>VWZZ01006012.1:643805-953335 GCA_013399095.1 Psophia crepitans | reverse complement strand
TTATCGTCTAGAATATCTTAATTATTAGTGTTATGACAAAGGCTCAGGCTTCTCCCGTGGAGCTGGGGACAGAGGACGGCAGGAGGATGGCTTGCAGGAAGGAGCCTGCACGGTCCCTGCAGGCCGCGATGCAGCGTGGGCAGAGCCAGGGGTGCTGCCGGCGGCGACGGGGCGCACAGCTCCCTGCAGCACGTTGCACGTCCTTGTTGCTTGCGGGGTTTGCTACTGAGTTTGGGGTGCTCAGCCGCCCTGGGCATCTTGCCCCGGGAGCTGGCACCTTGCAAGGGGAGGGAGGAGCAGGGAAGCATGGCGGCTTGGCCTTTTCTGCTCTCGCTCTGCTGCCGGTGCCAAAGAACTGTTTCCACCTACTTTTCCAAAGGTGATTTTCATCAGAAAAAAAAAAGAAAAAAAAGAAATATATGGCAGGTTTACAGGTATGTAAACACCTTGTTTTACAAACAGTAATATAAAATCCTGACTTGACCTGACAGCTTTTCTTTAAGGAAAATATTCCCTGTCTATAATGAATCTCCTGTCATTAATTCCTGTTTCCAGAAACCAGCCGTGCTGTTCCAAGAATGTGTTGCACAAATGAATTCATAACAAAGTAATCATGGAGAAAGCGGCCTCCTTATAGCAAAGCTGTTATAAAGCACCGCAGACACGGTTATTTTAATCTCCCAAAGTGTCTCTATCAGTACTTCCCTTCCTCGGAGCAATTTGGACCAGAATGACAGCAGCAATAATTGAGGGATGAGTCACTGGCTATATTGTAGGTGAGACATCATTGCAGAGGGAAGGCCAAGAAACAAACTTTTAAAATGGCCTTGTTTTCATACTGCCGCTGTATCCCTCAGCCTGGCAGTCTTTATAACAGCCCCACGAGCGTCACCGGGTTTGGGGCCTGTCAGCTGTGCCCCGCTCCGTGTTTAAGTTTCCCATTCACCTCCAGAAAATCACTCTCGGCTGACTCCTGTCATACAAGATCTTGGCTTCTGAGCTCATTTCTTATACCAGCATTAGTCAAATAAACACATTCTTTGAATGTGTTTTATGAATTTGTCACTTGAAATATTTTACCGGATGCTAACTATTAATTCAGACTAGGCCATTTAGGGAACTCTCTTTCTCTATAAAATCAGTCATTACAAATATTTAACACTGCACACAGGAAATGGTTTTTATTTAAGTACTGTTAATAAGAGCTATGATTGTGTTATAAATGTGTTATGATACTTGGTAAGCACCTGTATCATTGCTTTTGCAATACCCTGCAAACTCCATTGTCGCAGCTGGCCACAGCACGTTCTCTGCGCCATGAACAGTGTCTGAATACAGAAATATGCAAGTGAAAATTCAGTGCCTGAAATCCAGATTTGATCTGGGTTTGAGCCAGCAGAAGGGAGCTCTGAATTCTTGAAATTGCTGTTGAGATCGGGATCCAATTCTAGACAAAAATGACCATTGGGGTTTAGAAGAAGAGGAGCATGAAGCTGATATTACAGACGGAATCGGCGTTTTCAAGTTTTGCACTTTGCAGTCTTATCACTGATGGAGATAGAGCAGTACTGAGTTCTGAAAGCCCTGGAGTGAGATACAGGAAGAAGCAAGAGGAGGGTTGGACTAGATGTTCTTTCGAGGTTCCTTCCAACCTCTACGATTCTGTGATTCTGTGAATAAGGAGTGGGACAGGACGGGGAGGGCAGAGGAAGAGACGGGGAACTTGCTTGACTAGCGCAAGTTCAGAAGTCCTGGCAAAATTAATTTTGCTGCCCACAACAGGCTGATGCTTTTGTGGCACGCTAATGCAGGAAGAGGGCCTGGAGGGAGCGGGCATCCTGCCTTCCTTGCTGGACCATGCCTGAAGCTGACCCTGGATGCAGGACAAGCACGGTGCCACTTGGGTTTGTATCACTGCTCTGAGTTATTTGCTTAAATTCATTAAGCAATCCTCTGATTAGACCAGAAAGGAAGACAACCTGTTTTTCCTACTGCTCGTCCCTATGCAGAAAGTTAGCATCATTTACTTTTTTCCCTCTGAAAAGACTTGAAATTCACACTTTTCCCAGGGTGAGAACCTGGAAAGGGAGTTTTATCCTGTGAAGGAGGCGCAGGGGGCAGGGAGCTGCATGTACCTGGCACTTTTTAAGGATGCACTCACCAGCTCTGGGGGCTGGGGCCCAGGAGGCAGCTAATGAATGGTAACGTGATCTATCTTTTGTGTGAGGTGAAGGAGTTTTGGAGCCGGGCAGGGAGAAAGGAGAGCTGAGCCAGCCAGGAGCATGCACCGACTAGCACCAAGGCAGAGAAAACAGCTCTTGGAACCACTTCCATAAATTTTCTTTTCCTTGAAGCATCCGACAGAAAAAAGAGAGAGGGGAAGGGAGGGGAAAGAGAGGGGAGCGGGGAGGGAGACAGATGGAAGTGTGAACGGAGCTGTAAAACCTTGCAAAAGCAGGGATAGGCAAGCGTTTCACATTTTGGCACAGCTGCCTCCTGCAAGGGCTGGAGAGCCTCACTTTTAAGAGCTTGCTGCTCTCCTCCCCTGCCGCCTCTCCCGGAGCTTGCCGGTGGCTCGGGGTTGATCTCAGAGAGCTCTGCGTGAAGAAACAAATAAATCAATGAAGCCGGAGGACTCAGCAAGCGCGGTGAGCAGGCAGGGACACGCGGAGCAGCAGGGTGGGGAGGGACCAGGAATCCCCCAGCAGCAAAGCACCTCCAAGCAGGGCAGCCAGCTGCCAGGCGCCTCGTCTCGGCCACCGCTAACCCCCCATGGGGCCAGTATGACTTCGGCCCCTCTCCAGGACCAGTGCGGAGCCCCCGTGGGGTCTCGCAGTACACCCAGCCCCACACACAGCCACCACCAGTGCCACGTGTGCTTGGAGCAGCTGAAATGGGGCCTGAGAAGTGGCTCCTTCCTCAAGCTCAAGTCTTGAAAACTGTAAAACAGCCCTCATGCAAGAGAGACTTTTAACTTTCATTCCGTCCTCTGACACCTTCCTCTTAACACCATGTTTCTGTGCTGGAGGAAGTATTTCTTCGTCTTAGGGAAACATGGGTGGGAAGAAAGTCAATATAAACACATCATCAATCATCAGATATTTCCTTTTTTAGTTTGAGTACTTTAAATAACAATGAAGTATAAACAAAAATTCCCTCTTTCCAACCTGTAGTAATAACGGCTGGCCCGTTAACTGTTTCCTTATCCGTCATCATAGTAAGACGCAGTTAGCTATATGGCAACTCCCAGGCACACAGTTTGAAGACAGGTTCCTGTGGCCATCCGTTTTCACAAAAACATGTGTTGAGCGGGGCGGGGGGGACAGGATGGTCTGTGAAGTGACTTCTCCAGAATCGTGAAAAAGGCCTTGTCCAAACTCCTTTTGAAGGAATGAAATCAGTTGCGTTGACTTCATCTGGAGATTTGGAGAAGACCCTGAGTCAGTGCAGAGAAACAAAAACACGTCTGCTGATGCCCTCAGCATTTGTCTCCTAGATTAAACCATCATTGCCTTTTATCTGGGAGAGGGAAGGGGATAGCGGGAGGCACAGTCACCAAGGCAAAGAACAGTACTGGCTAAAGCACGTAACTGTTAAAGTGCTTTATAACGGTTCTAAGAAACGTTCAGTGAAAATATTTTGTATCTAATAAATGTATGACTAAGAACACAATAATATTCAGAGCAGTAACTCCTTCCAGCAAAGACTTTGAATGCAAAACAGATCAGACGGCTCACAGACAGAGAAAAGCAATTGGTTGTTTTTGCAGCCGCCATGGTAACTTCTCAGTTCTCTTTACTGTCACTCCAGAGGGTAAAGCGGGAAGCAGAATATGGTGCTACTGATGCTAAACCAGACTGATCTGTGCTTGCTTTCACAGCCTTCCTTTATTTTCTACACTGACTCGGGTCAGTTGCTGTTAGGAAATCACAAGAATCGCTGTAGTGGGAATTGTCACGGAAAGCCAAAGACACCTTCCTAGCTTTGTAGAGAACCCCACCCTTAACATTTTAATGAATGACCCTAGAAATTTAGGGAATGGACTTATGGCTGAGTTAGAGGATGTTTCATACCAGGGGCAGACAAGAACCCATTTCTCAGCTGCAAAAGTCTCAGTGTAATATGAATGTACCAGACTCCAGAGGCTGAGGACTTGGGGGGCTCCACTGAAAATGTAGCAATAGGGTCACAACTGTTACTGGAGTAACTTCAGTAGTGGAATAAACTGTTTTGTGAATGCTTATAAACTGCTAATCTCAACAGTGTTGTGAAATATGGGTACAAAGAGAGAGAAACCGAACAACACCACCCACCAAACTACCTGTTCTCTGATGCGTAAACTGTGACAGTAGGTGATGATGGGAAAGGAATAAGGTGCTCCAGAGTTAAAAAGCGCAAGCAGAAAAAAGTGAGAAGGTACAGGGTGCATTCATTGCTGGAAATAATGAGAGTGTTGAAGTGTCTCCTCTGTAACCTGACAGGGAGAGCTTTGGGTAGGATCCTGGCAATATGGACTCTTGTCTTGTACTGTTGAGTGACCTTAGGAAAGCCACTTTCTTCAAGTCTGTGCAAGACAGGAATAGTCAGCTCCTTTTCGAACTGAAATGGAAGAATGAATTATTATGGCTGTTATTTTAGTCTTCTCCAGTCATTTTTCTCAGTCAATTCAGCTCTTGTATCAGGCTGGCTGTCCTCTGACATGTGAGAGGCTGAGCAAGCTTAATGAGGTGTCATTTATGAAATGAAATCCGGTTAGATTTTGCTTGTAGTTTAACAAGAGCCCAACTATATTATCCACTGAATCATCACAATGTCAACTTCTTCAAAATTTGTGTGACTTAAATCATAGGCTGTTGCTGAGGAAGATGTAATATTAATTATAACAGTGAAGTGTTGTAACAATTCTCTGATGGAGGCATTGTTTACTTTTCAGAGTCTTCTCAGGTTTATATGGATGGCATTTAATTTGATTGTGTTTCACAGGGTAAGCACAATGCTTATCCTTTATTTTCAAACAATGAGTAAAGATATTTGTTGAAGGCTACAGAAAATACTGGAAGTGGGAAGCACACTCAGTGTTTGTGGAGGCCAACGGCATCCTGGCCTGTATCAGGAATAGTGTGACCAGCAGGGCAGGGAGGTGATAGTCCCCCTGTACTCAGCCCTGGTGAGGCCGCATCTTGAGTACTGTGTCCAGTTTTGGGCCCCTCACTACAAGAAAGACATGGAGGCCCTGGAGCGTGTCCAGAGAAGGGCAACGAAGATGGTGAAGGGGCTGGAGCACAGGTCTTATGAGGAGCGGCTGAGGGAACTGGGGTTGTTTAGTCTGGAGAAGAGGAGGCTTAGGGGTGACCGTACTGCCCTCTACAACTACCTGAAAGGAAGTTGTGGTGAGCTGGGGGTCGGCCTCTTCTTGCAGTTAACTAGTGACAGGACAAGGGGGAACGGCTGCAAGTTGCACCAGGGGAGATTCAGATTGCAGATTAGGAGGAATTTCTTCTCAGAAAGGGTGGTCAGGCATTGGAATGGGTTTCCCAGAGAGGTGGTGGAGTCACCGTCCCTGGGGGTGTTTAAAGAAAGGTTGGGTGTAGTACTTAGGGACATGGTTTAGTGGGTAATAGGTGGTGGCGGGATGGTTGGACTAGATGATCCTGGAAGTCTCTTCCAACCTTAATGATTCTATGATTCTATGCTTGGTCAAAGCTATGGAGACTGCATTTTGGCTCTGTCTAGTTACAGTCTTTTTCTGTAAAATACAGCGATTAAAATAGAATATGTTATATGATAGCTTTTTTTTTCTTCTCACCACATTTGTCTAGTATAAATGAGTGTCAACACAGCCGACTGAGGAATGAGACACGCACTGCTCCTCGGTGCCAGTTCGGTGCATCTCAGTTCTCTCTTCTAACACCCCAGAAGGTCACGCTTGAATACTGCAGGGAGGTTATATAGATTCTGCAGCTTCAGAAGTTTACCATTAAAAACCATTTAATGTGTATTTATTAATTGCACGATGTGGTTCCTGCATTACCCAGCGGAGCTGGGCTTTCTCGGCGCACAATAGTGTTGTATTTATTGCATATCCTCCAGGGCAGGGATTTAGTGTTTGGACGGTGAACAGGAACAGAATGTTTTCATCATCTATGACTAACGTGATGACTAAGCACAGAGCTCCAAATGGATCCCAGATCTACTGGGACAGCATGGGACAGGATATGAAGAAGGTAGCATCTGAAACTACTCTGAGCCCCAGTGAAAGGGGGACACAACCATCTCTGCCAACCCAACAAACAAAAGGCCTTGGCTGCCAATCAGAAAGCATTTAAAGGCTCTTATGGAGGTGAGGGTCCGCTTTGAAGAAATCCAAAGCTAGTAGTAAATGGCTGTATTTCTAATGAATTTCCTAGGTACACTGATCTATGAGTTGTTGGGGCACATACGCACAGTACTGTGATGATGTCAGGACATTACCATGACCCTTAATCTAAACAAGATGAAAAATTAACTACCCAAAAACTCAGTGACTAATGAAACAAGGACTCACAAGGAGGTAGATGATCATGGGTATTTTTAATTATTTCTGCTTCTTACTATTTCTTCCCCCAGATTGCTCATGTAGATGAGCCAGAGATGTCAGATATCAATTCCATTCTGTAGTAGCGTGTTTCATAATAGTCTTTAGCCTGCTAGTGTTTCTCACATCATGTGAGAAGGGTTATGTGAAACACTGAGGGATTTTGAAACTCTTTTACACATAGAAGTAGAAGTAATAGTAGCAGTAATAATAACTTTTCAACAATGGTTGCATGGGATTTTTGGTAATGGATAGAAGCAGGCTCAGTACATTATCAGAAGTCTACCACAGAACAGGGGCATCTAAAAACTTACCAGGAGTATTGGGAAAAGTCAGAATTCTGTCACTCCTACAGCTCTTTCTCCATTTTTCCCACACTCTCACCCCGTAACGGAGGAAATCTCTAGGATAAATAGATAGGCCCTGCATGGTTGCAGGACCATTTACAGGCATAGATCTTCCACACATACTTCAAAGAAAAAAAGGTTGTTTAATATCATGCTGCACTAGTGTAGGGAATGCACAGAAGCTGTTGACCTTCTGTTGCTTCTCTATCCCTAGAGGTAATCAGAAGATGTAGCTTCTTATCAGATGGGGAAGTTTCTATTCTTAATAACGCTTCTTTTGTGACTATATCTTTTTAATTTTGTACTCCTGCTTGAAAAATTTGGCGTGCAAGTTAGTCAGTTCTTGAGATTTCATCAGATAGTATTACCTCCTTTGTGAAAGTATGTCTATGTGGCTCTGTGCTCTGCATAACTCAGGCTTGTGTAAAGATAAAATATTTAAAAATATGCAGTTGGGTTTTCTTTACCTTGGCCTTATTAAGTATAGAAAATAACCACTCATGCTTGTGTTGAAGGAAAGTGTTTCTTTATGGGTTAGTGAAATAAGCTATTCAAAACCACGAAATCCTTCCAAAATACCCTTGCAGAGCTGTCAAAGTTAGTGAGACCTCAAGTTATTTTATCAACAGCATGTTGTTAATGCAGCCAGAGTTTGAGAGAAGCAGGAGTTTGACACTAAGCCTATTCAGAAATGACATAACATTCTCTTAATCAATTAACATGCATCATCATCTCAGGATGTAACCTTTCTTTTCGTGTTCTTTTCAATGTGCTCACCCTTCCAGCAACAGGTCAGTGTGCCTACATGTGCCTGTTAACGGGAGCAAATGCCATGCAAATAGGAATGGAAAGTCACTTGGGTCTTTCTTCCTGCATTTTCCTCATGGTCGAAAGAGAGCAGAGATGATCCTGTGGGCATTTATTTAACACAAGGTCCCATTTTCTTCTCTGGGACTTCTCCAAGGAACACTAATTTGAAAGATTGCCTCTCGTAATTACACGCAATTCATATGAACCCAGCTGTTGCATCAGAAAATGAAGTGTCAACGGAATGTAACATATGTCACAGCAGACTTGCTGAAAAACACCTTGTCTCTATTAATATAATAATTGCAAAGAATTCCTCCTATCTTTTAAATAATCGCCTTTTAGATTTTAAATGATATTGCCCTTAAAGCAAAGCTAATTTCTACACTGAAGCTAATTACTAGATGTCCTTTGCCACTTATCACATCAGAAACCGATTGTTAGGGTGTCTCGCACTGTGTATACCAGATTGTTAGAGATTAAACTGCACAGTCTCTTCAAAGGCAGAAAATTTCTAATACTAGCATCTCCTATAGAACAAAACCTTGAACTTTTGCTGTTATGTGAGAGTTTTGTTCTAAACTGTAATGACAAGATTTTATGATCTATTAAGTGGATGGAAAATGAGACACATACACACACTCCTAAGACAGTCTTTAATTTGGAAATCACTCCTATACATGCACTTTAAGAACCTGAGAGAAAGCTCCTGTACGGAAAATTCCGCCTTGTTCCTGACTGGGATGACATGTGTTCTCAGTATGGGATGGGGGAGATTTGCGGATTCTTTTTGCCTGTTTAAGTATCTCACACTTATGAATCTAATATTCTTAGGCAGTTTTCAATTGAGTACCCACTTTTAGGATCTGAGCTCAGATTTTGGCATCTAAGAGAGTGACTGCATTTTTCGAAGTGCTGACTACCGTCTGTGGCCCGTATCACTTTCAGATGGCTCAGTTTAACCGCTCACAGTGGCACTCTATCCAGCTCTCTTCTGGAGCTTGAACTAAACACGAGCAAAATAATTTGACAGGTTCAATTAGTACTTACTAATTTTTCACATAAGGTGAAAGTAGGCCCTTTCCTGCTCGGCTTTTGAGGCAGAAATGTTAACCATCAACTTAACACCATGCATAATGCTGTATCCTTGCTATATTTCCAAACTATTAGAAAATCAGTGTTGAGGATTTCACATGCACGTTTACTCTGACAGGATCTCAGGAACAGCTAAGTTGAGCACACTCGCTTTGAACTCATTTTTAGTTCCCTCTTGGGATTTGCGGAAGTTCTTCTTCAATGTGACATAATTTACCCAAATTTTATTTGCATTGCATACCTGGCACACTATTATATATATGCTGGGGGTTTTATGTTTTTTTTCCCTACACAAAGCTCATTACAAAAAAAAATATCTGAAGGAGTGATGGTTGTATGTGAATATTGTTGGACTTTTCATTGTCTGGCACAATGTGTAGTTCTACATAGGTATGTCAGTACCTCTTTTCTTCATTAATTTTCTCTATACTTTAAGCTTCCTTGGAAATCTTTGCCATATGAATGCGGGAAGGGATGAAGTGGATGCTTTCAAAATTCTAAGGAATATGTGCTGTACATAGTGATTATATTGATCACAATCTGTATCCTAGACCTGTCAGAGAAGCAGTAGGTTATCTAATAGGACATCTCTTAGGTAAAAGTCTATTTGAGATATCTTGGGGCATTACCATCTTTTTTTCCTCTGGAAAAAAAAAATTCTGTTGAAAACCTCTTAAATTACTGAAAACTGAAGAGTTCTCATTCTTAGAGTCGATGGTTTTGATGGTATTTTCTCGTCACCTAATGCGTCCCTAAAGAGGAGACTTGCTTCAACTCATGGCATAGAAAACTGAAATTGTAAAGACACACTGAATTCCCCCCGTACTGCTGATTTTTTAGTGTCACTGCTGTGTAAGGCACATCGCTGCCAGAGGAAACACTTCCCTGTAGCAGACAGTTTTCATTCCTCGAATTGAACCTATTCCAAAGAAATAGGTGGAATGATTTTTAGTTCGTTATTAGTACCACTAACATGAAATGTGTCACTACAGAAGGGAGCAAACCAATCCGAACAGATGAGTGCCAGCCCCTTGCAAGTAACCTGCACGCTAGCGAAATGAGCTTCCCCCAAGTCTATAAAATCTGTAACAGACTTTTGAGACTTAATAGTTAAGGTGATGGAGGATAGCCAAGACTACCAGTGCAGTGAATTAGGGAAAAGTCTGCAAGTACAGCTTGAGGTATATGAAACTCATGTACCATTTGGAGTGCAAAAGAGAAGCTATGAAGACGGCTGTGCTGCCAGCTCCACAGGCCCCTGTTTAGCTCATAGTCTCAATAGAGCAGCCTGGTACGAGCAGATTAAAATCTCCAGCTCTATCCTAGCCTAGCAAATAACAATGTAGAAAAATTGCACTGCCTTGCACCTAGTGACCTTCTCTATATGGGTGAAAAAAATCCACTTTCTGCCATCCTGCCCATTTTCCATCCTCTTTCTAGCAAAAAAAAAAAAATATCTCGTTCTTGATTGTTAAACTTGATTTGTCTGGTAGCTCATTACCTATGCTGAGGAGTGTGTGTTAAGAATCACGGAGGGTTACTGGCTGATTTTTTAGCTCTATTGCCATGGGAGACCTGAGCCTGTCATTTTTCTTCCCATTAATATTCCTAGGGTGCACCTTTTGTGCCCCTGCTTCAGAAGAAGTGCCTGCATCAGTAAGGGCTGCTGGACTTAAGAGCACGGTGATTTGACCCCCTCAAAGACTATTCCTTTAGGTAAAAAACCCCTCAAAATTAAAAACTTCTGGTAATTATTCTGAAGAGAAGCTTTAACATTTCACTGTGCCAAGTGGTGATAATGAGAGACACAAAAAATGTAGCAGTGACAGCAACTTGAATGCTCTGCAATGATTCCCTGGAGATCTTAGCAAGGGTATTTGAAATCTCCCTTCTGCCGCTGTTGTTGGTTGTTGCTGAAATAAGCGGCCAGAGAATAGTGAAATGTATGGATGGAATCCATATGGGCCCAGGGCAAAGCAGTATTGCCAGACCAGTGTGGGCAACCTGTGCCCATGGTGCTCGCCCATGGCAGCTTTCCCTTTAATTAACACAGGAATGGTTCCATCTGCAGAGCAGACTATGAAGGCTGGGGAACCTATGTGAGAAAACTTGATTTTATAATGATATGTTCCATATGGTGCAGGAGCAGTTTTTTACTGCAGACTTCTTTATCTAGGCAGGTTTGGATGGAGAGACGTCAAAAGCGAGGAAACAGAAGGCAGAAGGAAAAGTCAGAAACCATCGTCTGGTTTCTAAAGAGGTTGAACACTATTTGGTTTGGCTTTCAGACATGGCAATTTAGCAACAGGAAATGTCAGCTCATTAGAGCCATCGCATGGCATCGTGTGATGATAGCAGTCATTCCCGCTGGCAGGGCTCCAGCCGTCACACTCCGTGGGGAAACGGCATGGTTTGATATGAATGTCTCGATTTCATTTTTAAGACGGGACAGTTTAGTGGGCTAGTTGACTTGGCAGGCTGTTAACAGAATTAATTTGATTGCCTTGGCAGTGGTAGGAGGATGCATGAAGGAAACCTTCTGGCTCTGTTGCCAGCATTTAATACCAAATGATTATCATATACTATTGAACCGGTGCTGGATGAAGCGTGTGTGAGGGCTTGCAACAACTTTACCAAAAATAGTAAGTGCCATTTGAAGTTGGCAAACACGTGTGCTCGAGAGAAAACAAGCTTTCCAGTTAAAGCCAGTCAGAACTTCACCCCGCAGGCCTGTTACTTGTCATGTTCCTGGACCGTGTCGTTTTTTATCCATGCTCCGGTTGTGAAAGTACTGCTTTGTATTATCTGCCACTGAATCATATTAAAAGCCACGACCGTCTGCTGTTGATGGAGACCGTTTCCACTGGAGCATGGATACCTGCATTAACGATAGCTGGATTTTCTGTTGAACAGCTTGGCATACAGCATGTTGTGTTGCCTGGAATGCGCTCTGCATGGCACACAGAGCTATGCGTTTTACACAGGTAAACCTCACGTCTTTGGAGTGAAAGAAAATGCCACTTGGCACATGACTCATTTGTATAAATACCTTTTCATTAGATACTTAATGTAATGCACAGGAAGTTCAAGAAAAAGCTGTGCATCTAGTAGGGTTTGGCTGGTCCTTTGGAGCCAGCAGTCTTACTGCAAGTGACTAATGGTAAAACAGGCGTGAACGTTTTTCATCCAAAGGGATGAAAGCGTTTTAAAGCATTCAGGAGAACCGGTTGCCACTCCAAATCTAAAGCTGCAACTCAGTTTCTGTGATTAGGCCAATATTGGCTTCACATGCAAAACCAACACAAAATGGAATATCTATCTCAAAACTGGCACAAGGCTCACGTCTGAGGAAGAGGTTTTCTGCTAGATCTGAGGTGAAGCACAGTAAAAGGCTCCTGGTTCTGAACACTAAAATGGACACGTTTCAGCAGCGCAGACAGCCCGCTCCTCTCGCTCCCTTTCTCTCGCTGTCATTCGTATACGCACCCTTTCCCCATTCCACCACACTCTAAAAACCACCAGGTCGTTGATGTGGGTAGAAAAGGGTCAGGTGTATTTTTTCCATGGCACAGGTATGCTCCCAGAGCAGCAGACCTTTCTGAAAGCCGCGGGTGCTTTGGGTTCCCGTTTCTGGCTGGCATTGCTCTTGCCTTGTGTTTTTGTAAAGGCACCGGACGGTGTTATCATTGAGATTGCTTAACATTTCCCATGAAACACGCTTGTTTTGCAAAAGCCAGATTTTAATTCTTCACTCTGAACCACTGCAGTTATTTTTATTTGGCAGTATTCAAAAGGAAATTACTTTAGCAGCAGCATTATCATTACTACTTGTCTTCCATTCTCTTTGCTCCTTATCGCTATGAATCGAAAAACGCCGGGCAGAGTGGAGTTCCGTGTTTCCCTTGGGCCATTCTGCAGCTCGCTAATTTTTGAAAAATCTCATTTCTCACCACCCTATGGCTTTTCAAAATCTGAAGAAATGAAGAGAATGTACAGAGTGAGGAAAAGGAAAGAGTTGATATAAGCCTGCTAGATTTTCTGTTACCAGTGATGGCAAAAAAGAGAAAAAGGGAAAAAGGGAAAAAGGGAGGGGGGGATAAAAAATTTAAAAATCAACATTTCTTTTCTGAAAATGTACCATAAAAAACTAAAAATAAAGGAGAAAAAGAGTATGACAAAGTCCATTTTTGCGCTTAAAAAAAAGAATTGTTGATCTCCTATAGAATCCATGAATAACTTTGTTAAAGGTGTATCTAAATCAAAACTCTAAAAGCTAGAAAATTTCAAAACTTATGTAATCTATGGAAAAAAAAAAAAGAATTTATCTGGAATCACAAACAAGTATCCAGCCGACTTTAAAACTTCCTTGCTATCTATTCCTGATACTGGTTGTTGGAGGGGGAGGTTAATAAGAATGTATTTCCTACCTTTTATGATAACTGAACTTGAACAGTTGTGTTTATGTTTCAGTGTTATATGCACTTGCGTTTCTTCCAACAGCCTGCGGTGTGTATACATGTAGGTACCTACATCTGCACACACACGGGAGCACGGAAAGCTCAGGAATTACTAATGGAAAATACTGCTAAGCTAATATTTTAATGGCAATTTCTGCAAAGTAGATATTTTATACAGATAAGTCAGCTCCTCCGGGACAACAGGGGAAACAGTTCCTGATCCAAGCATCCCCAGGACCAGTTTATGGCAGCCACAGCCCACTAACAGGTGGTTTGTCTGCATGAGATCATACAGCAGAGACCATCCAAAAGTTTCCTGGTCCCTCACACCAAATCAAAGTGATCTGCTTTTATAATTCACTACATGATTGAAGGAGCGGGAGTGTGACCAGCACTTCGCAGCATTGCTTGCCCGCTCTTCCTTCTTCATGCCTGCGAGGATAGATGGGGGGAGAAATGCAAGAGAGCATGAGATACGTTGATTTGAGCTGGCATGTGCCTTGCCAGCCATCCGGCAGCCACCACGCTGCTTGGATGGCCACTGTACCCTCAGATGAACAGGGGCGAGTTCCCTGCTGGAGGAAAAGAAACAAAAAGGAAAATCTGATCTCTCCAGCAGCAGTTTATCGTGCTGGTTACCACCGGCCCTGCAGAGGCAGCCTTGTGAGAGAATGGGACCGTGACCTGATCAAACAGCTGTGGCCCTGAATGCCCAGGCTCGGGGGGAGCAAGGGGGGAGAACGGGCCCAGCAGCTGGAGCCAAAAGGGAGGGAGAGGGCACGAAAGGGCCGCAGATTGCTGCTGGCAACTGCGCTGGGTGGGTGGGCACAGCTCCCCCCCGCAGGTTCAGAAAGGGCACTGAAGCCTGTCCCAGAGCTGAGATGGCAGGGGAGGGAGCCATGAGTGGCACGGTCCTCATCCCGGTGGCTTTGGGCGGGATGTCTTCCCATGATGTGAAGAGTAAGGACGGGAGAGAAAAGGGCTGGTAGGCAATAGCATGTACCCTGCAAGGAAGGTCAGCTGGAGGACAGGGGTGGGCAGCGAGCTCTGATGAGAAAAAGCATCACGGAAAGGGTAAAATCTGAAAACCATCCACTTTTTCTGCAGCTTAATGAGGACACAGTGAGGGTAACTGTGCACCCCGGTGAATAATGAAATTCCTTTCACTCTGCTTAAAGAACGTAAGAACTGATTTAACATGCACGTATGTTCTATGTGTTAATAAGCACCACTCTGTTTCTCGATGAAATTTCACAGCTAGTTGTTTGCTTCTGAATATCTTGGTGGAACTTCAATCTCTTACAATGTACCTTAAAAAAAAAAAAAGCCCAGAGTTCAGAGCATAAGGAGCCTGACCACGCAACAGTGACAATATTAACCACAAGTTCATGCAGAGACGGCTCGGAACTGAGTTACGTACAGTTTCAGAGCCTGCACCTGGCCTTGGCGATGACTGCCATTTTTTTGTGGTTTTGCATTCATATTTTCCTAAGTTTCTCCCTGCCTGCTTTCTCACGCTCACATGAAAACCCCACACAACCAGGGGTTGTGACTAATTGGTGGTATAAAGGAAACAGTGACAGTGAGTAAAGCTCTCTCAGCAGCACAAAGGGGAAAAAAAAGGACAAAAACTGGGGTGAGGAGAGAACTATCAGAGTTGTAGTAATCAAAGAAATTACTGTTAATGTCAAGGGGTGGAAACGTTCAGAAAAATGTAACCGTCGTAGGACCATCTTTGGCATTCTTGTTTCATCTGCTGGCTATGGCGTGGCTCCACAACTTTAAATTAAATTAGGTGTTTCAGAGGAGCATTGGATTTAGTAAGACGGCTGCAGTGCACAGAGTGTCCTTAGCTCTTAGGTCTTGTGCTCTAGTGAACTTGGCATGGTATAGACCAGGAGTATATATATTTGTGTCCATACTAACATATTAGGTTTGATAGGAATTACTGGGCTTGCTTGATATTAATATTCAGCAAGTTAATTTGGCGTAAGGGGATCGATACCTTTCCCAGTGTGACGGTAAGTTACACATACATCAATTACAGAAATAAGCCTAGGGTTGTTTTTCCCCTTGTTGAGGCTGATGTGCCTTAGGTTGCTTTGAAAGGAAACCAGCACAGAAATCCAGCAGTCCCCGGGAACGTTTTTAGCTGAGTTCACCACCAAAAGAGACGTACCCTACCCACTGAGCCCCACGGACTCGGTGCATCGGAACCCTCAGCGGTGCAGAGGGTTGCCTGAATGTATGCGTCACCCCCCTCTTTCACCCACTGAGAGAATCCGGCGCTCTGTGGAGGGGAGAATCTTGCGCCGAGGGAAGCGTGGCTCGGGCTAGGGGTGGTAGGAGGCTTTCTGAAAAGTTCCCGTTCACTTGAAAACAGTGCATTTTTTCTCTTTGGCGTTCTTCTAGGAGACTTGGTGTTCTTGTAACCTGAGCTCTGGCAATTGTCAGCGCGAAAAGCGAACAGGGACACGCCGTTCTACTGCGTGTTTTTTCAAATGTATCCAAAAGGCGAGCAGTACTGCGGGGCGCGTGTTTGCCAGGGAAATACGGACCTTTCACCGTGGCCACGGCTGCCGTACCGTGTGCCCTGAGTATTCTCAGGATGGTTAAAGCCTGGTTTTCCTTTGCAGGCTGAAGGTGTGTGGGAAAGCAGCGAATGCGCCGAGCTGGTGTACCTGTAATCACTATGTGTGACTTCACTAGCGAAAATCTTTGGCTTTACAGCCATCCCGGCAGACTCCTCCTGGGATCTGAGAAGGCAGCGCATGTCGTGGTGCTCGCATTGACGGTGAGGATCTCGCATCTGAAAGAGATACCTTAGTTTTGTGGGTGATGCACCTTACGAACAGACTCTTCAGTCACTCTTCCAAAGCTGCAATGGCTTTGAAACGCCAACGGGAGCAAAAAGACTCGCTAAAGTTAGTTTTTATCCATAGTGAAAGCAACCATGATTATGGCTGTCCCGGCTGTGCCCCCTCCAAACCTTTGTGCACCCCCAGCCCGCTCACTGGGGGGGTGAGGAGCAGTGAAGGCCTTGGCTCTGTGTAAGCACTGCTCAGCAGGAGTGAAAACATCCCTGTGTCATCAACAGTTTCCAACAAAAATCCAAACCACAGCCCCTTACTCGCTGTGATGAAGAAAGTTAACTCTAAACCAGCACACAAACGTTATCAGAATGCATCATCAGAGGCTACGCCACTGGTTGGAAAACAGCAACCGTGAGCGGTTTGAGGCAGCGGGGACCTACCCTTCCCAAGAGCACCTCTGAAACCGCCGCTCCACCTCTCTGACACAAACCTGCGCTCTTTAATGACCTGAGCACAATAACAGTAATCAACATAATCATGATAATAATACTTTCAGGGAGATATAATAATAATAGTTTTGCAGTTAATCTTTGTTTGTGTTTCCTTTTTGTGATGCTGGCCAGAGGGGGTGCGCAGCTGGGGGGCCCGGTGCGGTGGCAGGGTCTTTCCGGCATGCGCCATTATTTCCAGATCAGCAGCTTTTTTTTGACCTGCCCTAAACTCTGGCCTGTTCAGAGGAACAGTGCCTGCAGGGGAGATACCTCCAGTATAGCTCTCAGGCCCTTTGTGACGGCTCTCCCAGACCCCTTTTAAAATTTTTTTGGGGGGGATGGGAGGGTCTAGAAACACAGCTGAGAGGTTTGTGTGTGACAGGGTCGATTAAATCCCAGCTGTGCCGTACAATTCTGGGTCCCAAAACGTCAGGGCAGATTCCAAGGTGGGCAGCAAGAGATCTGCCCAAGAGATCGGTGTCACCTTCAAGAGAGATAGAATCATGGACTCATAGAATCATTAAGGTTGGAAGAGACCTCAAGGATCAAGATGTAACACCGCCCTTCTTCCCAGGTGCTAAAAAGACACTAGGACTCGTAATTTCTCACAGCATGGACACGTTTAATGGGGAGGGGATGGTTACTTGTCAACGGCACCCTTTTCCACGTGGAGGCCCTGAAAGTTCATGACAAAGCATGGATATTGCTGACGTCGGGAGGCATTGCAAAGGCTCTGCCACGGGTGGCCTCCACAGTGCTTCTTGCCACATGGATTTGTCACGTTTGACCCAAAATAAAGCTGAACTGAATGTAACAAATTCTCTTTTCCTTTCTGACGTTACTTCAGGTGAGTTTGCAAGCCTCTTTTAAGGCTCATAACTGGCTTGTGAGGATGAGACATTGAAGGTGCTGCCTTGTTAGCCTCCCCAGGAAGAGGGGGGTGGCCCTATGGAGACACTTTTGAGGGGGAAGGAAAGGGCTTCTTTTTTCTCCCCCCGACCTTTTTTTTTTTCTTTTAAGATAAACATTTTTGCCCACAAAAGAAATTTCCAGAGGCAATACTGTATCTTTCTAAGCTTGCCTTCTCTCCCACCTGTGCCTATAACATCAGCTGAAAGGCCCACCCAGCAAAATCCAGAAGCACCAGCAAGTCTGCCATGGGGCTTCGTGGGAGCTGGGCGGGGGGGCTATTTCAGACCTCCATGCTCCTTCTTGAGCCTGACAATAGCCCTGGAGAGGGGAAGCGGTTGCCATCCATAGAAGAACCATTCGAGCCAGAAAATCCTGCCTAGAGGCCATGGCACCGTGAGGATCTCCAGCTGACCCTGAGGGAGGTGGATTACCACTGCCAGTCAATGTTTTTGTTTTGTTGACATTTTTCAGCTGCGATAATTTAATGATACATCTAAGCTGGTTTTATATGCAAAACTTCAAGTCAATTTTTTTTTTTGCACTGAATTTGTTTCAAAACATAGGGAAATAAATTTTCAAGCCCCATCTATTAAGGATTTTCTCCACAGAGAGAAGATCATATTGCAAATCACCAAAGAAATACAGAGTATTTCAGCTGATGATGTTCTGTTCTTTGCCATTAAGACCTCTACAGCTCCCCAGCTGTTGCAGTTTCACATTCGCGAGTTTGCTAGACATCGTTCAAGCTGATGTCTGTGTGAGACTCATTCACAAGCTCTGCATTCAGAAACGTCATTGGCATCGGTCTTTAAGGCTGGAGGGGCTGCGATTTATTATATCAATACATTGAATAAACCAGGATGTCTCCCCAACACAAAAAGAACACTTTTTTTCCGAGAAAGACATATTACCAAATCTCAAATTGAAGTGAAATCATCACATTTATTGGATTATCTTGTGAAGAGAATAATCGGAGAGTCCAGAAAAGCGGGCTGCATTATTGACTCTGCTGGTGAGTCATTCTGTAACTCAAGGCAAGTTACTTACCACCTCTTTGCCTACAACTCCCCATATAAACTGGAAAAAAAATTTCAAAGAAAATCAATACCCTTTGCCAAGTGTTTTAAAATACTCAGGTGAAAGGTGGTAGGCAAGTGAAAACCACCGTGCATTGGAAAATATTTCCATTGTTGCTGGTTTACAGCAAGCTGCGAGAGGAAAGCAACAATTTGACACCATCACTTTGAAGAGAGGGAATGAAGCGATGCTGCTTGAACTAAAAAGGGATTTGTTTTATTTTGTTAATTGCAGTCCTTTTGAAAAATGATACTTAGCCTGCCAGTGAAGTGCTAATTAATGTTAGGATGTGGTACACCATATAATAAAGGCTGCTGTTGAGGAATGTGAACGAAGAAGAAATTGTTCCTGAGGTGTTTGTTGATGGGTAAACAAGATTGCTGTAGAGGTGGGCCGCAGGTAAGCTTGACTTCGCATTTTTTGCAAGCTGTTGCCGTGCTCTTTGTATTCATTAGTAGACATTTTCCATGGTGGGAAACTGAGGAAGAGAAAAATCTTTCCCTTTTAGCCACCACTGACATTCCCATTCTGGATGTTCAGAGCAGCGTCACTAAAAATTGTCGTGTAATGAACCATCACCCGTGTAAAAACATAATTAAGGTTCTGTATTTCCCACAAAGCAATTTTATCTGACACTTTGCCTGTTTGTCTGACGGCACATGGTAGTGCATAACTTTGTCCCCACGCTGACAAAACCCTTTACACTCAGTTTAGAATCATCAGCATTTTGATTTTGTGTTTTTAATCTCTTCAGTTTTCCCCTCAATCTTTTTTTTTTTTTGTCCAGACAGAAACATGCTGTGTAATACCCCATTCGGGAAGAAAATTCACTTTGCTCTCTGCTCCCCAATTAGTTAGGGAAGTTTTCTTGGTCTGCCACAGAGGCTTCTGGCTTTACATTTAAGACTTTTCCCATGCAGACACATGGAGGAGCACTTCCCTGTTGTACAATCAATAGTGTGTGGCACTTTGTAGCGTGCACCCCCCACCCATTTGTCTTTTGTGGCCACTTTTGTCTTCTCCACTGCAGGCAGTGGGAACCCCAGGAAAGCACAAGAGCAACAAATTAAATTGCAGAGAGTATACAATTGATTATTGTAACTACTAAAATTGTTCTTTCAGCGGAGCTCCCGAGCCCTTTTGGCTTGGGTAGATGGAGACTTGTTCTGTCCCTTCGCTGTACTGCTCCCCTTGCTCACATGCCTTGCTGGGTGACTTCAGCCAAGCACAGGAGCCATCTCAGCACCAACTTCACGTGCCCACCAACCATTCTGGTACATCTAATCAAATGTAAAAGCAAACTAGTGATGTACTCAAGAAATCACCCTGGAATAATAAGCGTCCCGTGTTCTGAAATTGTGTTGTATTTGATATGACCGTCTAAACAACTGTGTGAGGTATAATGCTCACAGGTGGACTGGGAAGGGTGAATCTGAGACAAACAGGTACACAACGGACTGTGACTTATTTGCAGATGAGCTCAGCCATATTCTCCTGGGAAATTCAGTGTTCAGTAGGGTTTTTTTCCTCCTTTTGTACCATACAAGAGGACAAAGCCTGAGAACGTGTCCTTCTAGCCATATTAGAACAGTTTATGGGCAGACCTAGTATAGGATCAGTCTTTTCAGCAGGTGGGTTTTATTCAGATATTAGAAAACCCTCCAACTGTGAGAAGGTCGCTATCACAGGCTACCTGAGCCGTACTATTTCATGAGCCTTTCCCATTGGATGAGCTCAGACTCACCAACCACCCACAAGATGTGTTCGCTTCTTTAGAAGACAGATGAATATGAATATGCACAATGAAGGAGGAATATCCTCTCTGCTGGAAGAAAAATAGGAAAAAGATACATTGAAATAGCTGGGAGTGCTTACACTCATTACTGAAAGTCAGAGGAAGGAGCTGAGGGTCAAAGGAAGGACACCGAGTCCAGTCAAGGGTGTGTGTAGAGACAACTTTCAGTTGTCGACTGGCCAACATTAGTGTCACCGTGCTACCAGCTGTCCTCCTTCATTTGTTTAAGGAGCGTCCAGTGGAGCACAGCTGGATGAGGAACAGTTCAGTACCTCAGCAAACAGCAATGCTCTCGCAGCTGCGGTCACTGGGAAAGGCGCAGCAGCTCCCTTGCAGGTGCTTTACGGTCACCAGCTGCTGTGGTGACACCCCGTGTCCCTGTGTGGAACATCTGGCTGAGAATATGGGCCTGGAGGTCACCAGTCAGATGCCCTCCGGCACTTTCTGGATAGGGTCTAGAGGACGTGGTGGTCACAGGTTTTTCCAGCCCTCTGGCGATGCTTTTCCTGCCAGTGTGGTATACCAGCAGATGAGGAAGAAGAGAGAGGGTCGATCAAACCTCTTGTCCGAAGACTATTTCATCTGCAAAAATGCACTTTTGCAAAATGCAATTTTATCATGACCAAAAGACTTACTCTGATGAAAAAATGTAATTCCTTCTTTGGAAGGAAGAAGAGGAAGAATGTCATTCTGACATATGGAGGTGTTCTATAGTGGATTGCATCTTCTCAAGGTTGCTTTTTTTCCTTTCTAGAAATATTTTGTAATTGTGTCATTACGTTTTTAATTCCCTGATCTAAAGGGAGAATAACTTTGGAATAGTAAAAATAAAATTTTAAAAAAAGTTGTGCTTGATAACAATTCTATTTACCAATTTCTTTATGTCCCTATATAATTACTCTACAACCCTGCTGGCTTTAAGTTCCATAGGTTAATAATTTTGCAACTGCACCACGCATATGTTGTGGAGATACACTTTTCAGCAGTCCCAATAGTCCAAGGTTGCATTAGATGTAGAAAAGTATAACTTTTCCAGATGTGCAATCACAGAATTTTGTGATTTTTTTTTTTTATATTTACCTTGATGTGGCCAGAGCAAAATTTTAATGATTATAAACAACAGTGAAATCTTTTGATCAGCATTGAGCAGAGTACAGAACACCTTTTTTTTTTTTTTTGGTCTTCGAAAGATCATTAGCTATTTTAGAAAACGCAGATGTGTGAACAAAAGTCCTAAAAAAGAGAACTTGGGTAGGACCTCCTTTTGTTTCCAAAGTCTCTCCACTTCCCACACACATCCAGCCCACTCCTGGATATATATTTAAGGCAGCGAGCGCTCCGGGCTGTTTGTACAACGAAATTGGCAGGAGGCAATCTTTCATTCAGTCACACAATTGTGCCCTTAGAATATAAGCTATGAAAACAACTAATATGGTAATTAAATGATTTGAAAAGATACCTAATAAAATAAACAGTTTCACATCATCTCAGTAATAAAAGTAATCTTACTTTCTGAAAGTGCCTTTTATCTTGAAGGCTTCCAGAGCCCCCGCTGCTGCCAGCACTTTGCACGGGTCCAGCCACCCACCAGAGCCTGGTGAAAGGCGCTCCTCCCCGCGTGGAGGGCGGCGTGACACGCACTGCAACCTGCCGAGGATGGCGGGGGGGCCGAAAGCCCATTTCAGCGTAGGAAATACGTGACTACTCTCAGTGCTGCATCTCAGAAATGATGTGTTGGTACAACCAGAGCCATTGGAGAGGCGATGTGTGGACCTCGTGTTGGCTGATCAGCGTTCAGAGCTTTGTCTCTACATGAAGGCTCTTTGGGTGTTCGTTTGTATACACCGTATTGGACTTCACGATCATAACCTGATGGGGCTGCAGAAATCTGCAGCCGGTCACTTAATCTAAAAGTAATCAAAAGAAATCTGAATAAATGTTTTACTTCAAGACTCACTCCTTTGTAAGAGATCAAAATTTAAATTGCGATTCAAAAGATACTCCCTTTTTCTCTTTTAATATACAAAAAAGAAATGGGGAGGTTGCCTACTTTTGTGTTGGATCAGAGTCCCAATGCCAACATCCTGGAACAACATCATGACACAGCGCCACCCTATTTTTCCTCCTCTATGTTTCCTTCTTTGAAAATACACTTTCACTACTCTGTTGAAGGAGAGGAGCAACTCTCTAGACTCGTTACTCAAAGAGTACATAGTGTCTGCTCAGTCACAACAGTGTGCTCCTAAGGTCTTTGGTGAGCCTTGGCTTGGCACAGGTCTAATTTTATTAAGAATGTATGTGAGTGATTCATGGTGATACTTCAGATTTCCTTTCACTGAGGACTTTTGTATTCGTAGCCAGGATATTTTCCTCTTGCTACATACAACTTTTACAAGCGCAATGGAAGGAAAAGGAGAAACAAGTTTGAGCAATCCCTGCTTTTCCAGCTTAGTCCATCCCTTTTGCTGCTTTTCTTCATCCCCTCAGTTTCCCAACATGGTCACAGGCACTCGTGTGAGGACTTTACAAGGAGCCTTGTGAACTGAGCACTGGGGCACCATACCCATTCCTAACATGAGTGACCAAGAGACGATGAGGTTTGGCGTGCCTACATCTTAGAAATCTGGTTTTTGCAGCTTCCCAGAACTGGTTTTGGTAAAAGCCACCGCGCTCTTCCTGCTCCTTCAGGTCAGTGTGTTTCTTGATCTCCCTCACACCAAACACACACACGCACAAAGCCACATTTCCACCTTTGTGGGTTTTTCTTTAAAGTAACTCTTGCAGATAACAAATCGTTTCTGCCTGTTGCATCCACAATACTGCAGGTAAAGATGAGCACAGAAGTATAACTGAGAGTCTACTCATTATCCCGCTGTAACTGTATCTCAGAGGCAGACAATTGCCCAAGGCTTAGGTTTTCTAAAAATTTGTGTGTATCAAAAGGGATCTTGTACAGGCAAAAAGCAGCGAGCTGATTTTTCCAAGAGCAGCTTGCCATTTTAAGCAGTTGTTGGCTTAATAAGTGAAATAGCTAAGGGCTATATGCATGCCATAATGATTGCATTTTGTAAGAAAAGACTGTGCCTATGGGGGTCTCAAAGTCTCAGAGCCAAGACTAGTCATATTTGTGGTCTTTACGTCGCAACCCCAAGCTATTCTTACCACCGTAGATAAGGGGGAGCTGATCATAGAATAACACTGATTTTAAAGTAACTAACCACAGCAAAATTAAAATGACCTAGTCAAGTAATATAGGGAGTATATGATTGACAAGATAGCTGTTCTTTGAAATGTACTGCAGGCAGTAAATAGCACCTTATGCCCATAAGCTATTTTCTATCTTAAAGCCAAGAATAATGATCTGGCATCTGTCCATCCTGAGTGAGGCTTCGGTTCTGAAAGCTGCAAGAGCCCCCTCCCAGACGCCTCTGGAAACGATAGCAGTGCTGTGCTCCTGGGTTGTAATTATATCACGGGGCTCTTCTCTTTTTTTCTTTTTTTTTTTTGTTTCTTTTTTTTTTCGTTTCTTTTTTTTTTCCTCCCAAAAGTGTTTCTCTCCAGCGTAAACAGCTGTGCAGGGTGGAAATGGAAAGTTTCGCCCCTTATACTGGTGCTTAGGTGGATTTAGCTTCTGTTTGCATTTCCTTGGGGTGGGCAGCGAGACAAGGAAATGCACCCTCCGCAGGGCCAGTTTCCAGTTTCTCTTTGGCCCCATCAGAATTAGAGTGGCAACTAAGAGTTTGTCAAACTGTCATCTCGATAACTTTACCTACTGCCACGGAGTTCAAACAGCTGCCAAGCTTCTCTGTACGACCCCCCTCCTGGCAAAGAAATACTGTGTGCAGCGTGGGTGCGTAGGGTTGGATTGTATGCATGCAAGTTGTGTTGTCTGTGCAATGCGATCTAGGCTGTGGTCTGTGCACGTCGTGGCATAAAACTTTGCGGGGGGGCGGGGGCAAAACACACCGGCCTAACACCAGATCTTCGCCTTTTTCTTTCTTTTTTTTTCTTTTTCTTTTTTTCCCCTAGTATATGCTGGAATGCAATCTGATGAACAGAAAGCTCTTGGAACATGTCAGATGCCTTTGTAGAAAGCAAAATGCTCCCTCTTTTGGGACCGGTATGTTTTCAGATGTTGTCATGGGGGTTTTTTGGTTTGGGTTTTTTTTTTAAGTAAAAAGGAGAATTGTAACTTCCTTTACACCAGTACATTAGCATAATACGTTCCTGCCTTCAGGTACTGTATGTCATTGTTATGAGTACATTTTGACATCTCTCACACTTCCAGCGCTCCAAAGATGCATGACAGAGCTGAATGAAAACTTTTTTTTGACTTGGCAGGAGCAGTAAAAACACATAAAACCTGCCAGCTGTCAAGGATGTAAATGGTGATTTTTGTTTCACTTTTTTAATGAATTAAAGCAGGATTGAAATCTGTCCAAAGACAGCATGTTTGGCCTTGCAAGGAAAGAAAAAAAATTGAAAGGGAGGGATTTTTTTTAATTTTTTTTTTTTTTTTCCCCCTCTTTTGGCACTTCTGCTCACACAGTGTTTATTCTTGGTAGCACACTATAGGGCAGAGCTACTCTACTGAAAGAGCCTTGGCCGTGGCCACCAGACATGAGACACCTTAGCAGGGACTGCTTCTGAGAGATGAAGCTTTTAAAGGATTGAAAACAAACAAAAAAAATCTGCGTTATTTCAAGCCAGGCACCTGAAAAAATGCAGCACCCATCACTGTTTTGGAGAAGGGTGGCAGCGCATCACTGGTAGAAGTCATTTTGTGTGTCATTTACACCGCAATCACACTGAAGCCTCACTAAAATCTGATGACTTGTACCTTTTTTCTTACAAATTATGTTGCTGCTCTCTTACTGATGCTGCTTTTCGGGGTGGGGTGCTGGTGTGTCTTTCATTTGTAGGGCTGGCATTTGGACCTTTGTGTACCTCTGAGCAAGTGCGGTTGGTCCCTCTGGTTTCCTGCTCTCAACGTCCAAAAGCAATATGGATTGGAGCTTCTGGGAGAGTGTTCACACTTACCCTGTGTGATCATGGCACCCTTCTCTGTGGAAAACCATTGCGGTTCTGAGCTCCTCTGCATTGCATATCCTTAATTTACATTTCTTGCTATTGGAAAATAGCTTGGTTGGGAAAAAAATGGTTGCTTTAGAAATTGTCTGCAATTTACTTCCCATTTTCTTTCTCTTCTGGGAAAATTTAGCACTTGAAATATCTCTGACCATTATCCATGATTCAATCTGATTGTTGTGCTTGTGATTGGACCATTACATGCTTATAAATCTATTCAAATTAGTTACTTAAATTGCACACTTACTCCTCTGGTGGAGTCTTACTCTCTGTATCGCATGGACCTACGCCCGTTGTGCCCACCTCCTTGTACACGAGTGTATTCCTCTGCAGAGTTGAAAACACGGTAAGGGATTTGCCAGGTGCTTTGCCTTTCATGGCATAACTTCAGCTTAAGCTTTCCGGGTGATCTTCCGTTCAAGAACTAGCCAATTTCACATCAAAGTTTCCAAGCTGTTAAGTAGTTATCAGTTCGGAAGGCTATCTCAATACCTTAAAAACTGAACTGCGGTTGTCTTAACACAAGCAGGGGGAAACGAAGCCTGTTCTTCTGGAAAATGTAGCACCTCACATCAAAATAGCTTCATAACGACTGATGTTCCTGGAGCAAAGATCATCCTGGAAGTACAGCTCAGCCTTGGACTTGCGTTAAGCCCAGTGCAAGCACATCTCAAATAACGTGGGCTGAGCTGGTCTTTTGTGCAGTGTAGAAGAGGTTCCCGTGTGCCTGGCAAGAGGTGCGCAGAGCAGATTCGCTCTGGGTGAGATTTACAACAGGCTTCAACTTACGCTTTGTGAATAGACCTATTAATTCGATGTGACTTCTCAGGCAAGCCAAGCCCATGCTGTACTTCAGCCAGAAGGTTTAGACAAAATAAAAATGAATAAATTTGTTCAGACAAAACAAAAGTGAATCCTACCTTCTTCTGAAAACTCAAGATGAACCTGAATTTCTGAAGCAAATGTGTAACTCCCTTTCCTCCCCTCGCCTCTCCCTCAGCCTCCGAAAAGCCTGGCACCTACCCACTTTAACTGGAACAGAAGGACTCTTCTCAGATTTCCAGCCTGTCTTCAAGTAGGAAGTATAGAAAATCCTGCAGGAAAGCCTTTTCTTATGAGCTTTCCAGACAGATTTTCTGAATAAAGAGAGTCTTACACATTTCAGTTATTTACTAAGACTTCTGAGAAGCTTCTATCCCCAGCTTTAATGTAATTCTTGAGACACAACATGTAATTACAGGATGAAAGGCTGCTAAACCCTACAACCACTTTAGTAAACTTTGTAGGATTGTAGGTGATCAGAAATATATTGAAAGTCAGAATCCTCTTCTCCTTTATTTGAAGAGAAATTTTCATTTACAGCAGCATGCCAGTTAATTGCGGCACTTACATGAAAGAGCTGAGGAGTAATCCTGCACAATGAAATGGGGCAGCTTAGTGAAAAAACACAAGTCACAATATTTTCCTCACTTTGAGGCAGTTGTGCATGTTCCATAAAGACGCAGAGCAGGTTCACCCGCCTCTGGAGCCTGCTCTCACTTAGCATCTTCTACCTCTGTCTCTGAAGTGGGGAGAACCTGCTCATAGAAATGAGTCTACCTACCTCCTCCCCAGTGAAAATGCAAGCACAGGAGATGAAAGGGAAGGAAACCCTGCTATCTTTCCAAGTCAATTTTTTCTGCCAGTTGTTTGGGTCTGAGAGAGCTTCCCCACACTGCAAGGCTTTCCCACGCAGGGTTGAGGCACATCTACCTCCACCAGCAGTCCTAAATCCCATGCTAAGGGACCTGCAGCCACCGAAAGCATCTGTGGGTCCACAACATATACACCCACTCATCAAGGGCTGAGACAAAGCGAGTTAGGCACTTAATTCTTGCTTTGAGAAGGAAACGAGGGAAAGAAAGATGGGAATGGCTGTCTGGGAGGAAAAGCCGACTGGCCACCCCCCCACCCTCCAGCCCCCCAATTACAGCACATTATGCCACCAACACACAACCTTGAGGTAAATGTTGTGTGGGGAAGAAGTCAACGGTGATTATTTACTCACCTTCTGAAGTGGTAATTTGTGCTGTATGATGAGAGTTTTAGGTTTCCTGATGTATGGGAGGCAAAAAGCTCCCAAATTAGGACGCTTGGGTTGTCGCTGGCAATGGAGACAAGGTGCATGGTGTTTAGCCTCGCTTTCTTTCATGGGGCCGTGGCACTTAACTGTGTTTAATCCTTTTTAATGAACACTTTGGTGATGCAAATCAGCCTACAGATCTCTATTTAAAAGAAAAATACTGAAAAAAAATCTGTTGAGAAACTGTGACCCTGTAGGATATACTTGGCTAAAAATAAAGACTGCCACATAAAGGTGAGTGAAAAATAGCTGCAAGTTAAAACCATGCTTTTGCTAAGTTTGGGAAGATGTTTCAGAGAAGAATGTTTTCTGAACCGGTGATTTTTTTCATTTTTTAGTTATGAAAAGAAAACTGATTCGACTCTACTCTTTTCTCCCAAAATAGTTCAAAACAGAGAAATACTAGCACTGTGTTCAGACAGGGCTTTCCTGTGCTTTAAACTTACTTTCTTTCTAAAGGCAGGAAAGAACACAAAGGAACACTGACTGTTTTGCCAGTTGGGAAACATTTAGAAAGTGTGAGAATGTGGAGGGGGGCGGTGGGGTGGGAAGTCACATCCTTAAGCTTTGTCACTGTTTTTCAGCTAGAAAAATATTGGAAAGCTGAAAGACATTTCTTTTTGTCATACATTCTTAATGTAGAATGGTTCCATAGGAAAAGCATTGTCTAGGAAATCCTAGGAAAGGTGTTCAACCGAGAAAAAATAAATAAAAATCAGAGTTTTCAAGCACTGACATGAGTCTGTACCATTCTGCTGACTGACTGATAAACAGGGCATTTATCAGGCTGGATATTTACACCTCACGATGATCTATTAATAGAAGGACAGTGGCCGGGTAGATCTTCCTGAGCATAATAATTCTCCATTTTTGCTGCAAACAAATTTTTAAAAAGAGTTTAAAATATGCCCATGCATACAAATATGAGACAAACATTTATTTCTTAGGACTCTGCTCTCTTATGAAACAGCAATATTTCAAATATTTTCAAGAGCAGGAAAATGAGGAGCACATAGAACAAAAGCAAATTTACTACTCAAGTAATTATTCACTGACTTTTCCAGCTTAATTTGCCAGGTCTAATAATTCTTATTTTACTGATTTTAATACTTTGAAAAGTGTGTTGGACAGTTTAATCAGAAGTCTCACATTGCGTAAAAATTTGACTTCCTTAAACTGGTGACCTTCCTCCCTATCATTCAGCTTTGCTTGATGACCCTTCCCACTCTCACTGGCAAGTATCCCAATGAAATACTGATTGAGGTCGTCTGGACAGTTGAGCGATTCAAGTGAATTTTGCATATCCTTTTGCCCGAGCCACCATTTGCAAGTTATTGCACAAGGTGCCGTGCTTCCCCCTTCCTCTACCAGAGGCTGTTGCTTAAAAGATCCAGTTCCTGTAAAAACAATCATAGGTCAAAACTGAAAGAGTGATGGAAAGACCCATTTCAGTCATGTGTTTTTTGGCATGGAACCACTGAGAGTGCATAATCTGTATAAATGTTAGCTTTCTAAATAAACATAACCTCTGATTGCATGAAAGCAGGGAATAAAGTTGAAACTTGTTCCTTTCATTAAGCAACTGCTCAAACCCAGTGCTTGTTTTGTTCTAAACAGCCATAAATCTTGACAAATGATAATAAACAATAGCAACGGAGCCAATGAGCTATCATAGACACTTTGCTTGATTCCTCTACTCAAGTATGGAAGCGGTTTGCCCGCCATACAACCTGGCCTTCAACTTCCAGAGAGGGGATGGGAAAGTCTTCGGGGCACGTAGCTACTTTGTGCTGATCCGATGCGGTGGGCGTCAGCAGCGCTGTGCTGCCAAGCAAGCCTCTGGGCAGCGCTTGAATTTCATCCCTTGATGCTTGTGTGATGTTTTTGATGATGTAAACTTTCCAGTCTGGATCTGGGAAAGTTATATGCTTTTGGCAAAAGTCAGCTGATGACGGTAGTCACCATTCAATACTTTTCGTCCAGTTTTGACTCATCTCCAAGCTGCAGAAGTCTAAGGAGGAATTCTTTTGCTTTCTTGTTGCTGTTGCAATTCACCATGATGTCAGCGATATGTTTAAGGGGGGGTGGGGTGTTAAATATAAAAAGGACAGCAGGAGCATTCTGTTTATTTGCTTAAAATAGCCTGGAAAGTAAAGAGGAAAAATAAAATTGATCCACCTAAAGAAATTATATAAAAAAAGAGTCTCCAAAGTATTACATACACTGGAGTGTTTTTGAAAGAGATGAAGAAGTGGAGTGTTCTTGTGTATAACACGCTATTATTGACTTAAAGAAAAGCCATCGTTCCCTAGCCGTGTGTTACGGAAGGCAAAGCAGTGCAGGTAGGAAGAGACGTAGGTAGACAACAGTTTTCGGCATTAAATGCGGCTTTTCTGTGGCCGCTGTTCCACTTCCTCCCCCTGCTTTCTCAAAGCACAGAGGTGACCTTGCAAAGCACAGGCCAATATTTCCAGGACAAAGTTTCAAATTTTTACTAGCCTTCTAAAAAATCAAATAAGTAAATCAGAATTAATTAAGTACTTTCATTGGACAGTATGTAACTAGTTAATAAAACATGCCCTACATCAAGACTAATGCATGGATACTAGCTACGCAGAGTAAGTGAGTCCTACTTCTTTTCCCGCACCCACAGCAATATTTGCTCCCCATTTCTTCCTAGGACGATTGCTGATCACTGATGCATTGCCATTCTGGGAAAACCAGCCCATACCAAACTCGGTGCCAACTGCCCGCATCAAACGTATCTCCTCATTTCATGTTCTAGCCTGCTGGAACTAAAAACCTACTTCAACATTCTGCCCTTTGGAGACCATGGACAATAGGCACGTATTATAGCTGATAAAGGGCTTCTCACATCAAGAATAGCCTATGGATTGCAGAAGAGGTGATTTCGGTGCAGCCGAGACTAAAAACATGCTTCTTCCAGAGAAGGAGGAATTTTGGTTTTAATACAGGTGGGGTTTAAGTCACTCAGCAATTTGTCTGAGGCAGACATACAATATATGGCCATTTGTTTAAAAAAGCACTAAGATTATTTACTGCTTGTCACATAATGCTAAAACAATTCCCAGTTACACCGGCCATTTTAAAGTGACTTTTGCTTTTGTCTGGGCTGCACAGTGGCTGCAGGAGCATAAATCTTAGCTGACCAGTGTATACTCATTTTCTTCCCGCTGTGTAAAGGCATCAGCTTCAACGTAGGGAACCAAAGTTCAAGGATTCCAGTGTTCATTTAGCAGTGTTCACAAACTGCCTGTCAGAGAGAAACACCTTGCTGCAAAGAAAAACCCGTGGGAAAAAAAAAAACAAAACAAAAAACAAAAAAGCCACCCAAAAAAAAAACCCCAAAACACCCCCAAACAACCCTACCTTGTTCATTCAAAACCTCTTGCAAATGACTGTGATTGGCATGCAAGAGTCTGTTCATTTATTTTCTGGCACAAATATCTCCTGATGAAGTTATCCCTTTAGTGGTCACAGAAGGCCATCTTCTATGTCTTTACTCCTTTGTAAATAAGGTCTTAGGTAGTTTTCCTCCCACGTTTATGTCTACACATGATTTCATACTTCATTAGCTATTTGGTGGTTGTTGTTGTTGTTGATGTTGCTGTTGTTGTTGACTGCCACCCCAGCTTTACCAAAGTGTGTCTTGATTTGCAGCTCTGAAAGAAGGGATGGGGCTGGGGCAGAACGTGACCCGTGGCCTCTCCTTGTCGCACAGAAGATGTGCAGAAGAAAGGGATGAGGATTAGCAGATACAGCCTGTTGTTCCACTCCCATTCAGAGCTCAGAGCCAGCAAATCTGTGGCGGGCACTGATCACTGATTTTAGCTCTGCCAAGCCCCTAATCCCCCCTTAATACTTCCCAGCAGAAGCAACGCTCAAAGAACTCATCTCCATCTCACTCAGCAGACAGAGAGTTCCTTGCACTGCGCGGTCTTCCTTTTCCTGTGAAATAGGGCAACAGCCGACGTCTCTGAGATTTGGTTACCTCCAGAGACACGTACCCGGGGCAGAGGGTTCCCACAAAGTAATGTTCAGCTGTTAATAAAGGTGAAATAGAGCAGAGCGAAATATACCGTTGCTGAACAGCTACAACACCGTAATTAAGCATTGTACAGCTCAAGGCAGTGGAGAGCAAAACACCACCATTCATTTGGTAAACACAGCCCTTATATATGACTTAGATTGCCAGAAAACTGTAATGTATGTATGACCTCATTACTTGCGTGTCTTTTCAGTGCCCACCTCATCTTATTATAAATTAGACCACTGTTACCAAACTCTCCTGACAGTGTTTCTTGACTCTTCCTCGTTTTGAAAAAAAAAAATAATAAATCACTTGAATCTTGTGAAATGCCAAGAATCTCTAAAGGCATTTCTAACATTTCAGAAAATATTCTGAGATTCTTGTCAGCATGGGAAATGGCATGAAAATCATTAATAAAACATGATTAAACATAATTTTTCTCTGAATTATGTCATATTTTTCTTTTTTTGATGTAAAAAAAGATCTGTAGATGAAAACACTCGATTCTATAGATGACTTGGAAGTTCAGAATTGCCCTGGAGAGCTTGGCCTCAGCCAAAGCAGATACTGTAATAAAATTACACATACAAATACTTTAACAGGTTGTTCCTAAGACTAGAATACTATTTATTGGAAACTCCCTACCTTTGGCAATTCTCTTCAGTTGCTGTAATAAATGCTCCATTTTCCGCAGACACAGTGTTCATTTAACAGAAGCTCTGGAAGTGTTTGCGAATTTTTTTGCATTGTCTTCCAACAGCCCCCAAACTAAACAGCAGCCGTAAATCCATCCCGTATCCTTGTTTAGTTATTAAATGTTTCTGTTGGATCCGTTTCTGAGACATTTGAACTTTTCAGGTGGCGCTTCAGTAATTTGTAACAAGTTCTAAGTTAACGACATACACTTTGTTAAGGGGTTTCCATAAACTTTAAGCTATGGTGATACGACGGCACTGCAATTCTCCAGCAAGCCCAAAAACCTGACTTAAAACTACTGAAGTTTTCTTATGGAAGCACTTCCCGGCATTTTGAGTGCTTTGACTGTATCTTGATTGTGTTTAGAAACTGAAGTATATATAAAGAATATGTATTACAGACCTCACAGATAAAAATATATGGCATATAGAATATAATGCCATCATATACAATATAAAATATAATTAAAAAACTATATAGAAAGAATGCATGGGTTGGCAAAACTTGGACAGTATGAAGGTAGGCACCCTGGAGAGCTGAAGGTAAAGAAATCACACGGAGCATCACTGCTGTTACAGAGCACGTACGCTATTATTTTTAGTTCTATACTTTATTTCTTACTTTTATATATTTCTAATTTTTTTTTTGTCTTCTTTTTTTTTCCGCCTTCCCCTCCCCAGGTAGTAAAACATAATGCCATTTTAGTTCTTAAAAATTAAAATAATAATACAATTCAGGAATACAATGAATTAATTTTACCAAGGAAGGTGTGGGTCTAGTGCTACAGGCAGAATTTCCTGCCCTAGCTTATTTTATCTACTCAAACTGGCAGAAGACTGGGCAGTATACACCAGGTTAGCTGAAGCTGTGCTAGAGAGTTTGCCCCTCCTGCTCCTTGAACATGTTCAAATTCTGGTGAGTCCTTGGGGTCCCGAGGCTTTCACTGATGAAACCAGGTTCTAGTGCTGTCTGGAATAATTACAGTGAGCTTGTAGGAAGATCCTGGTCCATTTTTGCCTTGCATGCCAGCAGTAAGATTCTCCAGAAAAGTTCTGTTTGTCAAATTTATCAAGTCTCAAGGGAAACTCCTGAGTTTCCAGGATCTCAAACCAGAAGCCTAGCAGTTGTGAAAGACCCACTCCCAGGCAGATCGGGGCTAAAAGCCATCAACAAGAGAGGAAGTAAGCCTGGCGGCTTCGCTTTTGTGGTAACTTTTTAATTCGGTGAAACTATAATAAAATACGTTCTTTCATTTTAATGGACTTCAGTAGGTCACCGAGATATTCAGACCAATTTGAAAAAGTTAGTAGCTGTGTGGCATTTTAATGTTAAAATCTCAGTATGCCTATAATGTTTTCCTTCGTGCCATTATTTCTCACTGACAGGTAAGGGGAGGTTTTGACGCTGTTAATATAACGTAGGGTGTTAATCTTATAATCGCCCTGTCAGCACTTTGTGTCAGGGTGTTAATGACCACCTTTCAGCCACTCAGAGTTGCCTGCCAATAAAAATAGTACCGGCACCTATCCAACCAGCAGCTATGCAGCTACTTTGCTTTTTCCCCAAAGAATAAATAGAAAATTTCACTAGCCATGTGGCTGTAAAGACGCTCCTCTCTCCTTACTCATTTCCTTTTCCTTCTCTGCTCCCGCTGGCAGAAAAAACAGCCCTGACACTGAGCCTTTTTAATGTATTTTGTGTGCTTTATTTTAAAATGTTCAAATCATTTCTCGAGTTTTAAATAAACATAACACCTTGGACAGGACAAAAGCAGATTTTTTTGACTGTAAAAAGCACAATTATTTGCCACGGCTCTTTGCTCTATAAATGTAACCCAAACGCTCTATTTCTGTAATTTCTCAACGGTTGAGATGAGTCCGTATTTTTCTCTCTGCTTAGGAGAAGGGCTTCTCCTTCTTCCTGGCAGAAGGAGTTACACAATTCCAGATGACTGACTTTATATGCCTAGAGGAATTTTATTACACAAATAACAAAGGGAGACAAAGAGAGGAAGAGGGAGAGAGCACACGCTCAAAATAATAAACAAAGAATAATAAACATTCCTGCAGTCGTCCGTAGGGATTCCAGATGCTGCTCCATCCTCCGCAAGGCCTATCTGCCTCTCCTTCAGACTTCTCCAAAGCCCACGTTAGACCTCTCCGAAAATCTCACCCTCAAATCTGGTGAAACCTGGGGGAACTCAGCAGCTTTTGTGCCCAGCGAGGCTGTGAGTAATTGCCATAATATGTGCTTACTTGCTCTCTGAGATGTGTCTTTTGTCTCGATCACAGACAAAATCCATACAAAGAAGAACTGGTCTGCGATATTATGGTTCATGCCGGGGTGGATTTCTGTTGCCTTTCTCTCAGCCAAGTTTCTCCAAAGAGCCTGTTGCCCTAAAGCTGCTGTCCTTGCAACCTGGTGTAGTCTGATGACGAATTTCCTCCCCATCCTCCTTACCACAAGTCTTCCAGCGTTGGTATTTAGGGTCTTAATCACAAATCCTGCACAAGTTTAAATTAAATACAACTGCAGGTTAACTTTCAATACGGTGTGGGGAGGCCAACCAGCAAAAGAAAAGCAATCTCAGAGCTATGATGAAATCCCATATTGCAGCCAGTTTGCTGCTCTTACTATCTTGTTGGGTTTGGTTTTTTACTTAAATTCTTATACGTTTCTTTTAATCAAGTGACGTGGTTGATTGGCTGGGGTTGATTCCAGCATCATGTGCTATCCATCAGGATTTTATATGCGTTGCGTTTTCCCAGCTGAAAAGAAACAGACGTACTGTCCAACTAATTAGAACTCAGTCCCAAAAAAAGTAACATTTTGTTCCTAGAGAAAAAATTGTTTCTCATGTGGGATTTTAATGCAGACCAAAAAAAGTAGCAAAGCATAAACAATCACCAGTTTCCATGTCATACAAAGCCAAAGATGCGGTCAAAATTATTTCCGTATTAAAACAAACACAATACAGTTAGCATCTGCTTGCTATATTCTATAGTAACCATGAATGCTGGAATTCCAATTATCTTGGATGCACAGAGATATTCATTGTATCACTAGATAAGAAATTGCGTGTTTTCCACAGTCTTTCCATAGTATTTAATGTGCTTTGCAACAGCAAAACGAATGTGAAAGGTCAGATACTCAAAATAGATCCAGATATGCTTTGTCTTGCTGCAATCAGGCATTAATATAGAGAATACATATCATTTTTGCAAAGAAGGTAACGGGTTCTAAATGTAAGGTGGCAGAAGACAATCTGTCACCGACTTGAAGAAAAACACCATTGGCCAAGCAGCCGCCACCGAGATTACCACCCGATGCAAGCCGCAAGGGCCGCGGGAAGGTGGACTGCCAGTCCATGTAGACAGGTTAGCTGTTACCCAGCATGCCACGTCTCACTCTGCAAAACTACTCATTGCTGATATTCTAAATAGTTGTGTCATTGCAGTTAAATCAAAGGGAAGGTTTAACTGGCACTTTTATATGTATTATATACTTCAAAATACATGCACTACCATGGGTATATAGATTGTATTTAAAAGTGTTAGGGCACAGGAGGTCTATCGCTACTTAAATTGAATGACTGGTTTATCCCACACTGTTTCCCTTCTTATTTTACCTCTTACCAGGGACTCGTAAAAATACCTGTACTTGGCAGAAGGGAGGAACTTCACCATCTGCAACAAGAACATTGGGTCAGCTGGTTGGATGGTGAACACCGATTCAGATCTGCCCATATGCGTGTACGTATATGCATGAAATGATCTGTATAGCGATGGGGGGACCGGGTGGGGAGGAGGAGAAAGAACAGCCCTTCCACCTGCAAATCCCAGAGCACTATAAATTGGACAATTTACCCAGGTCTGCCTGCCAGGCAGTTTTCACATCCCAGCCATTAGCTGTGCGGGGATTTCAGTTTCAGGAGTTGGTGAGGCTGAGCAGGTCACTACAGTTCAAAAGAAAGAGATCCAAGACTCCTGTCCAAACAGCTGTGGTTCATATTTGAATGTTAGCCTTGTGGACTGTAAAAACCTCAGACCCCGTGTTCCCCAAGGACATCTTGCATAAGCTTTGTTCTCCATTAGTGAGCACAGAGAAAGTAAAAGGTCTAGATTTCAGCTGACCTTGGAACACTGAGAGTAACTGGTCAAGCCTCTCTTAGGTATGTGTGTGTCTTTAACTCCTGTTAACAGCAACAGGACTAACATCTGCATATTGAGGGTCAGCTATAACCAAAGTGAGCAAATTAAGAGAAGCCAAGAACAATCAAACTTTGTTCCATTTTAGAATTTTGCCAAAGCAATAGTTATTCCAGAACTATTTTCTAGGTTAAGCAAATCTGTCCATCTGAAGTAGGATTTGTCTTCACAATAGAACTTAGCTATTTACCAGCTTTTCAGTGGTTTAGGTTTGATAAGTGAAGCAAGTCTCCAAGAACTCTTGTGCAAAAAGGAAGCAGCTGCTTGCAGAGATGAGACATTATGGTTAAGGAAACCTCCAGGGAACATTGTGAGAGGCACAGCGCTTGCAGACTGCAGAGGTGTGAGAAGGAGGGAATGCTGTTTAAGTTTGTGATCTCTTCTGCCTGGTGGGAAAGTGGTTTTGGAAAAGTGGGAAATTCATATTAACTCGATTTGGTATTTCTGAGGGCAGCAGTTCTTTATTGACAGCCTGGGTGGTGCTAACATAAATGTGCCCCTTTGTACTTCATTGCTGGCATACAGAAAATACTTCTAGGGAAGAGGTAAGTTCACCCCCCTTCTTTCTAAACCCTTGGTTGCCCCCGAACCTTCAGCTAGCACTTCTTTTGGAGGATTTTTTTTGAGATACTGACATTTTGTCCATAAAATTTGGACTGAAGCCACTAAAACAAGTTTCACAAACTACCATTGGGTCTCGCCACTAGCCTGCCTTTGACCAAATTGGCTAAACAGAGGGCTGAACTCTAACTCTACGTTAGCTGTGGGCTTCAGCCACAAGATGAATTAACAGCTTAATAGAAATTGCATGACTCTACAAAAACTATAACCAGACTTCCAGCAATCTATCAATAGTATTTTGAGCCATCCGGTCCCCTTGCTGTCATTCCCCAAAGAGATTATCAACATTGGTGTAAGAAACAGGGATGAGGGTGGAATCTGTGCACGTGACTGAATTACTGCCGTGAGACCGGTGGGCTACAGGTGACTATTTCATGCAGGACTTTGCAGGATGGCTGGGGAGTAAGAAAGCTGTCTTCTGTTTCTTTGACAGGAAGGTGCTTGTAAAGAGGAAGGTAGTCAAACCAATAAAGACCTACAGTAATATAAACTGAGAAGGAAATTGACTGTTTCATTTGAGACTTCATGGTGGGTCGCATACTTCCAAAACCGTATGAAAGCTGCCTCATTTATGTATGAACTAAATAAAAATAATTTAAAAAAAAAAGAACCCACCATAAAACAGGAAAAATAGGAACTGTGTGACCTCTGTAACCAACAAAGCCAGTCAGGTGCCTGCTTTATCTCCACAGGTGCAGCAGGAGGCACGAGCAGGTTCAACAGGTATGTATGGCATCTCTGGGAAAATGGAAAGCCTGACTACAGTTATCAATGGAAAAGTCACTGCAGATAATATATAGACATAGTCCTTGGTGACATTCTTAAAGGCTTTTTAAATTAATCTCTTTCTTTAAGGAGGCAATATAGCCTTTTGAGACTCTGCCCTGGAGAAGGTGGAACTATTTCCAGCTTTGTCAAACACTGTAATCATTAAAAGGTCAGTCATTCCCTCTTCTTACCACTCTCCTTCCTGCCATTCTTCTGTGTCGCTGGTTTGGTCATGCCTATGAGACAAATGTGAACAAGTAATACATGTAATTTTTCAGCAGTTTGGAAGAACTTCTGCTGTTTGGTTTGCCCCCATAATCACTTTGTTATGTGTAACTGATCATTCGAGTCATGTTATAGTTTTGGGCGTGCTGAGTGCATAGTTGTGATGCTATTAAATTCAACATTAATAAATGGTTTTCCAAACAGTGTGTACGTATAGGGAAACAGAAATTTCGTTACTTCTCCAGTGTCAACGAGAACAGAACGTAACACACCTGAATGTTTGTGAATTCTCACATTTAGTCCACTCAATTTAATTACATAATCACATAGCTTTTAAAAAATACTTACTCTCTTCTGGATCTGGCACTCTCCTTCTGTTACAGCTCTAAGATTGGCTTTTGTATGTGGAATAATCAACTTTTTGTTTTCATTACTTACATACTATGTTATGAAAAATCTATAAACACAAGACTTCTCACTAATTATTAAAATGCCACCATTTATTAAAATATCATTTATTTAACTGAATATTTATTTAATTTATACCAACAACTTTTTCCCACTTAATTCAAGATTGTCCATCACCTTTGAACAGTAGCTTCCTGGACAGTTAAGTAATAGATTAAGCTTCATTTTGGAAGAACAAACAACATAGCTTTAAATTATTTAAAGTGTTGGCTCTTTAGACCAATGTATCGTCCCATTCTGAGATTTCCCAGTGTCTCAAACAATGTTATGAGCAATTTTGACCAAAATTTCTACATGTTTTAAATAATAAAACAGAAGACACACACACACAAAGTACAATATCACGGTAATTTCTAAAACACATTTTCAAAGACACTGATGTGTGCTTTAATTTTTAACCTTCTGAATTGTACCAACAATAAACTGGTATTTTGCAGGATTCAAAAACTTTATCCAGTGCAGAGAAGCTGGTCTGTGTGGAGCAACGTTGGAAAAACTGAATGCTTCTACAGAGAAGCTTGGTAAATAGGTTCCTGCCTGGTTTCCTTTCATCATTTACAAACAGGACTAGTTTCCAAATGCTGCTAAACTGAGATTACAGACCTGCTTTTAGTTTGCGTGACTAACAGAGAGGAAACTATCTCTTACCACGAGCTGAAAAGCATTGGAAAAATAATGATGGCCCTATTATCCTAAAGGACATAAAAACTAGCCTGAGAAGAGTAGTAATTTCAGAGTGACCACCAGTACACATACTGGTATTTTTCTTTTCTGTTTACCATATTTATATAAATATTCACTAAGTGTTTATTTGTGAGACCTCAGTTGGCACTTCCTGTACACCCGAAAATTTCATCGACTTCTGTGGGTGTATAACAGGATGCCAGGCCTAAGGGCTTGAATTATGCATTGCACGTTTCTTCCTATCTGAATGAAAGCCTGTTAGTACGCTTCCTGACCTAAGCATCAGGCCTCTGGTGAATATTTATATTGGAAGTCAAAATCCTTAATCAAAAGAAAGTTTCTAAAAAGAGGCGGCTGCTTTGGAAATTCTGGTCTTAAGTTACACAACGATTCATCACTTCTCTGCAATTTTGAAGCTCACGTAACAAACATAACACAATGAGGCCGAACCTAAGCAAGCAGCCCAAAGTTAGCAGTGGTGTTTTCCTTCCTATAATTTCTGCCAGTCTCAGTGAAGCATGTTTATTACAAATTTTACAAATTATATATTAACATAAACCCAAGCTAAGTCCTTGTCTGGAATAAGTTCTTGTACTACTAGCATGAAGTCTTCTAAAAATACAGCTCGGAAAAGTGTATGACTTGAAATAGATTCATTTCAAGGGTAATTTATGTTGCTATGTGTTCAACACAGAACTGAGAAATCTGTGATTGTTGAGCGGATTAGGTTTCCGGTTATTCTTTAATGTGTTTATATTTTCTGAAATTGCTTTTGGAAGTACTGTTAGAGCTGGGTAGAGGATTAAGTTTATCTTCACTTATTTCTGTCAGCCTTGACCTTAGGAGGAAGACACTCAGGGACAGCTTTGTCTTTAGCCCCACTTCAGTCATTACAATGAGCTTCATTTGCTGTTCATTATCTATATGGACCCCAGTTCATGCTTGTGCAAAATGGCACATTATTGTTTTCTGAGTTTTTTCCAAGATGTGCAATGTAAGGGATTATTTAGGGCCACCTCCGTCTGTCTTATGCTCCAAAATAAACAGTTTTCAAAGACCAAATCTGCAACTAGAGGTTCTGTATCAATAACAGTGTAAGTACTCACAGAAATGAAAGCTTTTAATTTGCCTTTTGCTGCTTGTCCTCTCTCAAACACTGTGAGGCAGGGTGCAAGTATTGACCACGCTTGGTGCTTTCTGTGAATTGTTCACAAATTAATTCAGTTTCAGCCCCAGAGAAGATTTAGAAGTCTTTCAATTTTCTTCGTAGGAGATGGATTAGGCTATTATGATGCAATCTTTCTATAATTTTTACAAATCACGTGGCCTGCAAAAGTGTTTCCTAATAGACACATAAACTGAAGACCAGTCCCACACTCTCAAACCAGCCACAGAGAAGAGCACGGAAAGCCAGATGGTCATGGGTAAAGAGGTCCCTGTAGATGATGTGGACCTGTTCCCTTGTTTGAGATACCACTGTATCACACAGACCTTTACATTAACTACTCAAGCTTCAGAGTAAGAACAATGGAAGTTTTTCATCTGGCTGCAGCAGTTCTTGACTGGTTGGAAGTCTTCAAAAACTGTTATTATCCTCTGCCATTAGACAAGTTTATAGCATTTTTTAAATCTATGTTGTCCTCAAGTACCCTCACTTCCCCGTTGATGGTTTTCAGAAGAAGTACCATCAAAAATATAATATTTATTGTGGAAATACTACTCTTACTGCTCTACCAGAGGTGATCATAACAAGGCTTTTTGATTAAAACTTTTAAAGCATTTCAAAACATTGAGTTGGAAACAAATTCCCTATTTATTGTTGCTTGAAAGTCTTCCTGCAGCATCTTCTCTGGCCTTTCAGTCACCCTAACAAAACCCATAAGCATGTGAATGCAAAACGTGATAGATCCCTGACAATTTTAATGCTCTGTCTCTCTTCACAGCTAGGGCATTTAATAAATTAAAAAAATAAAACAACATCGTTGACATTTATTGAAGGGAAGAGGTTATGGAATTATGTCAAACAGAACACTGCAGCAGAACAAAGCCTGCCAGTAAGTTTAACTCTTTCTAGAGTTTTATTGCTCATTAGTTAGAACACCATTTGGATATCATTAAAATAAATGCAAATTATCTTGGCTTATCCTTACAGATTTTTTTCAGACATTCTTTTTTTGTCGCTCAGCTCACTAATGGATCATTTTTATCATGGAGTATCACGTTATGTATGTTAAACAGTTTAGCAATGTCCAATGTTCTGTTGAGCTGAAAATAAAATTGCACAGATTTATCACTATATTGCAAATGACTTGAAATAAATGCTTGTGAACTGTATCTTCACTTAGCAGCATATTCTCAATGTCCAGTGTCTAAGTTCATGCTGCGAACCTGAACCTTCTGGAACTGACGTCAATCTCAGTTGGAGCTTTGCCGTTACTTGAGTACTTGGGTTGCAACATCCCCTCCACAACATTTTTATGGCCATGGAGCAACAAGAGGAGACAAGGACTCAATCTGAAATGAAGCCTCACATAATTTGAAAGGGATTTTCTCTCTGCCCCCTGAATAACCTAAAACAGTGATTTAATTAATCTATTTTGTCACTGAAACAGGCTTTGCTAGGGTACATACCACATCTAAACTGTTGAGAAAGTAACAAGCAGCTAAGAGGTAGGAATGGAAAGCTGGGGACAATTCTTAAATTGCTCCTCTAGATCCACTAAAGGATATCCAATTGCATGTTCACCAAGGCTCTTGGCATACTGGCTAATTACGTCTTCCAAAGCCAAGAACTTAGGTTGGCTTATCTCATATCACTTTTCTAGAAGTCCTAATTAATCTTAAATTGATTTCATTCTTAATGCAGCCAGATAACTAAATTACTTCCTTGCACAGAGTTTGCCAAATGGTCCTCCAAAGCACACAAAGACTCTCTGAATTATAGATAAGGCCACTTAGCAAACAACATGTTTCAGCACATATTGCAAATATGGTCCCAAAGGATCATTTTTGTTACAGAACACAGCCCAGTCATGATTAATAAATTGCATCTTCATAGAGCATGTTTTGAAGATAACAGCAAATGAGCAGAACTATATGTTGACAAACGACAATATTCTTCCCCCTGTTTACACGGGAAAAGGAGTTTGAGGAAAGAACTTTTGCCTCTTCCTCTATAGAATAACACCAGGAAATCTATGTGGCAGAATCTTTGTGATCTTTTTCAGTTTGTTTCCTCCATGAGTATTTCCTCCCGTAGAGGGTATGCGGGAGAAAGATCAAGTTGGAATAACTCCCTTCAACATCCTCTGAGCAGGAGTGCTACTTGCTTTTAGGGGCTGGGTTTCTTTTTTTGTTCTGGTGTTTTTTTAAGTTTGATGCATAAGCGATATGACCAAACAGATTTAATGAGCAGTCTGTCTGCCCTCAGGGGAGCACAGATCTGCATGACCTTCCCAGTGGCTTCCAGTCTTTGTCAACAGGGCAGAAAATTCGTTCTTTTGTGACCGTTGTCTTAAAAGGGTTAAACTGGATAAAGTGAAGATTCTTCTACCAGTCTAAACCTAACACTGAAAAGGCCAAAAGTTTAGATCTGGAAGAAAATATATCTGCTTAGCATTTGGGTTTCCTGCTGGAAATACGGCAAATTCTTTGAGGACAACATTCCACACATATCCGTAGCCTGTCATAACGAGGGTGCCCCTACAGCCACACGTTCACACAAACAAACTGTTTACTCTGTCAGGAAATAGCAGGAGAGTGCTACCTCTCTGTGTGATAAGTGTTTGATTGAGCAGCAATTCCTCGCGCTGCCAGGTGGTTACAGCTCAACTCACTGCAGATGTAGACAAAACCATCTGATCTCTCCGCCATTTTGCACATGTGGCTTTCTCTATGCTTCCCTTGAGAAGTATACAGAGTCAAAGATTTTGCTGGTTTTACCTTTTTCCTTTTATTCATGTTAATAAAGTTTTTCTTATCAGACAATGGCATCTTCCATGATTTTTCTGAATTCGACAACAGAAGTTCTGAAAAGGCAGAAGTACTTACTGTTACTTTGTCCTGAGACGGTTTTCTTTGTGGTGTACATGAAGAAAGGTGATATTCACAGGCCTCTGGCTTGACATTTTGTCTCCGTATATCTACAACCCTGTGTTTGAATACTGATTGCACTAATTTACTTGATTACCACAGCTGTCCCTCAGTAATCCTGGCAGTTAATTAGGTACCAGCCACTCCCACTGAAGCACTTACCTGCATAAATAAAGTAAACGTCCATTGCACCAGGAACATGAATACCATTCTCTCCTCTGCCAAGGAATATATAACTATCAAGTTGATTGATCAACTGCACTTTCCTCCTCGTCCCTCAAAGTACGCAACATATACTAAGTAAAAAAAAAATCAGCAAGACGAACCTGAAAGCCAGAGAAATATGTTTTCAAGCTAAGACAGAAGGGATTTTTGAAAACAGGTCCCCACTCAGGTAAATGCTTTAAATATTGGGATGGGATTTCCTTTGGCCAGTTTGGAGATGCTTAATTCAAAGACCAGATTCAGAGTGGAGAAACCTAAGTAGAGTTAAATGCCTTATTCTAAGGGATACAGCTGACATCTTGCTGTTTTTCTCCGGAAGAGTTCAGCTTGCTGGTCTCCAGTGACATTGCTCTGAGCTGACTTAGCTCTTCTCCTCCATTCATTAAGGAAGAGATGTGTCTAACTTTGGAGCAAAAATTCCTGCTAGCTGGCAGGATGCCTTAAAGCTAGGTCTTGCACTAGCCAGCATAGTATTATTTGCAGATTTAGTCCTGTGCTTCTTCCATGCAAAGCTGATCCCTTCAAATAGTACCTGATTAAATAATAGTTAATTAGAATTAGCTTTCACTTAACATTCTTTAAGATCATTTTGAGATATGAAGATGTAGGTACAAACAACAACCAGCTTTATTCAGAAAAAAAGGTGGCTTCCACTGAAATCATAGTTAAGCTGCTTAATGTTTCTTAGTTTTCCCCTATGCTAACATTTTCTGAATAACTATTATCCATGCCCAACACATTTTCTTCCTCGTGTGCAGTAAATATTCTATATTTTTACTTATGTTTGTCCTAACACATTAGCAAAATAATAGTGTTGTTATTTTGATATTCTTGTGTATAATATATATCATTTTAACTTAGAATAAACATTACAATAAGACTTTGAAATTGCTTCATTAAATTCTAGTTTATGAACATGTTTTAGATATGCAAATGTTCTATGTATGACATCATCATTTTCAGCTGAAAGCAACACTGCTGCCATGTGAAGGTTAANCTGCATAAATAAAGTAAACGTCCATTGCACCAGGAACATGAATACCATTCTCTCCTCTGCCAAGGAATATATAACTATCAAGTTGATTGATCAACTGCACTTTCCTCCTCGTCCCTCAAAGTACGCAACATATACTAAGTAAAAAAAAAATCAGCAAGAAGAACCTGAAAGCCAGAGAAATATGTTTTCAAGCTAAGACAGAAGGGATTTTTGAAAACAGGTCCCCACTCAGGTAAATGCTTTAAATATTGGGATGGGATTTCCTTTGGCCAGTTTGGAGATGCTTAATTCAAAGACCAGATTCAGAGTGGAGAAACCTAAGTAGAGTTAAATGCCTTATTCTAAGGGATACAGCTGACATCTTGCTGTTTTTCTCCGGAAGAGTTCAGCTTGCTGGTCTCCAGTGACATTGCTCTGAGCTGACTTAGCTCTTCTCCTCCATTCATTAAGGAAGAGATGTGTCTAACTTTGGAGCAAAAATTCCTGCTAGCTGGCAGGATGCCTTAAACCTAGGTCTTGCACTAGCCAGCATTGTATTCTTTGCAGATTTAGTCCTGTGCTTCTTCCATGCAAAGCTGATCCCTTCAAATAGTACCTGATTAAATAATAGTTAATTAGAATTAGCTTTCACTTAACATTCTTTAAGATCATTTTAAGATATGAAGATGTAGGTACAAACAACAACCAGCTTTATTCAGAAAAAAAGGTGGCTTCCACTGAAATCATAGTTAAGCTGCTTAATGTTTCTTAGTTTTCCCCTATGCTAACATTTTCTGAATAACTATTATCCATGCCCAACACATTTTCTTCCTCGTGTGCAGTAAATATTCTATATTTTTACTTATGTTTGTCCTATCACATTAGCAAAATAGTGTTGTTATTTTGATATTCTTGTGTATAATATATATATTTTTAACTTAGAATAAACATTACAATAAGACTTTGAAATTGCTTCATTAAAGTCTAGTTTATAAACATGTTTTAGATATGCAAATGTTCTATGTATGACATCATCATTTTCAGCTGAAAGCAACACTGCTACCATGTGAAGGTTAAACAAGTGGGATCAGTGCCACACTTAAACCCCTCCAACTAACTTGGAAAATTCTTTGCATGAGCATCACATGTGTAGCTCTATTTCTCTTTCACATGATGTATTTGAAAATTGTTTTGACTTGTGAATAGCTTGAACTTTTCTGGAACCTGAGTTTATCTTAAAATTCCTAGACTCTGATAATGTAATCACGTGTATCCATCATAAACTTATCCACCTAAATGAAAAAAAAGAAAAAAAGTTTACCAACATTCTTTGGAGTTTATATTTCCTTTAATAAAGAAGCTTTTGAGGGTGTAAAGACATTCAGTAGGGTCCCCTGAAACAGTAACAGCTTGAAATCTAAAATTTTACCCTTTTTACATTTATAACTTCTCTTCATGTGATAAGAAAATATCATAACGTGATGATCAGGCTTATGTCTGGCAAGTACTCTGGTGGCAGAATTAGCTTTCAGAAGCCAAATACCTTCTTGAAATATTTCTTGGCAATTTTTGTCTGATAAGTAATTATATGTCTTCTAAAGGAGGAAGTTTTTTTTGTTGTGTCTGATGATAGCTGAGGTCTCAAATTCTTACAGTTTCCATAATAATTTCCTTCCTGCATTTGACTTCATTCCATTCTATTCCAAACCAAAGTTTTTAGCAATGAAAGGCCATGTCAACTTCTGGACAAATCCTACACTACTGTATAAGGCATGATCTTATGAAAGGAACAGAATGATAAATAATTGGGCAGTCCTTGTAACATTAACTACGTAAAGCAAAATGTGAGACCTCCAGATTTTTTTAATTCTTCAGCAACAACCCAGTTAAAAAACAGCCCAGCATAAAAATTACTTCTCAGATTACGTTTCTATTAAAAAAAAAGAAAAAAGATAAGAATCCAGGTCATACAGGTTTTTTCCTAAAATTAAAACCCAAGGATATAATATATATACAGCCACACTGAAATGGATCTGGGGGTCTTGGCTGACACCAAGATGAACATGAGCCAACAGTATGCCCAGGCTGCCAAGAAAGCCAACTGTATCCTGGGGTGCATCAAGCACGGCACTGCCAGTTATTCTAGGGACGGGATTGTCCAGCTGTACTCTGTGCTGGTGTGGCCTCACCTCGAGTGCTGGGTGCAGTTTTGGGCACCACAGTACAAGACAGACATAAAGCTATTGGAGAGTGTCTAAAGGAGGGCAACTAGGATGGTGAAGGTTCTAGAGGGAAAGACATATGAAGAGAGGCTGAAGTTCCTGGGTTTGTTCAGTCTAGTTCAGTTCAGAAGAGAAGGCTGAGGGGTGACCTCATCGCAGCCTACGGCATCCTCACAAGGGGGAGCGAAGGGGTGGCTGCTAATCTCCTCTCTCTAGTGACTAGTGACAGAGAACCTGCAGGAATGGCATGAAGCTGCATCAGAAAAAGGTTCTTTACTCAGAGGGTGGTGGGGCCTTGGAACAGGCTCCCCAGGGAAGTGGTCAGAGCACCAAGCTTGACTGAGTTCAAGAAGCATCTGGACAATGCTCTCAGTCATTTGCTTTCATTGGGCTGGTCCTGTGTGGAACCAGGAGTTGGACTTCATGATCCTTATGGGTTCCTTCCAACTCACGATATTCTACAATTCTATGATATGGTCTAGTAGTTAGGATAGATAACTATGAATATTTTGTGTTCTTATTCTTACTCTTTTCCTAGCATGTTATGAAAGTTTGGGGCAGTTGTTTGATGCGTAACTTAGGCTCCTGTATGTGTTTCGATTTTCATAAATGTTGGGTATCTAAAGGTTCTTAGTGTGCTTCTGAGCAGCAGGTTTCTCTGTCAGCTCATCTGTGTCACTCTTTTCCAGGAACATAACTTTTCAAGCATTCATGTTTTCATATCTTCATTTGAATCTCTTGTGCTTTAGTTGTAAAAATACAAGCAACACTGCCATTTCCACCAAACACTTTGGGAGTCATAGGCAAAGAAAATATGAGTGGAAAGGATGAATACTGCCAACTGGTGATCTTTTTTTGATTGCCCTTCCTGGCAAGAAACCCTCTTACTCAAACTGAGCAAGTGGATGCTTACACAACAGTTTTTGAGAACAAACTTCTGAAAACACTACCATTTGCCAAATGTGTCAAAAATCATTTTATGTTCATCTGATTTCCACTCTTTTTTTTTTTCTAGATGGCCTACCATAAAAAAACAAACAACACAAACCAAAAGAAAACCCAAACAAAACCCCACCAACTAATCTCTTTTCTTTTGATTTCAGTGGGGCTGAAGGGCAGAGATTTCAAAGTCTTTTCCAGCATTTGGAAAGAAGGCAAGCAGGCTGATATTTAAGAAGGCTGGTATTAAGGGTGGGATTTCAGAAGTAGGCAGTACTGGCCTTACTTTGCTTCTATGGGAGTCAATAGGAAAAATTTTATTGACCAATGGCAAAAGAATCAAGGGTCTTTCCTGGAAATCTCTAGGGTTTTACCCATATGCCATTACTTTAGTTTTTTCAGCCATGAGGGACCTGACCTGGTACCCTTCACCACCCCAACACTCTTCTCTTATGGCAACAACCGGCCCTCAGATGAGTTTAACAGAAATGTTTCCTGTCCATAATGTGCAGCTGGTTAATCCTTAGCACAACTAAGTTCTTGTCTTCCTGATTATTGTTGATAAATACAAAGCAATGACCAATTAAGAAAAGCATGAAGGCAAGGTAAGCAAGCTTCTGTAAAACTCTCTTGCTTTTCTATGTTCTCTTTAGGTAAAGAACAGTTGCATAACCTAATTATCAGTTACACACCATTTAAATACTAAGACATCTGCTTGTCTTCACATTTAGAGATGTATCTCTAATAGCTACGGGTACCAATTATTGTATCTAAAGAGAGTTATGAAGGCTAAAAAATGTGCATTGATATTAGTAGCATCAGACACTTCCCATGAACCTAATGGGAAGGTACATTTCCCATGAACAAATGCAAGGAAGGTACATTTGCTAAAGTCTCCTCAGTAGCTCAGATCAGCAGACCCATAAAATTTCCAACGTCTAAAGACCCCAGAGCTCCCAAGGCATTAAGTCTGAGGCTGGCATTATTTCTGCAAGAGGCAGAAGAGGAGAGACACAATAAGAAGGTGGTTAGCATGTCTTGCCTTGTACACAGGTCCACTCCCCACCTGCTTGGTCCTTGGGAAAGCTGGCGCAGCTTCAAAGTGTCAAAGCCTCCGGTCAAAGAATAAAGCTGGCATAAATATCTACCTATTTTCCCATCTGTGCTACATCACATGAACTAGCAGCAAAGACGACGTAACCTTTCATTTTTGAGCAACCGCGATGGATAGCGCTGCAGTCAGAAGGTTATAAGTAAAACTGCCTAGCTGGAATAACACACGTGTTGCTACAATAAAATATTGATTCACTCCCACTGTCTCCTTATCCTTCCTTCCTTTCCAGGCCATGCCTACAAATAACAAAATTATGGGATTTCAGAGAAAATAATAACACTCGCATTTTTAGAGCAGCCAAAGGAAAAGGTTTAAAATGTAGTAGATAAAATGCTTTATGAAGGTTGACCTTACTGAACAATCTAGAAATTCAAGCAGGAATGTTATCTGCAGCTGTTGTAAAAATGTATCAAAAAAAGGCTCACATTTTGCAGAGAAGTGTCTATTATGCAAAATAGAGAATTTATGTTAATATGGCTATACTGTATTAAGCCAGGCATATAGTAAAACTTAGGGACAGCATGGAAGTTTAAAAGTTTCCATTCTGAACTTTGGAAACTGCTCTTATGAATATCTACCCCAGATGCAAGTTTGTCTCAAGAGTATACATAATAATACAAGGTGTGAGCAAACTTTCTAAACAAAACTCTCAATTTGTTTTGGATAGTGACATCCTTGGAGGAAAGAAGGAATTTAATTAAAAACATATACAGCATTGCTATTCATAAACTAGTCCAAGCAAAACAAGTCATAAAACAGATTGGCTTTATTTATTAACTCTTGCAATATTTGTGGCAAACACAGACAAAAAAAATAATCTTGTAAACAAAACATTATAGCTAGAGATGAATGAAATTTCTTGATGAATACAAAATCAATTGAAAAATGGAATCTGGGACATACTAAAACCCTTTACAAACTCAGATCAACTTCAGTGAGTAGCTTTGTCCCTGCAACTGGGGTAAGTAAACTACTTTGCTTTGAAGTGGAAATAAGTAAACAAAAGGTTTGATTCTTAAACCAGCATTACCATTTCGAAACACAATTTAAATTTTTAAAAGGGTAGATTTCTTGAAACCAAAATAGAAATTCAGCCCTCTTGAACACATGAAGAGAAAACAAAGCATTTCACTTTACCCCAAAGAAAACAAGCATTGTGTTTAGAACATAACAAAATGTTTTAATTAAAAGGGTGTTTGTTTTTTTTAAATTCACTGCCCAATTCACCTAACCTCCCTGTTATCCTTACATCCACACACACTCCCGTGTCTCCAAAACAAGGACAGCTCTTCCTTCTAGCTTGAACCATCCTGGTCTTTCTGATGACCACCACACCACGTGAAAGCATCCTTCTTCATGCTGCTATAACTCTTTTGTACTCTATAGGAGAGCTCATAAAGATTCATCAGCTATATCATTAAGCAAATAGTACAAACATGCAATTATTCAACAGTTTCTACAGTCAGATGTGTCTTTCTCCTTTACTTACGCTTTTTGGCTCCTAAACACATACAGATATAATCTTCACTCTTGTTGAACTTTGAAAAAAAAGTTTATCCCATATAAAAATCCATTTAGTGCAGGTCATCCTCGTGAATCTCCATGGATGTAATATGGCTCTTTTTTATGATCTAATCCATTATCATAAGTTGGAAAAAATGAAATTTCCATGCCAGCTGGGTCAGTGTTTTCAGCATCTACATGATAATAAATAGAAAATTAAATCACTAAGAACTTTTATCTAGGTAGTATATAAAGGCAATCTAGCTAGGCATTTACCTGCAATAAACAGCACACTTTTTCCATTTTATATCCCATTTGACAATCACTTTAAAAATTTCAGCTGACTCTTCCTGTAATTACTAAGCACTCCGTAATAAAAGACGTAATTCTGGGAAGAATATGTGATCATAATATTTAATAATTTGTGTTCTTGTTTTAAATGCAAACAGGCCTTCGTTTTAAACATGGACTGCTGTACAAATTTCCATAATACATGCATCAGATATATCACAATGCACTTTGGAAAACCGCCAAGTAGTGATGCATTTAGGACTTCAGAATTAGAAAGTCAATTAATTCAGAAAATGTGACTGCAGAATAAATCTTCTATATGTGCGTACACTAGGACCTCTATAGTTCAGAGACTTTAGAATCAAGTTGCTTATATTTGGGAGTCCATGCACCTCTCTTTCAGAGACAGATGCATTTTAGTCCTTCCAATTTGTTAATGTATGCAACTATAGAAATTAATTAAAACATGCAAAGAGATTTTTTTAAAATTATTAAGAACATAAGGGGAATTTGTTAATATTTAGCTGCATAGTATTTCAATAGTTTCTTAAGCAGTTACATGTCATTAGGAAAACCAACTGCTATCAGGTGAAGTGAATTTAGAAAGTATAGAAACTGTCTTGATTTTTCCTAAAGACAAAATGGAACGCTCTTATTTTCATCAGCAAGCACGATCTTCCTCTGTGAAAATGACTCTTTTGAAGTCAAAGCCCTTTAGCGCTGGAAGATGATCACACTTCAGCATGAGCATAGCAAAAATTTGAGTTGTTTGATTAAAAAAAGTTCATAACCAAGTAATTCTCAAATAATATCTACATGGTAACACTGAACTGGTAATAGGCTATAGATTGTTCACCATTAAAAACAGTCCTTGAATCCAGCACTGTGCAATGTATTAAGTAATGTAACTATGCTGGACAGAACCGACTGATAAGACAATAAGGAGTGATGAGATTTTTGACTGAGACAGAATGTGGGATATTAACGCATTTGTGAAGTACAGGACAAGGGAAAGAGGAAAGAAAAAAAGGAAAAAGTCGAGTCCTGTTACAATAGAGCAAATACGAGAAAAGGGAAAATGCATTGGGAAATCTTCAGCTACGGAAAAGCGACGTATCTCCATGGGATTTACATTCATGTACTACTTTTTGTATTCTTAGATATGACAAATTAGTTCTTAGGGGACACAGGAAGGAAAAGCATCCAGATACTCATGACAGAGATAAAGAGCACAAAAAAGAGCTCAAGAATCCAAGACCCACTAAGGGAGAATAAGACATCTAAAAGATGAACCAGCTGCCACACAAAGAGGTATTCATAACACTGCAAGCTTCAACATCATGTTTGGACCGAAAAGATAAGAAAAGCAGTTCTGCATTACTCAACGGGCACTCGCAAGTCTCTCTTTCTGCGTAAAGTCCAGGGCAAATTCCCAGACATCTGGAGTCTGGGGGACGCTTCTGCGTAGCTGAAGATGAATGCAAAGCCCAGGCCACCTCCTGGCAGGGCAGAGAGGATGGCAAGTCAGTCTGGGAATGGTGTGCATGAGAAATCTGCTCCTGAGGTTTACCTCATGTTCGTTTGAAGAAAAATTTGGGGGTCTGGGGAGGAACAGGTAAGGAATGTGGTTGGGAGGAGAACTGCGGTTTTTACGCTGTTCTTGGCTTGAGGCTCACAAAGATTTGTCATGAGAAGCGAGCCGAGCACCTGGCACATCACTTGAGATAGGGTAAGTGACTAAATGGGGGTTTAGTCCATAAGTAAGAAATCCTAAGATGACAAAACTGATACTGGCAAGGTCTCCGAGAGATGAGTATGCTGTCATCGTCTTCCCTAAGACAGTGCTGTTTCCACAAACGTCTCGCAACAGGCTCCTTCAGAGCAAACCGTCTCTGCAGTTTCCAGTCACCGGCGCCTCTGGAGAGGGAGGCCTGTGTACGCAGATCCGACTGTTCTCGTGCACATAACCAGCCGACTGTTTAAACCAGCGTTCTGCTCAGACACGTTACAGATCCGCACACGTTTTCAGATGTGTACGGTATGTGAGCCTCACTCTGACAGCCCAGCCCTTTGACGCCGAGTAGGTTGGTATGTCTCTTTCCACCCTCCTCCCCCGTGCCTCGGCCCGACATGAAAGCAAAGGCAACATTTGGAACTGAGCTCGCTAAAACTGATTTGGTTCATTGCTACACTTCAAGCATATGTAAAAATACCACGCTGTCGGCTCGTGACAACAGCATAGCGTGTCCTAGAGGTTAGTTTTGGTGTATTCGCTCTTGCAGAGCATCACGGCTTTTAGTGAACGGGCAACGTATGGTGCAGCGCTGGTCTCATCACAACATATGCAACATCTGGGAGAACTGCCACTTGTCAAGCCAGCCAGCGCTCTGCTGACAGACAAAGTGAGCATTATACTGAAATGCCATTCCTCAGCTGTTTGCAGAATTAATTTCCCTGTAGAATTTTCTAATTAGTTGGCTCTTTCCAGCCCGTTCCCCACAGAGGAAGCAGAAAGGAAGCAAAAGGCTAGCACCTGCTCCTACAGCTCTGGCTGGGGAAAAAAAATGATTAAATTTAAGGATGACATATACAGTAAGTATTTAGGCACTAGAAAGTCTTCTATCCATGCAGCTGTGGGGATGAAGTAACTCTGTTTGAAAGCTTAATGGAGATTCTTCTGTGGGGAAGAATTTCCAGTGGCTCACATTCCAGACAGTTAACCACATTACCGAGGGGAAGAAAAAGGGATTTGTTCAAGCATTAAGAACCGTCTTTAAAAAAAAACAACACATACACACCACCACCACCCCCCAGTCTGTAGAAAAGACGGACGGATGAAAAAAGACAGACCTGAGAATGATTCTACGTGGAGCTCATTCAATCACCTATGGGTTATTTTCAATCCTTTTATTTTTCTATAATTTCAAATTAAAATCCATTATTATGTTGGAATGCAGCATGTGATATTATCTTCGCAGTAACAACTAACACAGCAGAGCTTGTTCCCAACTAAAGTGAGTGATTGGAACAAAAGAAATCACATGGTTATTGCTTTAAATTTACATGCAGTGGGTCACTGTACAGAAAGAATACATGAGAGGTATTTCATGGAAAATAAAAATAAGAACGACACAGGCCAAGAAAAGCAGTTTGCATTTCTGAGTACACAGACACTTTCCCCAAACAATTTTGAATACTGAATATAAAGGAAGATGATGGTCTACGAAGGGTAGAATACATGAGGGAAAAAAGCTCCCTTATTGTGGATATTAGAATAAGCCACAACCACTTCAATAAACAGTTTTCACTCTTTCCACAGTGACCTTACAAAATGGTAGACCTTACAAAGAACTAAGGTTTCAGAATAAGATTATAGATATCATCTAACTAAATTAATATGATGTGTGTTTTGCTCAGCACAATATGTGAATTAGGCCCAGAGATGAGCAAGAGTTATCCATTAATAAATTAGACAGGTTTTTAATAGTACAGTTTGTCTAATTTCTGTCTAATTCCAAAGCTTCCTGAAAGTTGGTTTTTAACAGGATCTATGCATGTGTATCAATTCATATATATATTTGGAGTAGGGGTATGGGTGATTAAAAGTCTTTTTAGTTAATAACGTGATGATTTCATGCATCAGGACACAGTGTTACATTTTTATAAACTCATAATTTTCCAGCACAGTTTTAGATAAACAAATGCAACAAGGAATGGAGGTGGGAGTGAAGGTTCCGTTAAACCAGAGGGAAAAAAGAGATAACGTTGCCTGCCTGGGACAAATGCCCAGGCCTTGCTCCCCACCCAAACACAACAGTGAAATAGAAGTAACAAGAAGTGGAGATGTAAGGAAATGCTATTCCTCCTTTTCCCTGACAACGCTTGCTAAGATTCCCTGGTATACTGTTTGTCTGTGGAAAATTAGTATATGAGTAGCATTTATCCTTGTCATATGAGGTGGCGGTAACAGGTTCATTTCAAATGCCTGCAATTAGTTCAAGTGGACTCCCCCCCCAAAGCCTACACGGACGAGGATAATTTCAAACCTCAGAAAACCAAAGTAAACAACACCCATTTATATTCCTCGGAAGTGGTGCAGCTAAATTCATCTGCGGCTTTGAAAACTTCCCATGGTACTTTAGTCTGGCCCATTAACTGCACCTGTTCTCTTTTTCTTCTCTTCTTTTTTTTTGGGGGGGAGTGGGACATTATTTCCCCTTCAATAGCAGGTGTCTGGCTTTTTAAGGATGCGTAGAATATTTTATTTCATTACTGGCTAGGCATTTTGAGCTAAAAAAATAATCAAAAAATCCTTATCCCATTATTTCCCCCTTTGAAATTAAAAGTAAATAGTGGAAGGACGGCGTGTGTTTGGAAAGAAAAATGAGTGATAACTCACAGAGAAACATAATGTGGCACAATAAATCTGTTTTCCACAAGTAATGATCTAAATTAATCAGTTTTATAGGTTTCTCTTTATTTTTCACTTTGACAAAAATGACAATATCATTTCTTAAAAGGAAAACATTTCACTGAAATAATTTTGACTTACGTCTCATTTGGGTGTTAACTTTCCATAACTGCAAGAATATATAAGCTGCTACAGGCAGTTCTTCTCCAGAAGGCCTCAATCATAGAACTGAGTTAAATTTAATTTACCTGTGGCTCATTCAATCAGGCTTTATTTTTTTCCTTAACAAGTCAGGTGATAGTGAATAACAATTTGAGTATAAAAAAGACATACCATTCTCAGATTATTACAGTTCATAATATTTTTAGCTAAATCCGAAGTCAAGAAAACAAGCTAAGAAAACCTTGGTTTGTTTGAGGAAACAATCTCTGTTTCTTTCCTACACAATGAAATTAAAAAGATATTAAAACTAAATATAACTGTGTCAGTGACCTTTAAAAGCATGCTTGGGGGTTTTAGATTGGTTGTGTTCTGTTTTTCTTTTGATTAGTTTTGATTAGTTTATCTGCAAATCTAAAACACATGGAGAAAAAAATGTCTGTAGAACGGAAAAGAACGATTTTGTCTGGGAAGCCTCTAACCTGTTGTGCAGAACTCTGCATCATAGTGCAGCTGACTCGAGCCTTCTTTCTCTCCTTTACCAAGAAAAGCCAAAAAGTCAATTCCTGTACCTTCCAAAAATTTGGAAAAACACTGTGGAAATCGGTGACGACTCAAACACCAGAATACCAATTCAGGAACCATCTTCTACTGACTGCTGTCTTAATCCCACTATTGATTGGTGTTGTCTGGGTTTTAGGACAGCAAAACCCCGCACATGCTAAAAGAGAAAGGCATAAAAATACTGTCTTGGCTATAATTTTGGCAGATACCTAACAGCGGTGAGCACAGTATAAAAATCAAAACGTAACTTGTATGGTTTGATGTCAGCTGGGTGACATCTCTCTCTGCTGGCTCCCGAAGCAGCCCTCAGCCACATAGCAGGTCCTTCTCGCTCTCGTTCCTTTTTGCTTCCTCCCTCTCTCTTTCCATCGTCAGAGGATCCCCACTGCTTCCCCTGAACCTGTTCATCTGGGCTAACGTTGTTAAGCAGATGGCTCGTGGCCAGACCCCAAGCTCCTGTGCAGACTCACTGACCGCCTCAGTTCACATCAGGCACAGCAGCCTCGAGAGAGGCTAACGGGTTGCAACCTGCATATTAATATCACTTTACTTTTTCATACCCTTATCTCTAACAGCAAATCTATGTAGCTCAGGATATGAACTTCAAATGAGAGATGAGGAACTGGTTAGTGCTTATCAGGAGTGATGGAGTTTGAGATTCTGAGATGAAGAGGGTTTGTTAGTTTTCTTGGGGTTTGTGGTTGGTTTTTTTTTTTGGTTTTTTTTTTTTAGTAGGAGGACTGACTGATGTTTATCAGTTGACCCCTGTTTCAGGTAATGGAGCAACTGGCAGGGAGCTACTCATACTGATTAGATTGAGTGAGCTGGTATTCAGATTAACTTCTGATTTCCTCAGTATTATTTGTACAAGATCTTTATTGCTCTGGATAATTCTCCACTTCCTGGTTTAGTGGAAGTGGAACTGATGTTTTCCTGGAGTACTGCTACCAACTCACCAGATTTTATTATGTGAGACAACATGATGGTCATAGACTAACCCAACCTCTTCCTATTTTTCAGTAGTAAAATTAGACCTCTGTGAAATTTGCTTTGTTTTAACCAAACAGGAGTAATGCACAGCTTTATCATCTAAGAAAGATTTATGGTATTGAGACTAATCAGGATATTACTTTTAACCAACATTTCTGTGGCTAAGACAACTGCTGTCTTCTTTCAGGAGCTGAATGTTTGAATAACCAGAGTGGCTTTCAATCTTTACATGTGCTGAGAGACCCCAAAACTCTTGTGCTGCAGCTGGAAGGAGTTACAATATTCTTTCTTTCTCTCTCCTCTGCTAAGCTCATGGCATGCAGTATCTTTGGGTTTCTTTCCTCTTTCAGAGCCTGTTACTTGTCACTGTTTTGTCTCACTTGTCTGCCGCCAAAGACCCTTGAAGTGGTCCATCAGAGGAGCAGACTCACAACCAGTTTTCCAAAAGTTCCCTCATTGCATCTACAAACCTAAGCCCAACAGACCCTGCAACTAGAGGTGAGAGTCCAGGTAGAACAAGTGAGGACTTATCACATATGTACATTAGGATTTCTACTACACCAGCGAACACATTTTCATTGACGTTTCCTTTTCCACCCTGGCTATTAAACCTCATATTTCACATATCTGTATAGAAGACCAGGTTTGGTTTGCATGAATGGGCCACATTATGGGTTTTTAAATGTTATTCAATCTCCTACAGGCTTTTATCCAAACCAAGCAACTAAAATAAAACATGGCTTCCTTCCCTGAGATGGTTTCACAGGCCAGTTTTCCAACTTTCTCCTCTACCACAAACATGCAACACAATTGTGCAACAGCCGAGGAAGGAATGGTGAGATCAGAGCCGTGACTGCAGACATCCTGACATGGGGATCTGGCAGCTATTCAACACAAACACAATTAGAGGACTTACCCTTGCGTGAAGTATTTGCTTTCTTGATAGTCACCAGCCTTAACCTCTAGGAATGCTTACGAATCAGATAGCGTTCCTTGAGGAGGGCGAGTCTTTTCAAGCTCCTCTGTCTTGCTTTAGCCAACACAGATATAAAGAAGAAAGAAATTCCACCGCATCGTACAACTTCTCCAAGCAAAAACATTTAAAAGGAGACAAGAGTTGTGGCCTCAAAATCCCTGTCAAGGACTCAAGAACGAAAGATCACACAGTGCTTGCTCCTCTTCCCCTCCACTACTATCAGAAAGTAAAAATAACACCACAAGAGACAAACTTTTTGAAATTCACACCAAACGTGAAAGTAGTGGTCTTCCTGGGTCCTGCTTGTTGGCTTTGCATTGCAGTAGGTTCCTCTGGCAGTGGTGATACCACAGGAGGATGGCAGGGCTTTGCATGTCTTGAGATACTCATAGGAGGTGTGCATCTACATAGCTCCTTGTGAGTTAGATACAAAATAGTTTTACAGTTTTAGAAAATGTGGCCTAATGTACATTGGTGTTATACAACTCACAAGTTCTAAAGCGTGACCACACAAGTATTTTGGTAGGTTTATTCCAATTACTGGTAAATCCTGGGCTTTTCACAGAGGTAACAATATCTTAAAAATGGCAATAACAGCTGACCTTATATAAAATATCTGCTAGCAAATAAGTCAAATGTCAGTCTGGGACAGCAGTTGCAGAGGGAAATACTGTTCTAAAATGCCCAAGGATTTAAATTATCCTCATCTCAAGCTGCATTGGTGACACAAAAGAACTGCACAAAAGAAGTACTCTTTGGTGTAACCTCAGGAGTGTTAACGCAGCAGTGCTGAGGGGAAGGCTACTCAGTGGGATTTCTAGATGATGCGATGTGAAATGCCATGACTCCCACAGGTACTGCAATTTACACAAACATTTAATGGAGCAAATTAGCCCACCTGAGCAGAGCACCACAGGAAGGCTGTACTACTGCTGGTACCCTATCTAGCTCATTCAGTTCATCTTGGGTATCTCTGTATAGCAGACTTACCCCACAGAAAGAACTTGCAGAGTCCAGCCAACTGATATAAAGCAAAACATTAATAAAAGGAAACGATAAGCATAGCTCCACCTCAGAAATACTGAACTGAACTCGGAAGTGCTGAACTGTGCGACCTGCCTGAGCAAAGCCACCACCTCAGTGCATGAGCACTTACTCAAGCAACAGCTTTCAAATTCCACTTTTGAGCAGCAGTTTAACAGCTGTTGGAGGAAGAGCTGTGCAGTGTAGCTGCTTTCCCAAGTGACTAGATGCACTTTTCCATTGTCAGTAACTTTCACAAATAACAACAATCTGAAAAGCAGTAGAGAATGCCAAAATATCAGATATCTAGATCCAGTCAGAATGGGACACTCCCAAAAATATTTCTAACACTATGAAATACTCCCTCACCTCCCCAAATATCCAGGGAAAATTTCTGCATAGTACCAGAAGAATAACAACAATGCCTCGGCCAGATATTAATGTCACGGAGTTCCAAGTGAAGGAGCTGATTTATGTTATTAGGGTGCATGTGAAACAACTGGGCTATGCTCAAGACACAAACTACCTGAGTATGGTATTAAACTACTGGTACTAAAGCAGTTGCATCCAGCAAGAAAATACAGCAAATAAAACCTGTTTCTGGGGTAGCTCTGTTGACATCTGCAGATCTACCCAAGCCAGGCATTCATCCCAAAATAAAAAATTGGCAACCAGCGATGAATAGTTTCTGGTCTTGACTTTTTGTAACTCCACTAAAGAAGCACAATATAAATCTGCAACCCTGTATCCGGGCAATAATTGAAATACATCAAGAAAATGCTTGCAGTCATTCCGGATGGAAGGAGGGCGGGGGGGGCAAGAGAGAGAGAGAGATTTCAAAATCTATCAGTACTTATAAACAAGGATGTTACTTTTCCCTTTCTTATCCAGAACTGCCCTTAATTGAAAGGATCAGTATCTAAAGCAACTGGTGCTGCCCTGCACATGAATCCCCTTTGCACCTCTTCCTTCTTACTTCTTCAGTGGTTTTAGTAACATTAGTGACTTACCTAAGTATTAGAATGCTTGGCTGCTTGGAAGCTTATCAACAGCAAATTTTATGGGCTGTTTAGTGATGGAAACAGGAGGAGTTGGAGCCTTCCCCCCCCAGCTACCTCGATATGGAAGTCTTCAAGAAGCCATGGAATGTGCTCTCTGGTATTTTTGGTATCTTTAAAGTGTCAAGAGTGCAGAATTTCTCTTGTCAGTTGTCACAGAGTGACTCACAATTAGAGCCATCTGCTCTGCATTCACCTCCCCAGGGGCACCGCTCGTTTTTCACCAGCTTCCTGTTGTTGACAGCACAGTTCCTCCCTGTATCACTCTCCACCAGCACCCATACTCCTCACAGACGTTGCAACAGGCTTAAGCAGATTTCCCTTGGGAAAGCCTTTACCCTTGTTGTGCTAGTGACTGGGAAAAATATAGACTGTTGAGAAAGCAGAGGCTGGGTTTCTAAAGGAACTGAACAAATTCCATTGATTCTTTTTCAGGAGGACTCCTGTTTTTAGACCTCTCTCAAAAATCTCAGCATTTCTCTACGTCCATTATTATTTCAAGCAGCCGAGCAGCTCAAAAAGTGAAAAATTATTTGTGCCGAGTCCTTTTTAATAATTGATGGAAATGGATGACTAATACTATCTAAATATTAGTCAAATCATTTTTCAAATATTAAAAATTATTTCAAATAACAGACTTCAGATGGGGAACACTCTGCCTTCCCTTCCTCCTCTACCCAATTAAAAAAACAAAAAACAACACAGTTGTGCCACAGATTTTTCACACGAAATGCTTAAGCTGAGCGAAGCTAGCTGCCCCAAAGCACAGCCCCACGCTCATGCATGGGTTAATGTCTGGACCATGTAGAAATACCACCTGGGCTGGGTATGGCTAGCTGGCCTGATGCATAGCTGTACGGTGTAGATCTGCCTACAGCACTTTTGCCTTCAAACCCCTGTGGGCTGGAAGTTTTATTGCTCAGGCTCTGACCAGCAGTCAGAGTGGCCACCTACTAGAGTTGGCCACCTACTAGAGAAGCGACTATCTGAGAGACAATAATACGCTTATACTTTCAAGAATTCCTACAGACATCATGCTTAATCTTTCAGGTGCCCCACTATTGGGCATAGACTGCACGAGGTGAAAGCCTAAGCTCCGCGTGCAATGAATGGAGAAAATGAATGGCCATCTCAGAACAGGAATAAAAACAGGCAGCTGGTTAGCTGCCACCTCCTCACTGCTCTCCCAATTGAATTAATAGAAACACAGATTTGAGATTCTGCTTTCCCTAGGAACACAGTTTTCCTGAAACTATCTCCAGTACTGCAGAGGCATAAGGTCTTAGACACTGTCGGATACTGTAGTCATTCTTCCCTGTTAGCCTTTGTTTGGTCATATGCTTCTCTGTTAAGTCTACTTAACAGAGCAGCCTAGCAGAAAATTCATATATTCGACGTAATATAAAATGCTCCTCCCACAATGGGCCACAAATTGCATGCACATAAGACTTTGGTCTGAGCCTTTAGGGCAGGTCCTGGGCCCTTCTCCTGACCTGACACTGGTGATAACTGCTAATGAATGTCATGCTCAGAAACTAAATAAACTGAGAAATCATCTTATTTTGTACCACATCCTAGCAATGAAGATTAGTTGCATACCCTCATTGTGATTTGCTGGGATCTTTCCAGAACCAGTGGTTGGCTTCTCCCAGGAACAGACTCTTTCTCATATATTCACACCCCTCCAAACACAAGTTTAGCAAACTTCAGATCATCTGCATCTGCACTCATTCAGTCACATCACATCAGTACGATGCACAGAAGCCTTTCATTTGCCTTCTAAATCAGGATAGCCTAGCAGCTGAAATATTTCTCACTGACCCTGTTCTTCAGCACAAAACTGAACTTCTCTTCACTATTTCAACATTCCCTTCTCCAGGATTATATTTAAGGTCAACACAATTTGGGCCCTGGATCCACACTGCTTAAATTATACAAAAAATACAAAGCCCTGTAAGTTAAATCAAGAAAATATGTTCTAAAGAAAGATAAAACACATCTTCTGTTTAAAAACACATTCCCAAAAAGAAACTCTAAACTCATCTCATAAAACTGTTATGAAATCCCCAGTTCCTCCAAACATGAGGAGAGCTCTCTGCAGACTAAAATATTCGTTCATATTTGTTGGGTAATCTAGTAAACCCAGATAGGGAGAAATTGGAAAGAGAGAAAGGAAGGATTCTTTCAGTGTTGCCTCAGATTGCTCATCTATTATATAGCCCAGACACAGGTCTGTATTGAAGGTTTTCAATGTTCCACAGCTGAATTCTCACTCAAAACCACCATTTGCTGAAGGCATGAAAACCTGGATGGTAATAGATCTCTGTTTGGAGGATCAGTTGCCGAGCTGCCACTAAAAGGCCTTAAAATGCATTTGCCACTCAACAGCAACTGCATATCTGATAGACTGATACGCCGTTCTGTAGCAAATTCTTTTTATAAATTACAAACCTGCTGATTTGGCCACACAAGCCTCTTGGACTAAGGACTCTTTCTGATAACGGTTAAGTTGTACTTAACGTTCAATGCCACTCAACATCGGGTATTTTCCAAAATCCTCCTTGTTCAGCCTTCTTGTTCCTCTTTCCAAGTCTTCCACCATGGTAACATCCTCCTCACTTACCTGCCTGAATGCTGACTCAAAATGACTGGGGAAGACATTCTTCCATTTACGAGGTTAGCAGAATTGAATATGACAACCTCAAACTTCGTTCTTCTGACCAGTGTTTCTGTTTCCTGCTCGTTATACCTGTAGCTTCAGCCCATTCACTGTAATAGTGTCCAAGCACTTTAATTATGGAGCCATAATCAAAGCTACATAGCTAAATAGCTTATTCTTAGCAAATAAAGTTATGTTTGTACCCGAGGTCATACCTGCCAGAACTTGCATGTTTTAAAAGAAACATCCTGTCATAAAGACTAAGATGTACTTTGAAATTTAATGGAAATACACTCAGTTAACAGTACTTTGCAGAAAAGCAAAATGCTAATACAGTTGATTAAAAAAGCAAAATTATATTGAAGGACTTCTTTTTTTCCAAGCAAAGACTGTTTAATGTATAAAAAAATATTGTCAATGACGGAATCTGGGTTTGCGCTGAAAACCTCAAGCATTACATCACAGATAGACCTGAGGCCTTGCATTTTAATAATTAATTTCATAAAAGATCCCAAGAGCAATAGAAAGGTCATGAGAGCTATTCCAACCCATGGGCAGTTAAGCAGGAGAATGCTTCCATGCCCTTTAGCCTTTGAGTGTGCTGCAGGACAGGGGAGTTTGGTGCTAAACGACAAATTGAGTTAGAAATATTTGAGCCATAAACCATAGTAACTCTTTTAGCACTTGAAACACCATGTGACACTCCAAACCGAGAGCAAATGAAGTGTTAGCCTACGCATGTTTAAAACGCATAGAGGCTGTGTTTACTGGATCATCTATTTCTTAACTACGTCTCCTTTAGGAGCCTTCACAAGCTGATGTCCAAAGTCCCACCAAAGGAAACCATTTACAGAACGGTCCTCTAGCATGATTTAAGAAGAAAAAGAAAAAAAGTTTCTCCCGGAAAGCAAAATTATTCAGGTTGCAAAGTCAAGGACAGCTAAATTAGGAAGTGGCAGATTTATGTGTGCCTGCATAACCTCTGTTCAGCCCTCTTGTAGGTCCTGTGCCCTGAGTGAGACAGAGGTCCTTTGGAAAAAATAGTATGTGATTATGCAATTAAAGACTATATCTTAGCACAGAAAAGAGCTGAATTAGGGTTCTGTTGGTGGCTATGAATAAGATATTTGCTAACATTTAAGTTCTGGACTTTGCAACCTTAGCACGGAATTTCTGACAGGTGACATCTTCAGACAGCTTTTATATATAAGTGAAAATTAACTCTAGTGTGATTGTTAAGCCTTTATCAAACAGCTTTCTATTTACCTGAGATGAGAAAAGAAGAATAATAGGAGTCATCTGGAAAAGGATGGTCTTCCTGAAATGGGAAGAATCACTGTGTCCCTGGAGTCAAGTCAGCAGAAAATTTATATGAAGTTGGTTCTTCTTTTGCTTTCTGGCCAGCACTGTTATCAATATGGAAATGACGACACTGAGAAAAAAAACCCCACAAAATTATTGCTGCCCAGATGTGAATCTTACCACATGCATTTTTGCTGCTTTTGTTAATTACTCCAGTTTTCAAAGTCCTCAAACTAGATTCATAGCAATATGAATTGTTTCTTCCTACCCAGTTTTGATAGCCTGTTCAGAATCCCAAAGGAAGATTCATATTGACAGGAACTTTAAGTGTTATTACCAAAAGCCTTCTGATCCACAGGATTCCACACTTCCAGGAAGGAGAAGGTCTGAAGAAGCTGCCACCAACACTACTGCCACTTCTTCATGCCAAGTCTTTCTGGGCCTGTCCTGTTCTGACATGTCCCTTTCGCAAGAGGGGAGAGAACAAGCATTACTGCTGCTTCATTTACCAACAAACATCTTGCTCCTCTGCTAAAAGTACACAGTGGAAGCCAGCATGAACTTTGAACTGAATTTAGGTCAGTGTATTTTTGGTTATTTTAATCTCTCTCGTCTTTGTGTTACGGATTTAGTCAAGGAAATCAAGCATTAAAAAAGTATGTTAAGTGCAACACTAGCTGAGACTGTAAATGTGCCAAACTGATGAATGAAAAGTTGCTATAAAATGGCTACAGTGTGTAAGTGTATGAAAGTATAAAGTTATCATCATACAGAATAACAGAAAATATCATATATTTCTGAGACATCATAGCTGCAGAGACTCATCACTTTTAATTTCCTCTTACACTTCTAGAACCTTAGTCCTTCTGCATATGTGCCATTTTTGATTGAAATGTTAGCACAAAGCCTGTGTGTTCTGAGAGTCATACAAACAAAAAAAAAAGGTGCCTCTTGCTCTAGATGTTAAATGTCAAGTAATTTCTAGCCAGGAATAAATATTTACTTACAGATTTTAAATAATTTTTTTTAAAAAAAAAAAAAAGGGGGGGGGGAAACAAAGGCTGTGCAGGTTTAGAAATATTTCCGTAACAAAAGTTGTTCTAAAACATGATGGTTCTCCAAAACATTATGTGTTCCAAAATGCCGCAACAAACAGTACAGGTGGAATTAGGACACTGTTATCTGGGAAACGTCATGCAAAAAAATGAAAGAAATATTTCTGATTCATGAAAGAAAACTGCAGTACTATTCTTTTTATTCAGGATATTTCAAAGGATCTCAAAACCATTGTTCAAAATAAACCAGCCAAATAGCTATCAAGATGAACAATCCTCGACTTTGAGACTACAGTGTTCAATCCAAAGTGAAGGTACCTTCATTGAAAAACCAATACAAAGCAATGCTACAGAGGACAAAGTACTAAAGCTTGCAGAAACTACACTGGATGTTTTAGGAGTAGCTCTCCTACAGTGTTAATTTCAATGGATAATTATCACAATGGAAAATGTGAATCCTGGGGTCTGTCACCCTTACCCAGGGTGCCAGTCAACATTTCTGATGGGTTTCAACAGGCCTCACCTTGTCCAAATCATCTTGTGTTGCTAAAGTAGAGAAGGGATTAAGGAAAGTCCAGGACTAACAGCTGGACGTCCCAGAACAACAAATCTAGCATCAGGGCTGTTACCAAGCTGATCCTTAAGGGACAGAAAAATGTCCTGTCAATGAGAAACAGATGGAAGAAAAGCAGCGAGGATTATATGCTCAATCTCGTAAGAGGTTACCACAAAGTATTCTGCACCACACGGGGCAGACGGGAAGTGCTGGAAGCGTTTGGGCCTAGACGCAAAGTTTACAAGGAACTCGGGGACCACTTCTGGGTGCAAAGCGGAAGGCGGCAAAGCGGCACCAAGCCGGCTCCCACTCGAGATGCCATTTAGCCGTGCCAGGGCAGTGCTGGTGAGCAGACCTGATGGAAAGAAAATACTGGCTGCCACATGAAGAGTAAGAACTTCGCTCTGCTGGAGAACAGCTTGTGAAAAGGTAGAGCCATCGGCTCTGGGGTGCGTGTCATGCCCAGCAGGCAGCTTGACATAGAAGTCCTCAACTTCGAGAATGCTTTCACTTCAAAAGATCCCACTTGAATGTGAGGATACATGCTGGCAACAGCGGGCTCCTTTGAGGTACCGTTCCCCTTCTAGCTGTATTTACCTAAGAAATTTCATGCGCAGGAAAGAACGAGTGAAAGGGAATATTCAGATACGTGACAGGAGTGATCTTTACTGTTATTTCTTTTTCAGCCAGTGCTTTGTTTTCTTTCAGTCAAAGTCTGACAGTCATAAAAAGCTATTGTAGGTGCAGCCCGCAAAGAAACAAACCCCAGCCCTCCCTGCGATGCAGAGGGTAGGGATCATTACCTTGTTAGTGTGCCATTTGGAATCCACGCAATGCATCCGCTTGCTCTATTAAATTAAAGCATTTCCTGTAGCAATTAAGGAGGGATAAAGAAAATAGGTGCTATTATAAAAGCATTGCTTGGCTGGCCTTTTTCTCTGCAAGCCATTAGAAGACGGTAGCTTATGCATTTGAATTGCAGGACCTCTTACCTCCCATCCATTACCAGCATGACATAAATGCAGAGGTCTGCCCCTGACGCCAGCAGCATTGCTGCAAATACACAAGCTGTAAATGAGACAGGGATCTGTCTCCAGCGTTTTTCACTCTGTTTTGCCTTCCTCAAGTTATGTATTCCCTGCACGGCAGGTTCCTCTCTCTCTCTGGTTAGTCACTCTGTTTTCCAGTCCCTGCTCTTCCTGTGGGACCCTCCCGGGTGTCTGCTCCTCCCCGCATTCGATAAGGAGATTATTTGGAATGGAAGTAGACAAGCACAGGTGGTGGGACAGGACCACCTGCTACATCTTTTCAGCACTTTTGGGCAGTATAATAGTGCTTGGGTTTAACCTTTTTGTTTCCTTTTTTTTCTTGTTTCTTTTTTTTTTTTAGCTAAAACTGATTTTCAGTTCATTTATGCATGGGTCTGAGAGGAGGAATTATGATGAAAGACACTGTTCCCTTGGCCCTGGAAAAGAAATTTTCTGGAATATCATACCCAGGACAACAGGCTCTTCGTTTGCATTATTTCAAACTCACCGGCAGGCCCAAGAAAAGTGCAAACCAAAAGCTTTTTTTAAGGTGCATTCCCCATCTCTCTTTCCCTTCATTGCCGAAGTTTCACATGCCTAATTACCCTGCCAGCTCCCAATTTGATGTGGCCACGCACAGCAGTAACAGAATATCTCACTCCCTCATTTAGCTGTGTTACAGCCAGACATAGTCTCAGCCTCGAAGGGCAACTACAATAGCAATTTACTGTGGCAGAGGGTTTCTTTTTAGTGTAAATTTGCTTAGTGTCTGTAGTTGCAGCCAAGAGAAATTAATAGTTTCTCAGCTTATTTCATGTTCAGCCTGCATAATCACAGAAATATTTTTTCTATATTTGGCAGAAACATTTATGCTAGATTGTAACATATCTCTGGAAAATTTTGGTACAGATGTACCTGAGTAGATTTTGCTTAAAGCAAGGTTGGGTTTTCATTTCGATGTATATTGTGCCCACTGTAGAAAGCATGAACAAACTCCGAGGTCACTTTATGGCATGTATCTCTGGGAGCACCAAATGCAAAAGAAGCCTTTCAGGGGCACTTGTCATAACTGCTCTTTGGGGCTCGGCAGTTAACAAAAAGGAACAGTTTTATAAAGTCACTTGAGAACCTGAAGATGGATAATTTATTCCCAAGTTGATACGCAATGTTAGGCAACTTGTTTTTCATCTCGGTATCTGTTTCTGCCTGCAGAAAGTAGGGATAACTTCATTTCCTTCTGTCAGCTTTGAAAGAAAAATGCCTAGTCACATCATTATTCATTGCTGAATGTTGCTTCATTTGCATTTATGTATGATATTCCTCTGGTTTTGGAGGTGGTATTTTGTAACATCTTAAGTCAACTGCATGCAGTGTTTCATTTGTGTTGTACATGTCATCCTTAACGGGGATCCCATAATTTTCCCCGGGAATTTACTCAACCCTTAGCTCTTAAGATGACAGAAAATGGGACTCGGCAAGCCAACAGTGACAGACCTAATTGAAAATGCTCACATCTTTAGAGTACACCAATGATGCAAAGATTTACCTGCGGTTATGAAGGGAATGTACGCAGACTCCGTTTCACAAAGAAACACTGTGTATGCCATTCTCCTCAAGAGCGTGTCTTTTGTACCTTCAGTACCTACAGCGGTGATCAGGAATGCACGGAGCTTGCATTCCTGCAGATACATTATCTGAAAGTGTGGCCCTTTGTTTGCTTTACTTCTGTTTTGTTCTACTAGCCCTTCATTGTAAGAGAGACCTGTTTATACATTCCATTTTTCTTGGTCGTCTTGGCACCTCGCAGTCAAACACTACTCCAGACTGATCCCTTGATTTACAATGCAGTGGAAGTACAGTCTATGTAAATTTTAGGAACAGACAAAAGAGCCTGCTCGCCATCTGATGATTTCATTTCTAGCTTTCCAGCACCTTTTGTTATTTCAGGGTATTTTTTCCTGGTGGGAACAGGCACATTCAGCTGTTGTTTTCATGCTGAAAGACTGTTTGGAAGCACTTCCCTGGTTGCTTTTTTTTTTTTTCCAGACATGTCTTTCAGCATGTTTCCAAAGGCTTGGAATCAGCACATTGTGTTGTGACATGTGCATACTTGACATTGCTTTGTTCTCTGACTTCCTTTTGCTTGCAATCTTTAGGAAGTTATCTTGCAATTAGCAAGGAATTTTGAGTCAGTGTTATTGCAGACCCAGCATATTGTCCTCTGCCATCTGCAAAGAAGAAAGCTTGGAAGAGCAGGAGGGAAGAAAGTCATTTTTGTATTTTTAACTGGCTGAACCACATAGGAATCTTGCTTCAGGTCACTGCATGGAGAGTCATAGCTTTGACTGCAGCCAGCTGAGAAAAAAAATAATCCATATTACATACTACAAATATCTTAATTAAATGAATTAAAGGAAAAAGTAGGGCATTACAGTAACTGTCCTCAGATCTAATACACCCTTTTTGTTTGTTTTGCTCTGGATTAGTGATTCCGTCATTATACAGCAAAAGAGAAATCTTTCCTGAGAAGTTTACACAGAATTGATTTTTTTTCGTCTCAATGTCACAGCTTTATGTAAATGAAGCCTATTCACATATCCTATAACTGAAGCTGATTAACAAAACAGGGTTTGTTTGGTCTCAGTGGCGAATATGTTGATTTTTAGCTGGCTGAAAAGCACACCTTTTTATTGTGGTATTCTTTCCATTCTTGTATGTTAGACTGTCAGACTCCTGGAGCCGAGACAAGAAGCCGATTTGTTTTGAACTGCTTCCCTGCCCAGACAGCACAGCTGAAGAAAGAGAGAAATGGCAGCACTTTGGGCATGAGGGGATACCTTGAGAGCTCTCTTGCACTGGCACAAGGAAAGCCCTAGTTTTGCACAGCCCAGTCAGCACCGCCTGGCTGGGCTCCCTGTAAGTCGGGTGGGATCTGGGGTTTGTGCAAAGAGCCACTTCAGGCAGGAGCTGACCGGGAGCTTCCCGTGGTAGCTGGATCCATTGCCTCTGTGAAAGACTGTGGTCCTATCGAGGCTGGCGGCTGCCCTCGGTGCCTATTTATGCTTCACACGGCCATACTGAGAACACCGTTAACATGGCAAACATGCTGAAATCCTTACCATTGCATCAGGAGAAGAGTGAGAGCAGCAGTAAGGAACTGTGCCAGAAAGAACATAACCATAGGTACATACCTATGTTAATGTAACACAGAGACCTTCTCGACCGGCAACTACGTCTGTAGCCAGCTTCTTATTTCTGATACAAATCTTGTTATGCCTGCGCAAGCCTTGAAGGATTGGCCTGATGTTCAGAGATGCTGAGGTCTTTAAATCTCACTGACTGCCAAAATTAGACAAAGCGCCTGAATCTGGAAAGAAGTCGGGGACATACCATGTGGGCAGCTGCTTACACTTCAGTGAGACACCTTGTAGACCATGATGTAAAGTGTGTATGTTAGACCTTGCTGAACACTAGCTTACTCTGGATATAAACACTCAAGTTTTAACGTTTTGGCATTATTGCATCACAGATGTATGATTTATAATAGCATCATCCAGGCAAATATTGTTTATCCACTAGGGGAGAGGTGGGGAAAGTGTTTCCCTAGTTAGTAATTTGAGTAGCTTTTTCTTTATGTGCCATAGAATACAGATTATATTATTTTGTCAGGCGGCCTCATCTTCCTGCTGAAGTGGAGAGATTTTTTCCTTAGAGTCAGTGAAAGTGTAGTAAAACATCTGTTTCAGGCTTCAAGAACAGACCTGAGGAAACAGAGCTTTTTACAGATACCCACAGGATCTCAATGCATCAGTAAGGAGTCTCTGGTTTTCATCGTGCTAAGACGTGGCTCCATCAGCTCCCCTAAAAGACATAACCTGAGTATGTCTACGCACGTGTAGTGGAGCGTAACACAGTGACACCCAAACCAACAGCAGCTAAAGTAATTGCCAAACGGGATGCGGTAGGAGCGCGTCGGTGCAGGGCTGTGCTCGCGTTGTGAGGCCAGCTCTGCGATGTCCAGGCAGCACTGCACAGACGGGCCGGGATTTCTCAGAGACAGATCAGATATCTGTGCGCCACAGCCCGTGGCGCTGAGCAGACGTGCTGAGTCCATCAGAGTAACAGGAAGTCCTGAGTATTGAGCAATTATTCAACGACTGAGCAAGACTGAACTATTTAGATCCCAAATTTTAAAGTGTTGCTTAATTTTTTTTTTTTATTATGAGCTCTCCCACTGAAATCTGTATTTCAGATCACTGCATAAGAGGGAGAGTCTATCTGAAAGTCTGTACCGGACTGAAAGCTTGCAAGGAATAAAGTCTAAAAATACATTTTTGTCAGACAACACAGCAATAACAATTCATATAACTGAAGTAGAAGGAAAGAAGATTATGGTGTAAATTCCAATATAAGAAAATCAACAATAACAAAATGGGTAATCCTTGAAAAAGTGGGTTTTTTAATGTTGGAAGTTTAGGGTTTTGCTTATTCATGGCAAAAAGTCCCCACAATTCAATTTACTAACTCCATAATGTAAGGATTACAATGTATGGAGCATAAAACCAACCAGAGGAAAGAGAAAATTGTCTGTCCCTTGCAAATTTGTTTTCAGTCATTCGGTAAATGCTGTCTATTACTGGTATTTTCCTCCCACATAAATGGCATCGTGGGTGCTCACTCACTGCCGCTGCACAAATTGGAATTTTGTATAATGTCATGCATGGAGCACTCCAGATGATTCCCTGCATTTGAAATAATTCCTTCTGTAATACTTTTGACACACATAGACACCCAAATCAACATGCTAGACTAGTAAGTAGCTGTACATAGCCACACGGAGATCCAGGGTATTCCGCTGTAAACTGCTTGGTTTATTTATTTCTTTTTTAACACAACACATCAGAATAATCTATCATTTTTCAGCACCAGTGTCATTTATTACTGTTATCTAAGTTGTACTACTTTCCTTGTCACATCATAAGTTAACCTTTCCTAATCACTACCCTGGACATTTACCAGGCTTTCCCTGGGGATGTGTTTAACTATAGCCACAGTTTTCCTGTTATTATGTACTCCAGGGCTCTGAAAGCTCATGTTGATTCTAGTCAGGGACTGTAAATAAATCCGTGTGAGTCTGATGCTAGGGAACTTCAGACACTAAGTGGATAGATACCTAGTTTAAATGAGCCCCATAGCTGGTAGCGTGGTAAGATCCTCAAGGAATCCTGCCTTTTGCTACTCTTGCCAAAGAGTTAAAGCCTTTGCTTTTGGAAGCTTAACTTAAATGTTTAAAATCTTCCTCCTTTCTCAAAGCACCCAGCAGATTTCTTTCCCTAGATGCCCTTTGTTGGCTTGGCAAAGCACTGTGGCCTGCACATGGTATGAAGGACAGTACCCTAGTGCCGCACAATCCTCCTTTTCAAACCTGCGCTGGATTTAAGTCAGGCCCTCAAGCTCTAACATGAGCTGAACATGGGTCTTTCCCAATTAGTGCTTTCCTATGACCCCCACAGGAGCCCTCCTCTGCCGCTTGCCACGTACGTGGGTTAAAGGTGTGTGGGGAATTCTGCTAAGGTCTCCTAAATCTGCAGCCAGCTGCTTAATCCTAGCCACGGCAGGCACCAAAACGGTCCTGGGAAAGGAAAAACTCCGTAAGAAAGTACTATGAGGAAGCACTTAGGCTACAGACACGTTACCTATGATGAACCATTACGACTCAATCCAAAAGCTCAAACAAGACCTTCATGACCAAGTGAACTGGTCCAAAAAGCCAAACACACACCCGAACAGTAATCCTCAGTTTTCATTAGCAAAGATACTGACCGAGTAAAGAATTGACAATTCAACATCTATTCTGGTGAGGGATTATTTTTCAACCTTAACAGGGCAAGTTGTTGCCAATACATCTAAAACCAAAAAGTTCTTAGACTAGGAGGGGAATCCAACAAGAAACGTCCAGCTGTGCTGAATTAAAGTACTCCACTTAAAACATCCCATCAATCACAGAGCAGGAGAGTGCTGACGTTATTTGTATGAAATGTAAGAGTGCTATTACTCACCTGCAATTAAAAAGAATAGTTTGATTTGGTTTCTTGCCGAGAGTTATGTGAATATTTTCCCTGTTGCCAGGTTATGAATTTTGCCAGCTTCCATAATCTGAACATAGCATTCCAGGTTCTGACTAAACCGTGAACAATGACACCATACAAGTCAAATAATTTTGGAGGGAAAAATCATTCTTTTTCTGAAACCCAAATTATCAATCCATTTTATTCATTCTCTGCAGCGGGCTGGCTTGCAATGTCATGAACACACAATTTTAATTGGCACACTTATTGGCACAGTCTGAGAAGAGTCCAAGATCTGTATGGAGACTGAATCCTATCCTCCCCAGATTTGGACCCTCAAGGCATGGATTAAGATGAGACACTAATGGGGCAGCATGCAAAAGCTTGCATTACTAAAACAGATCTCCTTCATGGATAAAAAGAAACAGGAACCTTCAAACTTACAATTCTAAACGAGAACAAAGCTACAGAGATAGGGAAAAGAGTCAGACAAGAATCTAAGCAAAGATTGGTAACGTAACGAAAGCATCGGAGCCATCTAGAGGGGATTTTGGCCAGATTATATCTTCCAATATGAGGAACAATAGGTCCACAAGGCTCTGAGCACAGGCTTATACCATGTCTGGCAATGCGAAACATTTCATGTGCAACAAATGCACATGCAATTTAAACAAAAAGACAGAAGACAAGCGATGGCAAGTAAAGAGCGCTACTCTGAAGATAGAAACTCTTTGGGTAAATGCCTTCGGTTCAATTTTTTTCCAGGTTCAAATCTACAATTTTCTCCATATTATAGCAATTCTTTTTAGCTGACATTAAGCATGCCTCATACCAAATTACTAGAATTTTACAATGACTAGAATTTTACAATCACAGTGAGCTCACATAAAAACTTTGGGATATCAAAAGTGTTTTTTCTCACTCCCAGAAACAATTGCTTGAGGATTTCTCTCCCAGCAAATAAAAAAATGTTTGAATACTCACGACAGTAGAAAACAACCAGTGAGAGGAGTATCCATGCAGCCATCTTAGAGCTATTTGTTGATTCAGGTTATGGGAGCATCAAAGTTAGTTAGCCAGGACTGGCACACTTAGATCTGGGTGAAAGTTTCAGTTGCATCTTGAAGTCGTATTAGACAGGTATCCAGGCATCCATATGCCCACCCCTTCACTCTGGTTTCTGAAGGAAAGAAGTCAAGTTTGTGAGCCCGAAGGTAGCTGTAAAACGCTTCAGTGAGGCCCCTGTTTGCAGTCTGGTGCTTCAGAATATCCCACATATCACTGATCTAACACGAGCAAATACAGCAAGGAAACACAACTTACGTGTTGCAAAACCAGGCCTTTCTGATACCCAGTAGAGGAAAAATAACCACACTATACTGCGCTCATCTCTCAAAACCATACCTCAGAAAAGAAGGTATGTTGTGTCCCTTGAGCTTCCTAGCTCCATTTTCTCTTGAACACATGGCTGACTTCTCATGCAGAGCAATTGCCTGAAGGCCTAATTTCTGTAGAGTTTTCCCCAGGTTGTAATGCAGGGCAAGGTTATCGATAATGCTAGCAGGAAATGCACATAAACACTGGTTCCTTTTACGACATCACTCACTCTTCCCAGAGGTATTCTCAGAGACTTTCAGTCTCAATTACAAGAAACCGTTTAAATGTTTCATCCAGAGAGTTGGTATTAAAAAGCAATGACCAGTCAAGATGTCACAAAACACAAGTATTTTGTCATGTAAATCTCTCTATATCAGTTCCCTTCCGTGTGGCTTTTTCCTATTTCCCAAACTTCTTGAGGATGTTTGAGGGCTTAGATAACACAAAGTAACCTGTCTTCTCGTATTAGAGAGACAGAATGACTTGAAACTAGCTTATCTGAGGGTCATATCCTGCCATTGATTTTTTTTCAGTGCTCGCTATTGATTTCAGAGGTGAGTTCCACATGCAGATCAATACCAGGATATGGTCTGTATTTATTAGTATACTTCTGGTAATTTCACTCTACTGTAATGGCTCGAAACATATGGAGCTAATTACGGCATTCAACACTGCATCAGCCTTGTTGTCTTTGGAGGGGAGTTAAGCCTTCATTTGGTCAACAGAATAGTTTGAAAGAATTGTTTGGTGACTTCTGCCATTGATCCAGAAATAGATCCTGTGACATGTTGTTTTGGGGCAGGACTGAAGTAGAGTAGCAGAGACAGATGGATAAGCATGTCCTTTGACTAACTAGCAGCAGCACTAAATTCCCCATAGAAGTTTCAGACAGTGTTTTGACAACGCGAAACTCTCTGCGTTGAGTCAGTGGCCTGATCCTCCTGACTTAGTCTAATGCTTTAAAGACTTAAGGTACTAAAGAAATACACATTGGGTGCTTAGATGTAAATTCCTCTACTATAAATTTCTGAACTCCATCGATGCATTTCATTTATCAGGTCAGGACTAAAAGAACTGCAATTTTCAAGACGTTCACTAAGCATGCATTTTTTACTTCCCAGATGACCTGAAAAAAAGTCTGTATGTATTCTCAGACTAGCAGCCAAGAACAGGACTGAATTACACCACAGTTTGCCAGTGGCTCTGTCTCACAGATAATCCTTGGCCCCCAGGTTGCAGCTGGGGCCTCTTCTACCTAGAGCTTTACTAGCTGTATGCAAGCAGTACGGTAGATTGCAGCCTACGTTAAGAGGGCAATGGCAGTTTGCAGGTCCCAGCTCCAATACAGATTTTAAATTGCACAAGATGATGTGAATTGTCTTTAAAGGGATAGTGCCTTTTCATTTCTCCCTCTTTCCACAGAATTTTCTTCACAGATGTAGGCATGGGGAAAAATTAGCCAAGGGCCTATTTTGAATGTTCTGCCTCTTAAGAAATCAAAGGCTCTACACAGAGTTAGAACATTTGCATGGCCAAAATGCAGCACCGTATTCAAAAGCAGAGCAAATAAAACACTTCCTTCCTGTGTGCTACTCCTACGTTACCCTTTGTATACACTGTAAAAAGGCACCAAGATAAGCATTCTCTGCATTCAGAGGGCCTTCTGTTTAAAGGCAGAAAACCAAATAATCTTGCCATTGCTTCTAGATTTACATTAGATGCAGAGCAAAAGATGAACAGCCCAAAATTTTTCATCTATTATATAGTCAGTGCATCCTAGTATTCAGATGCAATGAGCCGACAGCTGCTTATCAACTACTGCATGTATCTAGGTACGTTCGATTTAACTGAAGAGAGCAAAGGAACAAACCAGCAAAGAAAAGAGAGTGGAGAGGCAAAACAGAGCTTCACCATTTGCTCAGCTTCCTTGGAGCGTTCAGGAGACGTCAGGTCAGTGCTCTATTGACTTTGCTTCTCCTGTGCTCATTTAGATCACTGGAGGGACTGGCCTGTGCTTTAAGAAAATACTGCTCCTTTTCAATTGTTAAGTAGTGACAAAGTCCAGGTGACCCCAGCACAGAGTCGGAGTGGTTTATGTCAAGCCTGGAGACAGTGACTCATGGAGTCACAGATGATCAGTTGATAAATGTCACCGGTATCAGAAACTTGGCCATTAACATGAGTGATGTGAGAACTAAGAGGTTAAGTAAAAGCTACCTTCATAATGAGTGTGCGATACAGAAAAGCAACACCATGACCCAGGCTTGGATTTTTTGGTTTTGTTTCTCATTTCCCCTTAAGGTGGATTTGGTTTTGTAACTTCACTTGTGGTTAGAGGCTTTATAAGGTGGTGGTGGTTTTTTTTAATGCAACATACATTTTTCATGGGTTCATTGTCTGGGAAAAGACTACAAGAAATGTTAGAAAGAGGTTCAGGTGAACCAGGGGGTCAACTGTCATTTTTTTGCAACAGTGCTGCAACAACGCAGTCTCTTTGCAACAAAGCGGTAGGTTTCGGCATTGCCTTAGCTTCAAAGTGACTCAGGAGCTGGTTTTGAAAACGTTTCTAGGAAAGAGTAAACTGCATTAGTACATACATTACAAGCAATGAGTTCCCTTATCTACAGTTAAACATAAGACGAAGGATTTTGCTGAAGCAGGGCCTGAAATCTTCCAAGGTTTTATTCCTTAAATTTATAAGCACACAACACTTCAGACAACCACTCTGAGTAGCCTTCTTGAAGAATTCAGTACATCATTCAAGTCATTGTGTCCAAATGACATCCCACTTTAGGCACAGATACTTTTCTAATCTTCAGTGATTTAATGCAACGAAATTTACAATTTAAAAAAAAACCTAGACAGCTTTGGCTTCTAACATGCAAAATCTCAAAAACTCATTATTAAGAAACTAGCTTACAACATACAAAGTAGAAGCTGGTATTTCATAGTGGCGATGACTACGTATGAAGCACATGCATGTAAAGTATGTACGGTATGTCTTTAGTACACCATACATTCTCAATTCATCTCTTTTCCCCATCCTCTTATCAACTACACTTTGCTAAGAAGAAATAAAAAGGCCACTAACATTACAGACAGATTTACCAGAATGCAGTCCAGTCATCAAAGGATTTATATAAAGCAATAGTAAGGGGTAAACAGTCTTCATGGCCTCTGGAGACTTTAGGTGTAACAGACCACATCCCTTTCAAGACTATTTAGTATTCGTCACACTAGTAAATGTATCCCATTCTCTTTCAAGAGGAGAGTCTCAAGTACAATTGCTCAGATATTCATCAGCAGATAATATGAACCATTAACAGAAACACATTTTTTAGAAATAAATCCTTTTCTGTTATATTTCAGTTTGAAATTTAGTATTTACCTCCAAATACAGGGAAAGGAAGGTTTCCTCCTCAGCTTTCCTGTTCTAAATTATTTTAACATATCATACAGTGGGAAATACAAAAGTAATCCAAATCAGAATAAAACATCATATACGATATTTCTCAACTTCTTCAGTAAGACTTTATTTCTGTAAAATTTCTGGTCACTGGAGAAATTTGGGGATTTTGCCTCTCTCTAGTATGGAAATACACAAGGAAAGTTTTAAATTGCAACACAGACAAGGAAGAATTGGTCAAAATTGTGAAGGTCAAGGGCAGCCATAGCTGCAGTGAGCGTGAAACCATGAAGTTGAACATCCTGAGAGAAGTGAGCAAGACAAACAGAGTCACAGTCTGTGACTGTGAAATCCAGGAGACTGGATTTCTCATTATTCACAGATTTCCTAGGCAGAATTCCATGGGAGACCAACAAGCCTAAGCAAGCTAGTTGATATGGCAGGACACCCTCCTCAAAGCACAAAAAAAATAGACCAAACTGAGGTGCAGAAAGTTGAGCAGGCACAGCATGGGGTCAGCATGGAGGAGTGGGGATCTCCTGACTGAGCTGAAACACAAAAAGCACACAGAAGGAGAAAGTGTGAAGCAGCTGCTTGAGGGGAATATAGTGACATTGCTCATGCATGCCTGGATGGAAATGAGAAAACCAGCCCCGATCTGGAAGTGAAACTAGAACTAAGTTAGATATGAACTAAATAAGATGATAATGAAGTGGGTGGAAAATTTGCTTTACTTCCAGGATGAGGTCGGCTGGTGACTGGTTCCTAGCAATATCTTTCAAGGATTGATACCGGGGCCAATGCCTTCATTAATGACATGGCTGATAGGGCAGAGTTCACTCTCAGCAAGTTTGTAGACTATACAGGCCATACTACCGGGAAAGGCTGACATGTTGGAAGGTTGGGCTACTACTCAGAGGGCCCTTGGCAGGCTGGAGAAATGGACTAACAGGAACTTCATGAAGTTCAAAAAAGTCAAAAGCGGAGTCCCATATCTGGAATGAAATAACTACAGCAGTGCAGGAAGAGGGTTGACCTGACAGAAAGTAGCTTCACAAAAAAGAATTTGGAGGTCCTGACAACATCAACATGATCAAGCAGTGTGCCCTCGTGGCAAGGAAAGCCAACAGCCCTCTGGGCTGTATTAGAGTGCAGCCAGCAGATTAAGGAAAGTGACTGCTCCCAATAGATTGGGTCCTTGTGAGGCCTTATCTTCACTGCTGTGCCCACTTTTGGGCCTCCTCAGTAACAAGAAAGATATTGACATATTGAAGTGAGTCCAGCAGAGGCCACCCAGAGGCTCAGAGGGCTGGAGTGTTTGCCAGGCTGAAAGAGATGGCTTTGTTCAGCCTTATGAAAAGACAACTAAGGGGAGTCCTCTATGTCATGTGCAACTATCTGGTCAGAGACTATAAGGACCAAGCTAAAGTCTTCTCAGAGGTTAGCACAAAGGTAGACTGAAAAATGATAAACACAAGTTGGAACACTAGAAGTTCAGACTAGGTATAAGGAAAACTTTTTTTAATCACAAGGGTGATCAAACACTGGAACAGATTGCCCAGAGAGGCTGAAAAATCTCTATCCCTGAAGATGTTCAAAACTTGACTGAACCAGCCCTGAGCAAACTGATCTAGCTGGACCTGGTTTGAGCAGGGAGATCACACCCATTCTCCAAAGGTCCCTTCCATCCTAAGGTACTCTTGGCGTACCTTCCCTGTCTAGTGAATTTTTTTACTTCTTTACTCACTGGAACAATTTATAACCACCAAATATTTCAAGAATAATACCAAAAGTGAGCAACCAGCAATGTCATACATGTTTTCACTTTCATCAAAGACAACAAGACCAAAAAAAAAAAAAAATCAGACAAGAGAAAGCAGGTATCTTTCAAGAAGCTGTGCTACAGATAATCGAGCAGGTTTCTTTACCTTCTTCTGTAGACAGGGGAACGGTGGCTGCTGAGTGATATCCAATGAGATTAATAACATATATGCTGACAGATGCTCTAAATAAAGCGTCAGAGGATGATTCCCAGAAATACTGTGTAAAACTACTGTAATTGTTATCTGATCAGTTACTGGACATTACCAATTAGCTGCATATGAGACAGAATCCATCAGATTTCCTATTTACAAACTGTAGAGGATTCTATAATTGACAGTCTGAATGTATCATTGATCAGAATGATGCTCTATCTAGCACAAATGCACTAAAACAGCTAGTTAACAGAAAAAAACCCCAGTATTTTAGACAATAAAATTCTCGTGGCATAATTAAAGGAATTAACTGTACATGCACTTCAAAACCAGATAGAAGCAAAAGTTTTATCCCAAAATGTAAAATTGAAGTTGCAAATAAATTTTCCATTAAAAAGTAGAAATTGCTAAGAATAAAAACTACTTTTTGCCTCATATCATGCCATGAAAGGATGAAAATGTGGACTTTTTTCTTTTTTTGATAGTAATGAAATTCATAGCAGCCAAAGTTTTGACAAAAAGGTATTTAATACCAATATTATGAATGTGTTCTTAGACTCCAAAGTAAAATCCTTAGCTATTAAGAAAGAAAACCGTAATAATAGTCATATTTTAAAGACAGAGAGCAAGATAGTAAAATTTCACTGTTTTTTAACACATGCTAAAGTTGTTTATCTAGTGGTTTTGACTTTTGTTTCTAACATTTTTTGCATGCATATAGATTTTTTCCAGGGCCAGCAGTAAATTACACCTCTTGAATAAGGTATATCACAGGTCTCAGGGTAGGGGAGGAACAAGTGTGACCTTTTTACCATGGCCTTCTAGTTACCCACACTCATCTTCCCATGTCAAATTCGGAGAATGACTGCAAATGTCACAAGAGACCGCTGACAAGAAAACACTTACGTGAGCTGTCTCCCATGAGTGCGTACTTCTGCAACAGAGACACATTCCACATCTAGAAATGTTAGTAGATCAAAGGAGAGGCTAAGGGGATGTCTTACAAACTCTCCACCACTATCACTGACCTGAAAGCAAAGACCTGGATTTCCATCTTGGAGCCCTTGAAATTGCTGGGTCTGGTAAATTGGGTAACATGCTGAACTCAGAAATTATTTTACAATCTTCATTTGAAATGAAGAAGTGATAGTTGGCTAGAAGTGATGGGAAGCCCATTCTACGGCTGCAAAGGCGACTTCTAGTTGCAGAAATCAGCCAATAAGCAAATCTTGCCACCTGTGCAAGCAAGATGCAAGATTGGAAGATGCTTACGTCCTGGAACGTGTAGCATGCAAGCCTGTCCATTTTAGATCATCTGCCAAAATGCCACTTCTGAAAAGCCAGCAGCAGGTATCACAACAGTTAGTAAAAATGTAAATAGTTTACAAAACTTACAGGAAACCTGAATTGTCTTGTTCGTGTCAAGTCAGAAAAAGAGCAGCAAAGGAGATGTTTCCTTATGAGGAGGAGAGCAAAGGAGTATATTTGAAAGAAGATGTAGGATCTGTCAGATAGGCAGGCTAGAGATTGTTTTTAAGTGAGGGGGAGGTAACGCGCTAGCATAGCTGTATGAAATCCACCTTCTTTACAAGGAAACAAAATAAAACAGGAAACAGAAATGAAAGAAAGAAACCAACAAATGAAAGCCCATATTGTCATTTGTGCTGACTGTTTGGCTCCAAATAAATGACCTGAGCTATCTGCAACACCAGAGCACTCACCCATTTGAGTCCTGAAACTTTTCCAAAGGTGGTTGTGTTTATTTCTGTTGTACTCAAATCCACTGAACATGGCACTGTGAGAAACACCACTTCCACTTAAGCTGGCCTGATGGCCGATAGACTTAGTGCCAGATGCTCTCAAAATACAGTAAATAATTGTCTGCTTCATCCACTTAAGAAGCAGCACTTACATTCTGCGCAAGCCTGCTGTGTTTTCCTAACATACCTGCTGGTTTGCTGCTCTTATTTTGTTGTTTAGTTTTGTTAGCTATTAAACACAGACAGTAGTTTAGTAAAATTTTAAGCATTTTGTATAATGCTCAATTATACAGCTACAAAAGACATGAAACTACTCAAAGTCCCAGATTATTAAGTGTCTTCAGAAGGATCATAAGGGCTTGAAATCATAAAGGTCTGATCTGAACTGAAGCATCATGCTGGAGTTAAGGTTAGGTAGGGGTTTAAAGTCAAGTATGCCAGGGTAGACTGGTCAGCCTGACTAATGATAGGCCTGACATAAGCAGCGGTTTCTGCCCTAGCTAACATGGGGTGCATGAGGCTGTTTACATTGTTTTCTGTCTTGGAGTGAGATAGATACAGTGGAAACCATATTCAGGTTTGTGGGATATGTGGATAACACCACCAATCTCCTAATATGAGTATAATGGAATTTGTCACGAGCAAAACCAGAACAAGTCTCTAAGACAGCCTAAAGCTCATTGTTGGTGTCCATATGAGACAGATGTGTGTTCTAGTTTGCAAGTTCTCGATGTTATTGGTCTAAATGAAAATGTTCAGATTACAGCTGAGATTTTCTTGAGAGTGAGGTGGCTACTCTGCTGGGGAGAGACACACAGACACAGTGTGCAATGCTGCCTACTTTACACCACTGGTCAGCGTCATATCTCAGGCTCGCTACACTGACAGCGTCCAGCTTTGGGTTAGGCTCTGCACAGCACTAGGAGTTCTGCCTTGCTTTACCAGATCCGAGCACCTGACCCTCGATTTAGGACTGGTACTTGCCTGTGACGGCAGCCTGTATTTTTAATTTTTTCCTTTTCTTTTTTTCAACAAAGTAGGTATGCGAGAGCTTCTGTCACAGAGGTTGCTAAAAAAAGTGTACATCTCCTCTTAATCAACACAAAGATTGTCAGACAAATCTTATCTCATCTTAATACTCTATCTGAAGAAGCAGTTGAATAAAATCAATAAAGAATTGATCTACAGCTTGCATGAGATTCAAACACTACTGTAACTATAGTTTTGCAAGTGTTGAGTTTCAGTGTTCTTAGGCAGATTTTTTTTGTAATCCAACTCATGAATTTAAAGATGAGCTTTCAGTCCAAACGAGGACTTCTGTGTTGCAAGACCTTTACCTCATTCAGTTTGACTAAAAATGTGTGAATATTACAAAACATCCTCTTTTTCAGTAAGCGATGACCTGGTCAGAGAAAATACTGGCAGTAATTTTCAAAGGACTCTTAAAGACACTTAGGTTACGTCTCAGTGACCTCAGTGACTCACAGGACTCTGTGACCTCAGAGTAGCTCTGGAAAACATTTTTTCAAGTCAAAATGAGAATTTTTGTGCATCTGCCCAGAACAAGCACCCAACCTGGAACAAGTGAGAGACCCCAAGACTGTGGGCCTACTAGGCACCTTACAGGAACCGCACACCACGTAGGGGACTGGATGAATAGGGGCACAGCTGACAGAGGCAGTTTTTTACCATGAATGGTGACACACCAGTGGCAGACATAAGCAAGCCAGGGCATCAGAGAACCTGCTGCCTCCGAGAAGCAGCCTGGTGGCCTTTTGCTGAGACAGCCCCCCACCTCAGTCCAACATGCTCAGCTGACTTATTGGTGACTTGACTCCAAGGGATCTGGAGATTCCACATCTCCAACACCCACACCTATCCACAGAGGGAATTGCCTCCTGGGAGCGTGCCCTGCTGCAGCCACCATAGCTACCTGCTACCTGAGGCACCAGCCAGATCCCCGTCCTCGTGGCAGGGCTCCTAACCTGGGCTCTCTCTGCACTCAGCACAGCCCTTGTCCTGTCCCCCAGGAAGTTGGGGGACACCCGCAGGGCTGTCCATCACTAATTTTTACCATCTGGATGAGGCTAATCAATAAGACAGAAAATGGAGTAACCATTTTAAGATATTTTTTTTTTTAAGTGGAGCTACTGTAGTTGTGAGTTACTGATCAACCTCTGTAATTAACTCTGTATTATTTTCCCTTGCAGCCATTTAGCACAAAGTGAACTCATGCTTTTAAAACAGACAGATGACTGTCCATCAAAAGCAACAGCCAGCATAGGAGAAGAAAGGCTATCCCCTTTTGGTTAGAGACAAACCTCACTTCAAATGGAAAAAAAAAAAAAAGGACTGTAACAGTTTAATAGCTTTAGTGCCATAATAAACTAAAGTTATATTGCGGTGCTGTCTGCAGCGCCTAGTAAAAGCAAGCACCCCCATCTACCAGGGTAGACCCCTGTCTCCATATAAACGCTTACTAAAAAGCTAAATCACCTTAAAGGAAGGATTTTACTGTCCTCCTGCTAAATGAGCTTTATGAGCCATTTGCTCGGTTCAGTCCTGTGTCTTGTCAAGAGCACTGGCTGTGTACTACACTTGTCAGCATTTGTTCTCACCTTCCATTCAGTTATATATTTTTATACATTGACAGCTTCTATCATCAAATTTAATGACCTCTTTTAGACAAAGAAATAGTTGACTACTGAGATCTTCTTTTATTTGCAGTAACCCTAACAAACCAAACTTCTCCGCAAGCCCTCAGACAATTAAAAAGCACGTTCAATTTTTATAGAACAGACGTGATGCAGAAACCATCTACATGACACCAGGACAGGTGCAGAAGGACGAGACACAGAGATAACTGATTTATATTTTTTTTTATAATTATCTTCATCCCATTCATTTCACTGCCTTCAATGAAAACGTTTTTTCTGCAAAAAATTTCATACTATACAAATTTCTCTGTGCGCCTGAATCAGATCTTACGCACAGTCAGTTCCTGTGAAACATTTTTTTTCCGTTTCCATTCCATAAAAAAAAAAAAAAAGCATGTGAGGTTTGGTGAGACCTGTTTCCAGCTGTGTAAAAAGCATTTCTAATATTCCTGTCTTCCATGTTTGCGCATTTTCCTCTTCAAACTTACATAAGGTACTGCAGACCCTGGGAACACCCATGGACTTGCATCAGGACAAAGCCACCTTTGGATATGCAAGTCTCAAGATGCCACACAAAACAAACATACAGAGTGTAGATTACTGTTTAATTGTGTTTATTGGTTATGACAGGAAAGGTGTAATTTCCATCCCTAGCAGGGAATGCAGTACTTGAAGGAATGGAAACTCTAATACTAGGTGTAATTAAGCAGAATACACTTCACAGAATTGACTCAAGATTTTGGAACCATTACAAGCAGATCAATGCATGTTACTTTAGCACCGTATTCCCACGGGAGCACAAATGACTGAAGCGTCACAGATCATGATGGAAGATGTCCAAGAAATCTCTTTTCCTATTTTGATGTATAAGCCATTTCCTCAAATGCAGATTTTTAGTAACAGGTTTTGAAGCCACTTAGGAGAATTTCCCAAGGGAAACGCATACAGCTCTACTTGTCCTCAACAAAATCTTCCCTCTTTAGGGCGGGGAGCAGATACAATGCTTGCAAAGACTGTTTTGTAAGAAAAGTATTTCCGTTGCCTGTGCGTGTTCCCAGCTGGTGGAACTCAGCTTGGAACAGGTCTCTACTAGACAGCCAGGGTGGAACAAGGTTTTGCAAAACAAAAGTTGGTTCCAGAAACTAAAAAACGTGAATAACTGATCTGCCACAAAAGAAAAGGAAATGGAAGGGAGGTAGCTTCTTCAGGCTTTGCTGTAATGCTAATTTACAAGATTAACTCTCCAAAGGAGGAAAGGTGTCTGCTCCATGATACAGCTTCTATAGAGTGGAGAATTTAACATACACGTAAAACACAGCAACTTCACAGACTGGTGTGCAAGTAACTCCTTGTTGTGCCACTCATGGAGTCACGAAAACTACCACAATGAACAACCATATTAAGCCAGAGCTCAATTTAACGCCTATTTCCAGCTTGGCTGTGAGACCACTGTAGATCATACCTTTGTCTTATCACATGATGCCATCTGAGATTAACAAGAATCTGGTTTGTGCCACGTTATTTTTATCTCTTGTATTGTCAGTGATTCAGATCTTGATTGTCTCACCTGTTTTACATTTTACAGATGCAAAAATATGAGCTTAATACCCCTATGCTGACCGCAAACATCTGATTCTCAAGCAAGCAGAAAGGTTCTCATACAGAGGACAACCTGCACCCGACCCAACAGGTCCCTTCCAGTCACAGGGTGCTGAAGAACACTGAGAAGATGGCTCCAGGAGGTGATAATAGTTTGCTTCCACAGCATGATATTGCCACGTGAAGCATGCAGGTAAGACAGGCCACAACCCTTCCCTGGGAACTTGCTTACTGGAGCAGCTACACGCTGCCCCCCCATGTTACACAACCTTTGCACTGTTCCTCAGCGCTTGAGTCTGGCACTGAGCACTACGTATATATACGTCACCTCATGGCTTATCACACCAGCTGGCAGAGAGACTCCTGAGTGACACGACTGCCTTGAATCTTGTGATAGTCTGCAAAAATGAACATATGTTGCTCACCTGACCTCTTATTTGCCTGTTGGAAATGCAAGTGACAATGTATGATGCAGCTTCACCTAATAAATACATAACCAGCACTAGATCTACCATATACAATAAATGCATCTTGATTCAAGACTTGCATCTTTTACAGCAACTATTCAGAACTAGCAACACTGCAGAAAATGGATCATCTATTAGCAGGAATTATATTTAATTGGTGGAAAAGGCATAGCTTGTAAAAAAGAACAAAGAGAAGCAATGGAAATGCTCTTTCAAGAGCTTAATTCAAGTATGAAAAAAACTATCTCGCAATTAATTTTGGCTATAAATTTACAGTTATCTGATGGAATCCTCGCATATGTATTCTGTATTGTTTTCATACAACATGTACCTGTTCAGCAAAGAAGGAAACATGCTTATCGTTAGTTAATAAACCAGCCTGGCTTTATGCCCTTCTACTTAACCCAAACAGACAAGCTGAACTCCTTAAAACAGTTCCTGCAACTTTCAAGACAGTGAAATGTACTGGATTATCTTTTAAAATACCCGAGAACTGAATTCAGCTCAAACTCTTCTAAGTAGTACAGAAGCCTGAAAGCTCACCCAGGTTGTAGGCGATCTTCGCTTGTTTCCAAAACCTCATCATTAATAAGCACAAGATGTGAAAATCTTTCACATCTTCTGGTTTGGTCTGTTTTCATAAGTTTTTTGGGAGGGTTGTGCGTTTGCTGCTTTTGGTTTGGGTTTGTTTTCTTTTTTTTTTCCACTCAGACTCTGCAGATCTTTTTATTTGAAATTCTGGCCACACAATTGTCTCCGTACCACCACGAAATGTCAGCAGCCACCTGCTCAGAGGACATGCAGTTATTCCACCCGTGCCTCTCAGCTGTGCAGCATGTCACTCCTTCATACCACACTCGCTTAGCCAGTGCGTTACGTAAGCTCCCGAGGTCTCCAAGTGCTTGAGTCTATTTGACGTAAATAAATACCCAATTCTGCCACCTTTAAGCACACCACAAAAATTTTCCAACATTCTCACAGTATAGTACTACATGCAGAACAGGTGGCAGGATCCAGCCCGGCAAGGCTCAGCTATGCTTATTGCAGATGGGCGACCAAGCTTTGCTGGGAACTATCTCTGAAAGCTCTCTCTAAACTTATTCTGCTCTCTACCTTCACACAATCAATGACTGATTAGTTTAATGCCCCCCTCGTTTTTATCACTACCAATAAAGCCTGTTATGAAGAGGATGTGCCATGTTACAGACTATCTGATTATTTGCTCTGCACATCTCCACTTCTCCAGTGGCTTGAGCGCTGTGTCACAAAGCAAAACCCATGCATGCTACAGCCAGTTGCTGTAGAGTTGCTGGAGTCCTTAATTTTTTTTCACTATACAGTTAAACAAAAACACCAGCATTTACAGAAACGGGTGTGAAGTCCCAGCCCTTCCATCTGCTCTCAGCTTTGGATGCCAGTTTGGCTGTTGATTTATCCACCTTACAAATATCTTACGCCAATATCTTGAGGGCCTTAATTTAACCCCCATAAAACAAGCCAGGCTTCACGGAGCAGCAAAGTGCTGTTTATTCGCTTGTGCAACAAAACACACATGAATGATTATATCAATTATACTGAAAATCCTACGCGCTATTAATTTAAGATAGGAAATAGAACACTGAAATAAGATAATATCTCCTACTGTAATTCCTTTCCCTGAGGACTTTGCTGCTGTATGCCCCAAAAAATGAATGACAGGCAATGCAGTTACACTTTTTTTTTTTGCTTTGCTACCTAGCATTCACTTCGTAAATTTATAGTTTTTCCTTATCCCTTTTAATTCTGAGGGTTTTTTCCCAAAACATTAACAAGATTTTCTTACCTGTATATAGAGTTTCTCACAGGTCGGGTGGTATCAGGACGGCGCAGGAAGCAGAGAGCTATGGAAGTTGTTATTGCACTCAAAGCCAGAGCAAAGACCCCAAGTCTTCCATCAGAAAGCCTTCCTTACCTCTGGATGCCAATGTGCACATACATATGTTCCAGATTTTCTCCAGGGCCTTTTTCCAGTCTTGTTTCTGTCACAATCACACTGCTTCACTGACTGTGCTTGCCATGGCAACAGGCCTTTTCTTCCACAGTAAGCATTTAGGATGTCTTCTGAAGAAGTCTAGGGGCTTCCTTGCGCAAAGCATCATGAAAACTTTGGAGAAATACTAACCCTGTTAAAATCAATGATATCTTTGCTGTGACCTTCCACACTGTCAGGATTAAACCCACTCTTCATCTGGGCTGTCGTCTTGATGGTGAGTATTCCTGAGAGGAGATTTTGCTAAGTAGCCAATCAAAATCATATGACAGTCCAGCTTCAGTCACGACTTTTCCCTAATTTGCATAAAATAACTCAAGATTTGAGTTTCCGTGGAAAAAATAAATCAGGTAAGATTGGCTTAGTTTTTAGTTTCACAGTTACACTCAACTTTGGCATGTCACTGTTTGCTTAAAAAACATTCTTTCTGAATTCCACCACACTTTTTTCCCCCTCTAAGAGTTTTCAGTCATTCTTGCTAGAGACGAGTGGATTTCATCAAGCTGTAGAACTACTTTGATGGTCTGGAGTGTGTTTTACTGGGTCATGGATTTGCTGCCTATAACATTTGCTTAAGGAGCATGTCATCACATCTCAAACAAAAACAGTACTGTCATTCGAGCACTTTTGTCAGGCTTTGCCGTCCTGGTATGCAATGAACCACAAAACTTGTTACATACACTTTTAAATTATTACTTTACTGGGACAAGCGAATGAAGTTAAATTTGTGTTTTGGGCTGGTTTTGCTGTTTTTCTGGTTGCTAGAACTGCGAAGTTTTAGGCTGTGGCGGCTGGCGGGTAGAGCTTGCTGGTCAGGTTTCGTTTGCCATACGTATGTTTGCGTGCAGTTTGGTGTTTGTGTGGCAGCCTTTTTTGGTTTGCTTGTTTGGCTTTTGCACTGGGAGCTGTTGGATCCTTATTCACCCTGGGTTCTGTCATCACATGGAGATGCAAGACCCACGGCACCACAAATGGGGTAAAGGGATATGGGCAGCAAATAAAACCAGAGTGGTTTAAGTTTCCTACGGTATCGTCTTTGCTGAGAATCTTTACATCGTGTCTAAAACACATACGAGTGTCTCTAAAAAGTCAGAAATAATCTCTTCAGAGCCCTACACCACCCCATTCCAAAGGCGCTTATAACTGTCAGTATATCTTCTAGTTTCTTTACCTAAGAATATTCTGAGCCACCAGCAGGATAAATAACCAGAGTTTGTTCTAAACATAACATGATCAACTTATATTTCTACAAAAGTTAGAGGGAGAGCATCTCCCCTTTTAGTACAGATGAATTATTTAGAAGGGAGGAGGGGAGAGAAAGGATCCTATCCAAAGTACGTGCCTTATCAAAATTGTCAGGGCTTTTACATTCCATTTCCTTGTGATAAGACTCTTGTGCTGAGCTGGTATTCGGAAGTGAGCCCAAAGGGCTGACTGATAAGTTTACATAAGGAAGGAAATAATCAATTTAGGGCTGTTACTGAATGAGCTCTTATCATGTTCATTTCCTCACTATTGCTTCTCAAGCTAAATATTACATGTTTAGGAGCAACTTCAAAAGATTTACCATTCTAGCCTCTGTACTTTATTAAGGAAAACTCTTTCAGCAGCACGAAGCATTTGCTTGTACCCCAATAAGAGTACAATTCACGCACTGACAAACTTACCTTTTAAGACGCTGATATTTATGCTGAAGGAAGCAATACTTTCCTGCAGGAAGACTACGTTTTTCCAGCCCACTATTTCATATTTCAGGCACAGAAAGGAGATTTTAAAAGGTACTAATAAGTAGTACACTAATTTCCCCCTTCCACCTCTGTGGATTTTCCTCTCCTTCTCCTGTAATATATTTTGTTTAACTGCATTAGTCTACTTTTTCTCCAAGAAGTATGTTTTTTTAAGACCCTGATGACAACAGCATGCTTTGTGGGTGCACGTGACTTGTCATGCTAAAATTAGAAAATGTGGCTCTTATTTTGAGTCTGCATGAAACCACAGAAAAAAGTACATTGTGTCTGGTAAGTGACCGACTATAGTCCCTTTGTCTACAGTAGCTTTACAGGGCTCCTGAGAGCAGAATTGGTTCCACAGGATCAAAATTCAATTGCTCAGAGAAGGCGTGGAGGGAGAGTCCCAACATAAAAAAATTAAGGTAGCAATTAATAGATCTGAGTTGGTTGTATCAGGAACTGGTACTCAAATGTAAAACACCTACAGATTTAACACAGTACAGCTTTCGTATGAACCATTATGTGAGTACAATATTTATTTCTCCATCCTTGATCTGTCTCATGCCTTGGTCACAGTCAGTACTGAGGAGGATTTACTTAAGTCTTAGCTGGGATGTTTATTTTTCCACGAACACAGATTACATTTGTATCCTAACATGTTTGTGACTGGACTGTGTCCAATCCTTAAGAAAAACCACTGAGATGCTGTAACACTGCCATTGCTATAAAACATTCTTTGCTGGCATCCAACTGCTATAGCAAGTGCTGCGGAGTATACCAGTTGTGGCCAAATGCCTGTGCCAGCAAATTTGACAATGATACCACAAGCAAGCTGCAGTGGAGAAAAAGGTCAGAAAATACTGCCTTGGGTCAGTGTCTGCAGTGCACTTACATTTAGAACCAAAGTATGCAAAGCTTCACAGGTCATTTCAAAGTTCAGGAGGACCAAAACAAAAAAAACCCCAACATCAAAGTGTTGAAATCTTGATAATACAAGGAGAGAACTGAGGCTTTTTTGAAGTCTCCAGCTAAGTTAGGGGCTAACTGATGTTTTCCTTTTAGGATACACATGAAGTATAACCCACAGAAAGCCAAAGTTGTACTGGCATGTCAGAAAATCACTAGCAAGTTACAGCAAAGACTATCCCTGACCTTCCTGCATACGAGTGGGTCTGCTATTTCTCACCTGACGTTACTGGATATGGATCTGGTTAAGTACTTAGTTGCCACCTGATAGTAGTTGGCCTGAAAAGAACAGTGAGAAAGACTATGCACGTTCCTACATTTCTGGCCACCATGGGTATGTGGAAGTCATCCACTCTTCCTTAGATTACTACAGTACTTTCAACCCTGGAGCCAGTTTTCATAGTCATGAGGAACTACAAACAATACAGAAAGCAATGGACTCAGTATTAAATAGAGCAAATAACTAGGGAGAGTGTTTCATGAGTACACGTCCTCTGATCTCCTAAAGGACACAGATTGTAAAGAGATGACCTCTCAAAAAAACTTTCCTACTTGTTTGGCCTTTTCTTTAGTGTAGTGCTGCAGTGCTTTTGATCTGAGGTCATGGTTAGACAGGATCTCTATATATACCAAAAGAGAAACTCTGGCAGGGCTTCCTCCCTGGGGAACCTTGGTTCTGGAATTTACTTCTTCCCCTGATCCAGCACAGTCTGGCTTTCTGACCATCAGGGCACTTGGTAAGGTTCATCCATTCCACTGTGAGTGGCCTCCTTCCCAAAGCTACCATTACAAACACTTGCCTTGCTCAAGTTACAGCACTGTTGGATCCAGGTATTTCATTCTAGCACATCTTTAATTTACAGGGCTAGATTTTTTTTATGGAGCAGACCACTTCCCTCCCGGAAAGGTTATATACTTTTCATCACCTATAATGAATATATAGTTTAATGAATTCATCAAGAGCCTGATCGAGAGACCTTGAAATGAAGGGGAGTCTGTTCAACAGTTTGCTGCCTCAAGAAAATACAGAACATTCAGCTTGGATTTTATTTAACACAAAGGATGATGCATTTGCATTTAACAGCCAATTTTAAGCAAGAAATTTAATGCTTCTCTCCCTGGGCCCCATGATGTATGCAGTCTCAGCTAGGCTTTGATCCAAAACCCTTGACCTAACTCTTCAAGGTACAAATACTGCAGTGCAGAAATTGTTTGATATGAAACTCTTTCCCAGAGAACATTCAAATAAAACAGGCATTGTACTTCAGTAAGCAGTCCTATACAGTAAGCAGTCTGTAGGAAAGCTGACGTTAATTACAGAGAGAGCAACAAAACTTTCCAAGGATCATCAGGTGCTAAAGAGATGGGCAGGCCTTCCTGCTGTCCAGAACACCCAGTAAAATGAGATGATCACCGAAACAATGTGGTAATGAGTAACCAATTGTTCTGAGTGAGACTTCCCGTGGTACTGTGTCTATACACTTTATAAATCATTGACAGGTTTGTTATGCAAGTAGTCCCTGGTACCTCGTAAACAGAGCTTCTCCATGCTCTGTTGATCTTTCCACTGCAATTTGTTGCAGGCCTAATAGCCGCTTAAATAACTTCTGACATCTAAAAGCATAGGCTAGATCTAAAAGTGTAAACCAGAACTCTTAGGCTTAGCTGCTAACTCTAGATACCTACCGCTGAGCTTGAGGTATCTGCGTTCGGGTGCTTGACATTATCACTACAGCATGCTCAGAGCCTCCACAGCAAGTTTATTCTATTAAGTTCAAGTAACTTAGCTCCTGTTTCCAATGTCTCAGTTTAGGGATTCAAAATTGGAGATTCTGGTCCAAGGACTGGGACACTCAAGAGAGAGGTGAAACTCCACAATGAATAAAATTTGTGTTAATTCTCTGGATGAGAGCATGAGAGCAGCAATTCTGCAGAGTGACAAGAGCTTTGCATGACCAAGCAACCCCCAGGTAGTCAGACCTCTTTAGCAGGCAACCACTGTGTGAAATACCAGCATTTACTGCCTCCACAATCTCCTGGAAACCATGGAGACTAACTCTTAGTGACTCCAAAATTCCAATTATTGTCTTCTCTGAGCTGTTGAAGGCCAGGTATAAAGACAACTTTTATAGGAACTGTATGGCTCTTGCTAACAGCTGTCCTCTTGGAAAAGGGAGCATGAATACAGGGACCAACTGAAAAAACAAAGGAAAAAGGCATTGCATCACATGCAAGCAGAAAACACTTCTTTTAGTGCAATGAAGCAAGGTTTCTTTACCCAGCTAATCTCTGTCCAGCACATGGAGGAGTTTCATCTTGTAGGAAAGGGAAATAGTCTTGGTTTGATGACCTCCACAAGCTTTCAAGTAGAAGTACAGCAAAGTTTGATCTAAAAGCCACAAATAACACTATGCACGTGGCATAGTTCATCATTTGTCTATGCTCACTTCATTTCCATTGTATCTGGAAGTACTAGACAGGCTGCTTAACCTCTTGGATTCAGTTTGTCTGCATAACAGGGACAGGAATACTCACTTTCCTCAGGAGGTCATTTTTGCGTTATTATTGTTGCTGTTACAGTTAATGGTTATTAGTAAATCAGATAATTGTCACATCAGTAACATGAGTTTATGTCACCTGCTTTGGATTGCTAGGTTGTCATTAGACTCGTGGTTAATTCTAAAGTGGGTTGGCTATTTTTCTTACTTTCTCTGATAATAAGAAAATCTAAATATATATGTCCTCTCTGGGCTGATAACACGAAATGCTGTGTGCACTGGCAGACTCTAAAAACAGAAAGTTTAGTCAGATGGCAACAGATTTCAGCAAAATACTCTGGATTTACACCAAGAGGAATGAGATCGGACTGAACTTTTATTAAATTCGCCTGTGTTTGTAATCACAGGCTTACTAGCCTACTACCAAAATTTGACATAAAAGGCGTCAGTACTAGTGCCAAAAATTGCATTCTGGCCAAAACAAATATTTTACTTTCAGTAAATAAATTTTCACTTCCCTGCTTAAGACTAATGTTGTTGAAACACAGCTGAAAAGCTCAGAAGCCCTCTGCTTCAAATATAAGCTACTAACGAACATAAGGGACATTCTGCATCACAGTCCAAGAGCAGCAGGATCTTCCAATACGAGTCTAGGAACTCCACAGAAGCATGATCTAATGGAACAGATATGACCAAGTGTAATCCCCAGTAGAAATGTTCCTTATATCTGTCTTTTTCAAGTAACACTTTTACTGGTGTAACATTAGCTAATTCTTGGAGTTCTCAAGTCTAGGCAGAAGTATTAACAAACGGGGTTTAGAAAAATATGACATATAGCATGGCTCAAGGCTCTGCATAAAACTGCAGATGATAGCCTTTTAGAAATTATTAACTTACTGGAAAAACCAAGGCACTTCATTTTCATCAGGGGTTTGCTCTGGTGCCCTTTAGCATAATTTAATAAATAAAAACACAGGAAGACTAAAAGCAGCAAAATGCATATATAGATGGTAAGCTAGAAAATATTTAACTTTGCCATGAAACTGATATCCCCACAGCAAATCAATACTGAAACCTCAGTCTGAATGCCAACCTGGCCTTCCAGTCCTGTTTTCTTGAATTTTCGTTTTTCAGTACGCAGGAAGCTGTGCAGTCTGAAGAACTACATTAGGCATCCATCTGTCTTCTCTGTGTTAACAGCGCAATTCAGGAGGTCACTCCAGTTCCCACTCTACATTGCACTGGTGCAGCCTCACCTTGAGTGCTGGGTGCAGTTTTGGGCACCACAGTACAAGACAGACATAAAGCTATTGGAGAGTGTCCAAAGGAGGGCAACTAAGATGGTGAAGGATCTAGAGGAGAAGACGTATGAAGAAAGGCTGAAGTCCCTTGCTTTGTTCAGGCTAGAGAAGAGAAGGCTCAGGGGTGATCTCATCATGGCCTACAGCATCCTCACGAAGGGGAGTGAAGGCGACTGCTAATCTCCTCTCTCTGGTGACCCGCAACAGAACCTGCAGGAATGGCACGGAGCTGCGACAGGGGAGGGTTAGGTTGGAGATCAGGTAAAGGCTCTTCACTGATAGGGTGGTTGGACACTGGAACAGGCTCCCCAGGGAAGTGGTCACAGCACCGAGCTTGGCTGAGTTCAAGCAGCGTCTGGCCAACGCTCTCAGTCATCTGCTCTGATTGGGCTGGTCCTGTGTGGAGTCAGGAGCTGGACTTCATGATCCTTATGGGTCCCTTCCAACTCTCGATATTCTATGAACTGAGCCACAGTCTTAAGGTCCCGCTTTCAGGCTCCCTCCATCTAAGAGCATCATTCCAGCTGCAGAAGGCAGTTATGTGCATTGCTCATGGTGGGGCAGGAAATTGGCCACAGCATGGTGTACATTTCTCCTTGTTGTTACCATTATTTTCATTCACAGAAACAATTTAATGACCAACAGAGGAAGAAACTGCCATAAGCATTAGGCTGTTTTGTCTAGGATCCTGGCCCGAAGCCTTGAATTTCTGTCACTGGGTGATATGATAATGTTAGCAGATAATAATGATAATACTAATATGATAAACAATATCAGAAGATATAAGGAATGCAATGTCTACTGTAAGCACTCCCTGACTGTTATTTTGTCTTTTTCTCACTTGTATTATGGCACGCCACTGATTATCTCCTTTCCTGTATGAGTCACATCGCGAATTATATCATTTATCCTTCCAGAGGACTCAAATGCTATAATAAACTATGGAGAGCAAAGCTTGCCTTGCACCCTAACGTAATCTAAAGTGTCTGGTGGTGTAACTGTCTGTCTGTTGACTGCTCTGCTTACAGGGCAAAACAATACTTCTCACGGCATTTTTTGCTCCATTTATACTCACTTCATTCTTTCATACCTCTACATCCGATGCTTTCTCTCACACTTTTACCTGCCTTTCCACTGCATCCCTGTCCTTCCCTTTCCTACCTTCCTTCCTCCTCAGTCTCCAGTGATAAAAGGATCCTTTCTTTTTCCTAACCTGAGACTGAAATCGTGTCCACAAAACCATTTAAAAATATTTGGACTTTTTTAGGTATACGCGGTATCCTACAGGTTTTAAAAAACAATATAGTATCATCAAGCACATGCAAGAATGCGTTGGGCACAGTGTCCAAGTGAGCATGGAGCCAATCCAGCAGCTCTAATCAAACATACAGCCAAATCAAACCTAAACCACAGAAGATGTACAAGGATGTACTGAAACATCAGCTATGCATCACGGTCTTGCCTCTATCCCTTCTCATCTGGTCCATAGATTTGGGTCACAAAAAAGTTTGGTAAATGTCACATAACCTTCAACTGAACCTGCTAACTCATCAACTTTTTATGGCATTTACTTCTTGAATATAATTAATAAATTTCATATTTTTAAGTTCAATGCTTTGTAAACATTAATAATTCAAATGCTTCAGATTATGTCTTTTCTGTAAAAGTTTTGTGATGCTAAGGCAGAAAAATAGATCTGTCTTCAGCACATTATCCCAGTATAATAGGACAAATTTGCTCTAAAGAAGCCAAGTTATACAAAGTTGTTTCAGAACTGCACATGGAGTTTCTATGCATTACATTTTCATGTTACATCACATGGGGGGTTTTATTTATATTTGCATGAAAGTTTTGTATGCAAAGTGCTACTGCACGCCTTACACATGCAATTCTTTACACATTTTTTTCCTGAATAACTACATTTTGGTATTGTTGCAAAATATTTAAAAATATTTTCCCACAATTTCTGAATGATGAAAGAAGCGGCCACAGAAAGTATTCTTCTCTAGCGCTTCATGTACTGCGTGTTATGGCATGACCTCGACTTTTACTACTCACTCTTCATTCTGTAAATAATAGATAATTATGCATTATATAAAACTATAATCATTGTTAATTTGTCATTTTCAAAGAGCTACCTGGAAAACAGAGCTACCTGTGAAATATATTTGCTATTACACAATTTCTTTTCAAAACGACTACCTCTACAATTACCATTATAGGGAAACTTTAATTTTTCTATTTAAAAATATGCAAAATGACAGAGTTCATTTCCAAGACTGTCAGAGGAGAAACTCCTTTCCTAGCCTGTATTCTATAAACACACCATAAATATTCTTCTTCGTTGCAGAGTTTGTATGCTTCCACTACCATTTAATGCAGAGATTTCACGTGCGAGTCCTTTGGTTTTGTCCATGACTCACAAAACGGGCAAAACCACCAGAAATTCACATTTTCCAGTAGCTGTTTAGACCCATTGTCCCCCCAGCAGATTTTCTGCCTCTGTATAGGGTATCATGAGGCTCAGGAAGGAGAATAGTGCGGTGGGTTGGGAAATGCTGACCCCCATCCTCGCAGACTCCGTTCTGGGATTGCGACACACAAGACTTCAAGCTGCGGGTCACGTCAGGGACCACCCAAGGAGTTTTGACCTAATTTAACTGTGACGAGTGGAAATAACAGGAGCGAGAAAGGGGGGAAGCGAAGCAGGCTGCTACGTCTAGTGACCAAAAGATTTTGTTGCTCTCAGCTCACAAGCCGCGGCCCTAAGTGCCTCAAGAAACTCATTCTCAAGCTTGCACTGCGACAGATGCTAGAGGCAAAGGGCTCCAAGCCCTGCAAGGCGCTAAGAGCCAAACACCCCCTACAAGTTTTAACGAGCGATGGAAAAGTTACAAAGCGGGGTCATGATTTTTCAGGTATTTGAAGGCCTGAGTTACGTTAACAAGAGTGTAGGACAGAAATGTTTTTATTTTAATCAGATTCTGAACCAATAGTGGCCCCATCCCGGCAAAACGGCATTGGGCTACAGTTCAGTAAACAGAAAACACCGAAAAGTTGATATGTATCATCTCCAAGTGCCTATTAGAAGTCACATACTGCACACATGCCATTACATATCGCAGATGTTTTATACAGTATCGCTCACTGGAGTAACGGTGGGCTCGCTTTTCTTTCCAAAAGTGAAAAGTGTAATTCTAGTGCTTTTTTTGGTGAACTTTTTTGAAATAATGACTACGGGTTCAAATCCTATCTGGAGGAACAATCTGACTTGCCTGCATTTCCACATATTTATGGTTTACACTCAGCTCTCAAAATGTGGTTCCAAACTAGCAAACCCACAACAGCTGTTTTCAGAAACTAGCATTTCTTATCGTTCGGTATCAAGCATTAGAGCCCATTAGAGTGTGGAAGGAATGCCACAAATGAACCAGGTTCCTCGAGTCTTAGGAGATTTGTTTCAATTTCTAATCAAACTGGTTCCCAGACTTAATTCAATCAGCCTTTATTTTTCCTACATGTTGGCAGGAAAAGAACGTTTTTTCCAGAAGCAATTACTGTAAATATAAATGTCTAAGCACTCAAGCAGTATATTAACAGTGCTAAATCCTTTTCCTCTGCTCTTGATCATAAAACTCCCTTCTTTCCAAGCAACAGTAATGCCCCTTCTTTACAGCACAGAAAAATAAAGACAGACCACCTGGGCCAGGATGCCCACATTTTTCATACAGATTCAAGGTGACCCCTTCCACAGTTTCAGACTCCCCAGTCTCTTCAGAAATAACTGGAGACTTCTTACAGCTTATCCATGCCCAGGATCTTTTGAAATGCATCAGATGTATTAGACATGATGGAAGGAGATGAAGGAGGGGGAACAAAATGAACTGATACGGTGTTACTACCCGTGCTTATTTCAAGCTCACTCGAAATAAATTTGTCTAGTTAGAGGTGCAATCAACAGGGGAACCAAGTACGTCAGTAGTACTGACTGTCACTGCTAAGAGCAGTGTACTACTGCTTTAAATGTTAATCATAGGGTGACATGACATGCTTAAGTGTTGAAAAGTCAGCACCCCACGATAATCAAAAGTGACACACAGCAAGGAGAACATATCTGCAGCTGGGAGAAGCATCAGGTTTGTATAATGGGATTCCCAGATAAAACAGCATAGGCAGTTAGAGTTGTGTCACTATATATACACACGCTCAGAGAGAATGATAAAAAAAATAGAGGGATATAGCTTAAATTTACAACAGCACAGAAGCTGATTTCTAGTTCCCGCACTGAAAACGAACCACACCAAACGCATAATTATGATCACAGCTAGTGTCATCTGCTCAGTTCTGGTGACAAATTTACAGGTGGGTTAGCATTTTTATGCTATTTCAATCTCCAGTTTGACAGAAGCACAGTAGATTGCTTAATCACATACACAACTAACGAGCAGCATTTGTCACCTAAGAGCGAGGAGGTCTCTCTAAGATACACAACCAACTTGTGCAGGAAAAGTCTTTCTCCTGTACTTCAGGTGCACCAGCCTAAAGGGCTGGGCGTCTCAGCAGGCCCTGGCAGAGACTAGGGGGAAGGTTAATAAAAGGTGGTTGCTTTCAGTTGGCAGCACCTCTGCGGAGAACCCTTTTCTTAGCGCCACGTAGCATTAAGAACATACGTTTTGGTTACATTTCCTTTTCTAGTTATCATTTTCATGGGTAGCCACAGAAGAATAACACACCACAGCGTGAGGTGGCAGGAAATTCCCCAGTTACCCTAGTCTAATGGTGTGTGTTTTAGAATAAGGCAAGGTCATGGCTTCATAATGGACATTAGAAGAATATTTATGTTATAATGCAAAACCACACAGGCAAAGAGACTAGGTAAGAATGGGCAGGCATTATCCCTCCTGGGCTGTCAGCTGGTGCTGAATAGGCATCAGAGAGGCAGATCTCTGCATTCCTTCCCCTTTGTAAATTCATAGCTCCATCCTCACATCCCTTCAGGACAGGTTTTAGTTTAAAGAATAGTCCTATGGAGCTTTCAGATCCAATGAAAATACTAAATAGAAGTGTCTCAAACAGACTAAAAGAGCATATCATGACCATGTCATCTGCAGTAAAAAATAAAAAAAAAAGAGGCAGTATGATGTTTATGCTTATGTTATGACTTTTACCTCAATGACTTGGTTTCATCATATTTTACAAAAGAAAAAAACCCTAACTTTTAAGAATTTTTGCTTATTTGTTAACACCTAGCTGCACTGTTTTCCTTTCATTACATTTCACTACATGAAAAAAGGCTATGATGTCCATCTCCACTTAATTTAATAATGTCTCCTTTACTGTAGCACCGTTAGGAAGTTTCCTAATTCATAAGTGCTAAAGATCTTTGATTTGCTGACATTGCTGAAACTTACTCATGTTCCTTTCTTGTTTATTCAAGGCAATTTCTGTAACATTTCCTTATTCCAGATTTTCATTCTATTTTATCAATATAAAGATAACTTCATATTTTAAGCAGAACATTCTGTATTTATGTGATTTTTTTTTAAATGTTTAATTAGATGTTTTAACAATGGCTAGTTGATAGGCAACAACTTACCTTCAGGACTGATAACAAAGAAAGCTCCTAAATCACAAAGGTCCCGGTGCTTTTGAATGGTTTCTCTGCATTTTCGTCCGTGCATGCTGCCCTACGTGTAAAGGGTGACATCACTCATCTGCATTATTGTGCTGTACATTCATCAAAGTACTGATTAGAATCTAGAAGTTCTCAAATAGCAGTAGGATTTAGTAATTTGTAATCAGATACATAAGAGCAAACAAAAGGAAGTATCAGTGCTTTCAAAGGGAGTTTGTGACCTTCTTGTGCAGGTTCTGGAATAACTTTCTCTGCTGATTTTAAATTGTACCTGAATGGCAATATTAACAGGGCAGCTTGACATATATTACAGGTGAGGGAAAGTTGTCCAGTCAAGTATCTACTGCACAATTACATTTTAATATTTTACCATTGATTTAAGAATATTACTACACGAGAAGGAAGACAGACATGAGCAGCTTAGTATAGTGAGACTATCAGACTTCCATTTTTTTGTGGCTAACATTTCCAGCAGTGATTTTCTGGTTTCATATGGACGTGCTGCTGCATTGCTGCTGGGTTTTAATTAATTTGAAGCTATACAAGCTTTTTGTTGAGCAGTAATGAGGTCCCCAACGTGCATGTGTTGGATACTATGTGAAAAGTTTAATGATAGCCAACATTATACATCTGTAGTGGACATGAACCCTCTCTCTCTCTAAGGACATGAGGAAGGTTGCAAGCTACATCATGATGTGAAACAAGCCAAGCATTTTATTTTTATTTCCATCAAAAAGAAACCTATTTCAATAGCATATTTGTCTCCCTTTAGACTGATTCTTCTATCTGTATTAAATGTCAATAAATCATTCCATACTTGATTATTTAAGCGCAGAGCATATCCCAAAGAAAGTTTACAGTTTCAAGTCAAGACATCTTTGTCAATGACCTCAAGGCTCTCGCAGATCCCAGGTGGAACACAGCTCACTAGTTCAGTTCTCACTTTCAGCCTCCCAGGCAATACCTGTTACTTCCAGTGTATTAAGTTATTTGCTTTGCTTACACAATGCAGGTATGTTTAGATGACAGGCAGGGGTCTTTACCCTCATCTGGCAAAGCCCGTCTCTCTTTTTTGAAGCTGCGGATAGCATATTTGGGTGCAGATACTCAGTCACCACCTTCTGCAGCAAGATCCAAGTGCAGCAAGAAGAATCTGCAAGAGTCTCAGGACTTGCCACCCCACGTGGGGGCCTGCTGGGACCACACTCAGCAGCACGGAGCTGCTTCAGACTCTTCAAAATTGCATTCAGCTGCAACATCCTCCCAAGGGCTGTTTCAGCAGTTGGGGCTTGCCAGAGTTCACAGGCAGTGTGAGCATCCCTCCTGCTTTGCCTCAGCTACGTCCCGGGCTCGTTCCTCCCGTGAAAGGCAGAGCAAGAGGGTGCTGCGGGGGCCAGGCTCCCGCTCCCCGGCAGTACCGAGGAATTCCCTCGTGCACCAGTGGTGCAGAGGCAATGGATGCAAGCCAGGCATCTGGCTCAGGAACTCTTGTTTTAGATAGCGATTCTCCCCCCACACACCGCTTTCATTAGATGAAAATTACCACGTGTTAGATAACATTAAACTATCAGTGAGAAGTACCAGCGGGAGCATTTCCTTCATCTGACTGGGTACCACATGCTTTTATCAGGTTTTAAAAATTCAGTTTCAAACAGTTTCCCTCAAAACTCATAGATGTCCGTTCACGCAGCTCAGGGGATGAAAGGTTCCTGCCTGTTCCGGGAATACAGGTACTTGTCTGCACATACCTGAATTTTGCAAATGCAGCTGATTTCACCTCTTTCCAAAGACTGAGGTCACAACTGTATTATAACAGATCGTTTCAGTAGGTCAGAGAGAACAAGAATTCAGGATCTAGAAGAAAAGTTCCTAATGGGAGCTCTCAGAATGTGCTGCTGCTCTTTTCTGCTGCAGCCTGGTTCTTCACTGCGCTGCCAGCACCAGCAGCTTCCGCTCACAGAAGGGTCAGCAATTTTTTCTTTTTTTTTTTTCTTTTTGGCCATTCTTATAAAGCACACAGTTCCCATTCCATAGCCCACATTCTGCCTTTGTTCATTGTCATTAAAACTTCATTGGCAAGAAGCAGACTGAAAGGGGTGTAAATGAATGTAGACGCTGCCCCCCTCTTTTATTTCCTGTAATCCAGCCAAAATCATCGCATTTCATACATCCTGAATAAAATCATAAATCCTTCCCCATGGGGAGCAGGGTGTTCCCCTTGAAAGCTGGCCTGTGGTTGCAAACCGCTTAAGGAACATGGGCCAGGTTTCTAAGGCTCATACTAAAACCGAAAGTGAGGCATGTCCAAGTTTTTTGTAATACATAACTTTTGTTTCCTTTTCTCTGAAAACAATGTTTTGCATATTTTTAAAATAATATTCCCCTCTGAATCTATACACTTAAAATGTATATAGCTGAGCTGCCAGATGCTATAAATTTTCCCAGCTTGACTGGACATAAGGAACCTATTCTGCCTTACGCAAGGGGAGGATGTGACCATAAGTGCAAAATTTCAAACCCATTTGTATGTGCAGCTTTACTTATGCTAAGAAGTTGTGGGAGATTAGTTGAGTCTAACTTTTATGATATATTAAATTACTTTTGCCTTACTTCATAAGGAGTTTTATAGTCAACCTTCACCATACAGATAACTATAAGAATGCACATAGGTTCCCATACTGCTCAGCTATGGATATTGAACATTATATATTACTGTCTTGTAAATGTGTTGTTTACAGTGCAGGATAATATCATAGCCCAGGTACCTAAGCCAGCATTTTCAGTTCTATAAGCACACTCTAAGCCACCTAATTTTGCCTTTACACGCCCACCGTTTTCATTACCATCCCCAGGTTTCTATGAGTCTCCAGTACACTCGCTTCTCCTTCAATGCAAAATTCTTAACATGACACATGAAAAACAAAAATAATATTTTGCACTTCTTTAACACAGCGAGTAGTGATAAATACAACCCAAGCATAACAAGTCTCTGTTCCAGCCAATAAACAGACTGTCCCTACTGTCTCAGTCCAAAAAAATGTATTTTTTCCTCACAATTATCATTATTAATTTTCTTCTGGATGGTATAAGCCCACAGTATATTTATATGTTAGTGAACTAAATTTTGAAGGATAGAACATTTGGATAAAGCATCTTTAGGCTTGAGGAATTCTTCAAGTGTATTCTTGAGGGACATAAAGTAAATAAATGAGCATTTTTTTTCTGTATATACGTGAACTTTTTCCAGAAAATAGCCAGCTGCTTCACTGAAATTCTGATAGTTATTCTCCTATACATTCTGAAAGTAGTGATCTATCATAGCCCATAAAATAAGTGAAGTCCAGTAAAGAAGCGGTTCTTGCCAGAAGTCAGCATGTTTTTCTAAAACCTCTACTTGCTGTTTTTTTACTGATTCAGTACAGCAGGTTCATTAAGTCATTAACCCCCTTCTGTGCATTAAAGATGATCTGCTGTTCCTGGCACCCACTGGCACTATGTGCACACCAGGAAATTCCTGTCTCTTTAACCAGGAATATCTATTTCCTTTTCAGCTTGCACTGCAAAATCAGCAGCAATCGCACACTGTTCTGGGTTCATGTTCATCAACGAACCCAGAACAGCCATTTCGTTCAGGTACAGAATCGTTTTCATTAATCCAGGGGCACATTGTTCTCTTTCACGTTTGACCTTCTCTTTCTTTTCTTCCATTAACTGAACAATGTTAATGCTAAAACACTGCAGAATCTAGCCTATTCTAATTAAAAAAAAAATACTGAAACCAGAAGTAGCTGTCTTATATGTTAGGACCTTGAGTTTGTGTTACAGAATTGCACAGGAAGAGATTTGGCATGTTTAGGATCAGGAAATTGCAAAAGGGGTTTCAAGTCACTGTGCACCAAACCCTAAAGCTCCACCAGCTGCAGGAAGGTCAGACTCAAATTATTTGGCCTGTTTCAGTATTCTTATGTGCCCTGGAGGACAGCCTTTCCTGCTGAGGATTTTCCAGCTTCTGCTGCAGGACTCGATTAAACAAACATCAGCCAACCTCTGACCTCAGCATGCATCTTTAATGATCGCATTATTTGCCCATCCATAAAGTGGACAACTCTAAGGCCACATTTGTCACAGCAACTTGGATAAGGTGTCAAAGAGAAAACTCCAAAACTGATATTAAACAAGCACCATGCAGTTTTTCTAACCACCAAAAGACTCCTTCTAGAAGGAGCACAGTCTGAAGAACACAGACTTCACCTACACTTCTCTTTCATGCTTTCCACTGTTACAAAATATTTACCTTCTCAGTGATCATCTTTTCAAAATGAACTTTTCCCACATAATTTAGAGAGTTGTCTGAGCTCACACATATCAGAAACCACTATCCTAATTCAATTAAACTATTAGCTATCCTTTTCAGAAGTCAGCAGAAGTAACATTGAAAAAAAAATATTGAAAAGTGCTCCTCATGGCTACGAACAGAAACAGTAGAAATGAACAAAGTACAAGTACATATCTTCTTCCCACCTGGGTCTCAAAAAGAAATTGCAATTGCTTGTTATGTCACAGTACCCCATAACCATCTTCAACCACTAAAAGCCACAGGAAAACACACCATAATTTTCAGTAGCATTCACAAGAGGCATGGGATAGACTTAGGGAAACTGTATTACGTTTCCCTGCCCCTTAAGTTGTTCCAGCTTGTGAAAATTCTTCAGAATGCTCATTTTGTAATTTGAGATGGAAATATGCACACCACTGACTCCTCTTACCTCCCATAAGCCCCTCTCACCCCCACCTCTTACTCAACACTTCACCGCTGAATAACTCCAATAGATTAAAAGGAAAAAAAATACTTAAGTCTTCCTCACAACATTGCATCAACCTATTAGACTTGTTTTGAGAACCCTTCTTCATGAGCTACGTATGCAGATGCCCCTTCCTTTTTCCAAAAGGCATTAGTGGATCTTTAGCTCACATCCAAGACCGCTATAGAAAAGCCAGCTCACAACTTTCTGTGCACAAGTACACTTGAAGGCATCAGCAACCAGCCTTTGCCAAAAGCAGAGGAGAACGATCTTTGAGACCTTAAACACACCTGCAATGAAATGAAAGCTCAGAAGTACTATCCCAGATTTTGCATTAAATACTAAACTGTGCTTCTTGACTTAAATTGGGAACAGTTTAGCCCTTTCCCTCTCCCCAGTTTTTCCCAGCAATGCAAAGGCAGTGCTCTGCTCCAGGACAGCCATCTCCTCATGCCACCGCCGTTGTCCTGGCAGTTTTCAGAGACCATGAAAGGCTCCATACCAGAACGGTGTAGGGGACAGGGGAAGGCAGGGTCTACGTCCATGCCCGATCTCAACACAGCAGCACAAGAGAAGGGATGGCTATATGAACTTCCACATCACCAAAGCCTGAGCCAGGCACATTACACCCTGTAGGCTGTCCAATTTTTAAAGCCAAACATGAAGCAGGACCCCCCTTTACTCCTGCATTCCACAGTAATGCCCAGTGGCTGTCTGCAACTTGCTCGTTCCAACAAATATCATCTCTGATTAAACTGTATAATATTGTAATAAGCATTTGAAGGGCTGAGGCATAATTCTCATGAGTATTATATCCCTTGCGCTCTGTGAAGGAAAGGAAAATGATTGCGGTAATCCACCATTATAGAGAAATATGATGTCTGGTTTAAAAAGTATTTTACACTCTCTCTTTTCCTGGCTCTCTCTTCTTGCAACATCTCTGTGGTGAATTTCTGAATCGAATGGGGGGGTATTCCTTCCTAGCAAGAAAAGAGGAAGCAAAGTAATTTTTTTAAAGCAATTGCCTGCAAATACAGCATCAGAGATTAAAATATTTCTTTATTTATTAAGGGAAGTTAAAATAATTTACTCTAAACAATCTCTTTCACTGTGAAAATGTAAGTTGCAAGTCAGGGCCATTTTGTGTCAGCCACATGAGCTCTGCAGAATGAAAGCAAAGCTTACTTGCCTTGGCTGAATTATGGCAAAACTCTCAAATAACATAAAATCACCTTAGCACCAGTATGCAACCAATCTGGGAGAAAGCAAGCAACTGGAAGACTGCAAGAGTAACCCTGGATGGCGAGCAATACACTGAGCTTTAAAGGAAGGGCCATGGCAATGCAACGCATTCTGTACACACCGATGACTCAACAACAGGTAAGAGATTAGTACATTAGATTCATATGATAAATGGTAGGCCTTTGGGACCAAAACTGCCTCTTTCGTTTCATGTTTACATTACCTGGCACAAAAGGTCAATTCTCAAACATTAAATCAAATCACATTGCACTATGAATGTGGTGCTGCCTTATCACAGCACATCTAATGACGACCACAAGATTGCCTCAAGACACAAAAACCATTGCATCCTACCTGCTCGAGGTCAAGCTAATATATATCCTAATATATATAAGCTAATATATATATTTTTGTATATCCTTTACATATCTTCATGTACATACATATTTGTATATATGTTTGTATATCCTAAAGTGGACGCACATGCTTGAGAATGAATGCAAAAAGAACTTCAAAGGTAGGAAAGCCTATGAGGAGGTTCCTCATCTTGTATGAGGATGTAAAGGTGACAGGTTCATGCTGTGTAAGAACCCAGGGTCTATAGGCATCTACCTAGAGTCATCTTCATTTTGGAAACACAGATTGCAGCCTGCAGGGAAGAATGCATTGTAACTAGCTGCAGAATACAGAAACTGTCCTTGAGGAGCCCAGTCAAGCTGAAATAAAACTATAGAGTTCTATGTCAAATAAGCATCACAGAAATCTCCAGAGATGAAAGAACCTCTTCATTCCCATCTCAGAGAAAACAGGATGGAAAAGGGGTAAAAGAAAGGAGGAGGAGGAGGATACCAAAAGATGCAAGCTGGTTGTCTTCCGGAAGGAATGTGAGTCAGCATTGCCTCCTGGATCCCGTCTGTGGATTACTTACCACAGTCTAGCTAGCCCTTAAACAACAAGAGAGCCTTGAAGTAGACATATGATGAATTTGCTCTCTCAAGTAGGCTACTTAAGCTACGCCCTTGTGGTTTTTGAAACAAGAAGAGACACTCCAGTAAAGAACAGTGTAAACCATATCTCAAATTTAAATATTTATACGTTCTATATATTGCACTTGAAATTCAGGCTGCATATAAACCACAGATTTTTTGAGAAATGAAATAGCTATAGCTGGGAAATAATGACACAGAAGTCAGTGAACACTGAAGAGCTGTTTCACACTACTAAATCTCATCTTTAAAAGAAAAACTGCATGTCAGTGACTGACAGAGATTATAATGCTTAGGCTTAAGGGGAAATTAGATAATAGGGCTCTTACATTTACTCTTAAGTGAATCTGCAGCCAAGTGCTCTAAGGAAAAACACAGTAAGTCAACTCAGCATCTGCAAGATCAATATAATTCCTTAAGAGGAAAAAGTTCTGTTTAACTTATTTTTCTCCCATAGGGGACCATGTCAGACTGTTGCAGGAAGCAGTAAATTGCAGAGTTTGTGGACTCTGTTCAGGCACAACAAGAAATCATTGTAACACAAGTGATGAAGTCAAAACTACGGGAATCCAGTGGAAACTATTTTTCATGTTCTGAATTGCAGCTAGATTTGTGGCTTTAAACTGTGTCAAATAAATGACACTGCTTAAGACCCAGATCTGCATAGCCTGAAGTACCAAGCAGAATATCCAGCCCTCGTGGTCTATAATGAGTTCAAGAATAAAAACCACTTTTCTTGGGAGTGATTTGTTTCCACAGAGTATTTCATAACTCCAGGAAAGATCCTGTCTTTCTCGATAAGAGACCTAATCCTGAGCAGCTGCTGAATTCACGTACAATTGGTGTGGGCATGGCAAAGCGCTTACCTTGCTCCCAGTTTCCACACAGTGCCTTGCAGTGCTTTGTGTCCACCCTGAAAAGTCTCTAGCTCACCTGACTGAATTCCAGAGCCTGAGTTTCAGTTAACCAGGGATGTAGGACAGACTCGGGGCGTGAGACCTGTTACACAACATGAAACGGCATGAAGGTAGAAAAGAAACCTGGACTTCAGTGCTGATCAGGAAGATATCATAACCAAGCACTCCTGAGGCTGGGAGTCAGTCCTGGGAGCAAAGCACACGTAAACAACTTACTCCTTCAAGAGTTTCCTCTGTCTTGGCCAACATCACAAATGGCTCAAACTTCCAGTTTCACATCTAAAAGATTTTCCAGAGTGCTGTTGATCCTTTTCAGGCCTTTATCTCCAGGTTTGCCTCTACTGCTGTTTCCCTCACCTGTTCCCCAGTCGCTTCTAAGCCCTTCCGTCTCTAGAAAGATCCATATTATTCTGAATACAACCAGTCCATCATTCATTTATAATACATTAGCTTGGAAAATAGCTGAGACCCTCCATCAAATTAGGGTTTTTCTGTCCTTCTAAGGTTCCCACTGGAAAACTTAGACTCTAGTGACAGACACGTCACAAGTGGTGTCCAGTAACAACAGCAACAATACTCTAAAACGTGAAAAAAGGACTAGGTTGAACAAGGTGAATTTTAGCTTAAAATTTCCTTAGAATTAGTGGCTGTAACTGGTTAGGAAGATTAACAGGGTATAATAAACCATGGGGATTTTTTCCCACCTCCTCTCAGAAGACAGTTTTGATTGGTGATGCACTGTGCAGGTCAACATGCGCTTTATTAACACTACATAATGGTTGTTAGCACTACAAAACTGCTTGTTGTGTCATTGTGTTTGCTGCCAGGTGTCAATGCAAATTTAACATGCAAAATCAGCTAATAAGAAAGTGAGATGCAGATGTAACCTATTCAAAACATTTGATTTTACAGGGTTCTTTTACATGAAAGATAAATTCCAGTATTATTCCAAGGAAACATCACTATGTCAGATTGCAGTGGTTCACAGATACATCTCTCTTTAAAACTGCTTTACCACAAAGCCATTGTAAAACACTTAATTTCTGTTGTAATTAATTTTAAAAGCAAACACTTCAACCCCACAGAAACAGAAAGTACTTGCTAGAGAGAGATGGAACTGGAAGTAGCAATACAACATCTCCCATCCGTAACTCTGCAGTCTTGTTTCTAGGTTTTGCGGGGTGCTGGGAGAGTTCTGAGAGAAAATATGAGCAAGAGGTGGGCAATATGGCCTGGTGTTATATACTGGATGGAGACGTCACAATGGTGACTAGCAGAGGAGCGAAGAAGGGTCTTCAGACTGAGGACAAGCAGATAGTTTGCTATCCCCCCAAGGGATGCCAAGAGACAGGGAACATACTCAAAAACTATGTTTTTTAAGGAGTGTAATCTTGGCAACCACACTCTGGGGGAGCTGCGCAAGGGAGGACTGCAGTTGTCACGGAAAAGGCGCAAGGAAAAGTCTGGTCAAACATTTTAGCTGGATAGAAACTGCCCTATCATTGAGTTAACATAAAACAGAATCTGAAAAAGTTACAGCACAAACATAGGTCAAGGTGAAGACTGAACTCGGATTATGGGTGACAAGTTAGCCCATGGCAATATGTACTGTGATCAAGAAAGGAAATACACTCCAGCATGGAACTGAGAGAATGTATCATTTTACCTTTTTTTCTTCTTCTTTTTTGAAAAAGTTAACGTGGAGTACTTGATGGCTGTTGTGAAAAATTCCTGGCATGATCTTTAGTTGCATGATGAATGTCTGTGCTTAACTAAACCATCTTCAGAGAAAAATTATAGAGATAACACTAAAGGCCCTGAGGAATTAATTGGTTCGATAACTTTCTGCACAGTGTCATGATTCTAATGCTTGATATCTCAGTGTGACAAGAGGTCAAAGGACCGAAAGCAACTGGCTGTCTACTTCCACGATTGTGGAAATCCTCCTTTTGTCATAACCTTAAATTCCCACTTCTTGCTGTGAAGCTAACTGAGCTGGCCAGCAGACAAGAATTCCTCCTCACAAAAAACACTGAGGTTTTGGCATTTGCCATTCAGACAAAAATGAGGGATTTCAAAATACTTCACCACAGGGAAAAGAATGTCTGAGTTACTCCAGAGCAGCACTGAATGCACTTGTCTAGTGGTGATTCAAGTCTACTCTCCTCAATTTCTGTAGCTGACTTTTCAAAGAAAGAGGGGAAAACATCCAAATCTTCCTTTTGCGTTCAGCTGTTCCTCCAAATGAAATTAAAATAGAGGGCTAAAAGTTTCCTTCTCTTTTAATGAAAGGCCATTATCTACACATTCCCGAGATAACCTATGGGAAATGTACAGCAGGGTGATTTCTAACTGAATCAATAAGGATGAAAGACAATGAGAAAAGGTTTTGTATCTAGTATACAGGGCATAATATCAGCTAAAAGCTGTGAAAGATGCCAAGTGACTTAATACCAGACATACTTGAGGTACAAAGGGTCACCACGTACAAATGTGTCACGTACAGCTGACAGCAGTCAGGGCAGGCGCAGGGCCCCCATACATTGTGGAGCATCTTGTGGGTATGAACCCATGCACCACCCGTGCAGGGGATGACAGAAGCACCTCGGCGCTCCCAATTCCTCAGTGACATTGCACTTGTACCTTGAAAAAACTCAGCCCAGCGACAGGGCAGTAGGGATTACCTAGGAGTATTACTAAGTTAACACTATCTCTGTCGGCATCCTCTATAATTGTGACATTTAGCTTATGCTGTTGGACAGGGGCTGAAACCAATCATGTTCTGGTTAATCTGCCTTGAGTAGCTGCAGCTGGTGAGCTGGAAGAAAAATATTCTGAAATTAATTTGGAGTGTCTTATAACAAAGGTGACTGTTATCCAGCAAGGAGCATCCCCAGGCTAGCCCTGCCCCATGTTCTGAGAGACTCTGAGGAATGTGGAGGAGGAGGAGAAACTTTCCGTTTAAATACCTTACGAAAGTGTTCATGCTTTGCGTCGTCCTCCTTTCCTTTTCCCAGCCACTCTGTTCTCACAGTATTTGAGACTCTCCAGTGAAACTTGCCTAGTTACCTGGATATTTTTCCAGATAAATTAGCCTCATAGATAAATACATAAGAAGTTTTCTCGTTTAAGTTAATCTTAAAAAATATCTATAGTTAAAAGGAGATTACTTTGTTTCATTATACACCTAACTGGCTAACTTCTGCATGCTTCTTAAGCCCAGAACATAGAAAAATATATGTGGTTTTATAAGGTTACATAAAAAGTTATAAACGTCTTATGTAAGTATTTGACTTGTTCATAGTCAATGGGAACTATTTGTACACGTAAGGCAAGCAAGATTTATCCTGTAATGGGTAATCCTTTCTTCATTTAATAAATAATCCTTTATTTACTTTTCCTCAGTTCTCAAAGTCAGTCTTCAGAACCTAAAAAAACAGCTCATGACCTCATTACCTTCTCCCATCATGGTGCTGGAAGCCTAGGGATGACTGAGCTTATGTTAACATGTTTGCAAGTTACCATTCAGCCTTTTTTTCCTCCTCTTTGAAACAGCACTTCTGATGAAGGCTGTTCAGAGAACTCCCGGGATGTACCATAAGCGATTTGAACATGATTCTGCTTCATCCTAGACAAAATCCAACAAATTAGAAGTTTCCCCGTGAAAAGCGTAGACGTGGCTCCCCATAAACATTATATGGGGTATCTGGAGGAGAGCTGCCTGCTGCTGCAGCTCCTACTGGCCTGCATAGCGCTGAATAACACCGTTAATGTTGACAGGCTGGGGAGAACAGTGCCTGTACTTCAGGTGACCCAAGCGGGACACGGCTTGAAACTCACACACAGACATTAAACCTAGTTCAGAATCACAAACAAGCACGAGCACGGTGCAGGCACGGGTGCCAGCAGCAGGCAGCGCCCACACTGCCAAGTACGTTCATAGATATGCACGCCAGCTGGCTGCTGAGCCCGGAGCACAGGAGATGGCCATGGCAAGGCAGCTTTTGTTGCTGGTCTGTTAAGACCCCTCAGCTAGTATTTAGACAACAAAGCGTTGCTGAGAATCAGTGATAGTCCCATTACGGAGTCAAGGGTACAGCCCCAGGGCTCTACCTGGAAGGAGAAGTTGGCCAAAATGAAAGCTACAGTGGCTCCAAGGAGATCCACTTGCAGCCACCGGGCCAGGAAAATGGTGAGCTCCAGGCCACTGGCCAGCACATGGGCTACCTCTTGCTTCCCACCATCCCAAGGTGGCCAAAACATCAGCAGGGTGAAGCAGACATGGCCGTAGGGGCAGCCCGCGGGGTGCTCAGCAATACGCTGAGAGTAGGTCAGCCCTGCTGCCTACCCTGCCTTGTCACCCTGCTCCTCTTGGGGCAGGACTTTGAGGAGAGGAGAAAAAATTTGGTTTCAAAAAGAGGCATGAATTTTAGTACTAATTGCAAGGGCTACCATTTGGGTTTTGTGTTTTACCAGTCTATGGCCTAGCATGACAAAGTCTTTCTGATTTCAGACTTGGAAGCCTCCCCACTGCACACCAGGGCCATTCCCTAATCAGCTCCTTCAACTTCAAGAAATCTGCTGTAAAGGGCAAGAAATTCTGCCTGGACTAAATTATAACCTATCCAGATGAAAGCCTCTAAAACAAAGCAACAGCACTTTGCAATACATCCTCATAAATATTGGCATGATTTATTTTAAAATGCTTATTAAAATTAGGCTCCTAATCCCACGCTGAAGCATTTAAATCAATGTCAACCTTTTCCAAAATGGCAAGTATTCAACCAGTACCCCCTAAAATATATGGTGGCTTTGGTGACCAGCACTTTTGAATGTCAGACTATAAATTTATGTGGCTATCTTTCAGCATCCAATTTGGCTTGACCTATATTTCAAAGATGTCTTATAAAAGCTGGAGAAAGAAGAATTTTAAATTCTGGCAACAATACAGCGGTTGCTATCAATGGGAACTTGATTTAGTAATAACCTTGTTGTGAAACAGACCATAAGATGATGATGTTTGAAATGGGACAAAATAACTCATAAGGACCCTTTTCTTTTTAGTAAATTATGTACAGTGCTGCCTGTATTCCAGTTCCTGTAGCATGCTTCCTACCATCTGTTTTCCATTTTTCTTTAATTTCCATTCATGCCCTTTGGCCTATTCCCTGTGTTCAGAAGAAAACAGTAATTAAAGTTGACATTATCTCTGTGCCTTTTCCAGACTACATAAGTTGAAGTTGGTTTTTTTTTTTCCCCATGTCCATGTACTCTGGCTTGTATCTTTTACTGCAAGATCAACCCTACTGTTATTTTTTGAGGATCTTAAGAATTGTCACGTAGCAACCAGTTACAGACTCTCATTGACCACAGTAATAGAGAGGTTTGACTTTCACTGCATCCGATTCCCATTGTTTCATTAGCACAGGTTTCAGTAAATATCCTAGATCTTAATAGAGCATAAAAATTATCTTTAAGAATATACAATATAAGACTTGCACTATGTTTACAGCAAGGTCCTAACAATAGCCTCACAAGGTGAAATTCAGTAAGTGCATCTTTTTTGTCCAAAATACTCAGAAAAACTATTTGTTTTCCTTCATGGCTACAGACAAAAAGATCATCTTATTGCTCACATCTAAGAATAAACTGTGTAGAAAAAAAGCTGCTGTCCAATAGCCCACTGTACATTCAAAAGTACAATCATTTCATGTAATTCTGGACCGGTTCTTACTGAAATCAAATTTATTTTTAAACTATAACAACCACAAGTTTTAGAAGTCTGCTTTGTCTATATTGACTATTCACAGTGATTCAATAATATTAATGCTTTTGTCCATAGACTACCTTGAACATAAAGAAATACCGGACTCAGTCGTTATTTGTCCAGTAGTCATAGCATCCGAAGGGGTACAAGTGCATTGATGTACTGGGAACAAACTAAAGCAGAACCTGGTCAGTTCTGCTGCCAAGACAGAAAAGGAGAGTCACAGGCATGTCCCTTTCTCATCACCTATATACTGTAGGACAGATGGACTTTGAGTCTCCAGATCGAGAGTCACTCACACACTAACAAATTTAAATGGAGGTTTTCAGCTCACAGCTGAATTTGCCTTGGAGTCGAATAGCTGCATGATCTCTTTTTTTATTTCTCCATTTTCACTTTTCAGCCTTAGCAGTGCCTTATCACAAGGGTTGCATGTAACATAAGCCCATTACCACAGGAGCTTTAAGAACAGCGAGTTACTGTCCCTTTCTCTTGCAAAATAACATTTGACTTTCAGTTAGTTTTATATTAAGCCATATTTCATGACAATGGTGTCAAAGTTCTAAAATACAGCCTTTCTTTGACACTGGAGTTGTGTTATATGACCACAGTCCTGTGTTTTGTGGTTGCCTTTTTGGGAGTCATATATTTTAAATTTGACGTATATGTATAAATCACCTCTAGGGAAAGGGAAATTGTGCTGTTAAAATCATATATATGAACTCTTCGATGATTTCCTCAGTAAATACTGTCTTACAATAGGCCTGGGTAGTATATAGATGCAATATACAATATGTATAGAATGTGTTTCCTGTATACCAAATAGTGAACTGAAAACCTGGAAGATGCCCTCACACCAGCCTTAACAAAAGATAAGTAGAAATAGAAACCATATATTAATTCCTCAAATACTTATCAAAGAATGATTTGGCTTCTCATTCAAACATTTCTATTTGCCACAAAATACTTCAGAACCCATAAAAATGCAAGGCAGATGCACTTCTGCTTAAAAAAAAAAAAAAGGAAAATGGTGACGTTGGTGGTGGTGTAAAAAATGGCATGAAAAGAATAATAAATAGGAAGTATCATGCTGATGCTCACTATGTAATAGTCCTGTCATTAATGGAGTCACCCTTTGCACAGAGATTTATACACATTATGTATACATGAATGCACATGTGTGTTTTCCTGTTCATTTTGTGAGTTTTCTTTGCATTTTAGATATATTACCATAGTATTTTAATGGTAGTCTCTTATTTTCTAGTACTAACTAGGTGTCTCCTTAGGAGTTAGTTGAGTTTAAAGGCTAGAAAAGGGATTATAACTTTCTGTTGAAGAAATCTGTCTTCCATGAAACAAACGTCAGTCTCCCAGCTTGCCAAGTGAAGAGTTCAGAGCTGGCTAAAAATCTAGCCATCACTGATGCACCAAGTCCTGTGTATTGCTCAGATGATCTCTCTTTTCTATTTTCCCACCCCTCAGCAATCTCCAAAACACCAGAGAGCTAATGCTATGACAAGAAGAGACAACTCCTTTCCCTGGTCGTCATCATCCAGATCCCAGCAAAACAAGCCAGTGGCAGCATCAGCAGAAGGCCCAGTACCAACAAGCAGGAGGAACATCTACCTTCCCTGATAGCTCGCTCAGTGAGTCTTGTCTATTCTCCTTCCCACTCTACTCTCATTCCCACTCCCTTGTTATCTTCCCTCTGGCTCTTTCTTCTCATCATTTTACTTTCTCAATTCACTTTCTTTTTATGCATTAAGTTTTCCTAACGTGCTGCCAAACTGCATCCATGAGCTCATGGAAACAAGGATACCATCACACTGCTGGCCAGCACTGAGCTACAGAGGGAGAACATGTGCTCAAGGTGCTGTCGTATTGATTGCAGACATTTTGCTCCTACCTGGAAAGATCCATCCATCCATCCCTTCCTCTATAGCAATGGATCTGTCACCTCCCTCAATCTCACTTTCCTTTAGCAAAATTAACTTCAGGTTTGTTTGATATTTAAGAAAAAAAAACAACACAACAAAACCTACCAAAAAGAGTGATTCAAATAAACCTGTGTGCCATTTGTTTATTCCTCTGTACTGATTTCAGAGAGTTGTATATAAAAATTAGTGCAGTTAAAAAAAAATTAGTGCAGTTAAAAACATAGACACTTGCTGTACTTCAGTTCAACAGGGTGTAACTGTTCCTGTTTGCAGGAACAGATGGGTAGCGAGGTAGACAACATAGACCTAACAACCAGCACGGGGGTTGGGACTGGAGTCTTCCCATGTCCGACATAAGTATTGACTTCAGTGGAACTGTGCAAAGGCATAATTACCAAAACCAGTATAAACAAATACTCTAAAAAAAAAAATAAACAAAATAAATGTAATACAAATCTACTACGGTCAATTTTCCACAGTAGATATAAGGATATTATTTTGCAGTCTTCTATGTTGCAGCTGGTCCTAAAGTCACTTGAAATTCATTATTTGCTGTTTTTGAAACTTATTGCGAAAGCCTGTCAATATGAATCTGAACGCCACTTATGAAAAGGCTTCATATTTGTTATCTTCAGTGTAGAGTATGAGGGGGTTTTAGCTTGCTACATAAAGGTGTCTTTTTTCCCATTGGCTTTTCTTTGGTCCATCTCACAAAATCTTTTTAGAAGCCTAAAGAGAAAGATGCAACTACTGGAATTGATTTCCTTGTTTCCATGTTCCTCCAGTTTCCCAGTATCACATCCTCTGCATATTTCATCTTTCCTCCCACTTATTCAAGGGCATGGTGAACAACATTGATATCTCCGCTCCAATTAAAGTGGAATTAGTACTACACAGAATGAGGATGTACTTAACTTCTTAGAAATACAGCTTGTTTCTGCAATATTCATTGCATCCAGATCAATAAATCCTTTAAAGCCTATGGCACTGAAACTTCCCGAGGTACAGAGGTCAAGCTACAGTGGAACTAGCAAATATCAGTTCCTCACAGATGTGCAATTAGAACATCTGTTTGTGCCCTCTCTGCCTATTAAGATGTTTATTCTGTTAACTGTAGGCAAAACATAACTAGCCATTGTATTTTTGGTCTTGTTCTAACATGAGGAACTTCGCATCCTATATTCAACTTAAACAAGCTGTCAGCATAGCAATTAGTCATTGCCATGTTTTTAATGGAGGGTATCAAGCTTGGCAAAACTTCGCATCACAGATGCTAGTTAACTTGAAAATACTGTGCTACGATTTCTGCCGCAAACAAAGAACTATAGAGACTTGTCAGCTCACTGAATCACCTTCATTTTATATGTTTAAATCCAGTGAGTTTCTGTTCTGTAGCTATAAAGAGAAGCTGGTGGGATTTTATATGGCTGCTGATTTCATATAAGTGAAACTAAACTGCATGATCTGAGCTCTCTCAGGCTCCAGTCTTGCCAAAACGTACATACGTGCTTAGCTTTGAGTTTGTGAGCAGTTTGCACATTCTAATCGGTGTGTTTGCACTCTGCCAGCATTTGCATCATACAAAATGAAAAGTGTTGTAAATGAAACTCTACCCACAGTGGTAGAGATGCCCGATAAGTGGAGCCAAGGCCTCTGAATCTATTCATGCAACACAAATACTTGCAGGACAGAGGTATTACGAGGTAGAGGAAGCAACATGACTGGAACACCAGACTTAGAGCCCAGAGTCTTCTCCAAACTGCTGTTTACTTACAACAGGAACTCGGCATGCTCTTTAAGTTCCCTTTGTCCCAGTTCCTTGTCCATCTCTGCAAAACCAATTAAGATCCAGAGATGAGAATCAATTTTTCTAAGTGCTAAGCTTATTATTGTTGCTCCTTTGGGGGCAAAACTCCCTTACTAAAGAGGATTAGGATGCCAATTGTCACTTATTAGAGCTAACAACATGCAAACTTCACAAATTCATGTGCTTTTACTACCTCTGTTGTTGACAAATAACCATGGTCTCTTAAAAAGATGCACAGTCTAACAGTCTTTGAATTGAAAAATCAAATTTCCATGGGCTTTCCAGCATTAAGGAGAGTGGTGTGCTGACCTGAAGTGCCCAAGGCAACAACAGTTGAAAGTGTTGGTCTGATTCTCCTACCTCCAACATCACTATCCTCTTCAGAAGGTGCCAGACTGATAGAAGCTTTGTTTGCCGTGAGCCAACCTATAAATTATCTTCTGCTTCACCTGCCCTCTTAAAAGTATAAGTATTATTTTTCAACCAATTATTTCTCAAATGCATAATCATTAGAAATGTCAGTAAAATAATAACTCAAGGGTGCTTCCTGTTAAATTTGTTAATAACCACATCCTCTGCTAATAAACACCTGGGCCTTTGGCCTCAAGTTTATTTAGCCCAGGATATGGGTATTATTACCTCATTAAGAAGAAACACCCTCAAGATATTATTTAAGCATGTCCAGAAGGAAAAACAGCTGAGTGAAAAGGATGTATAGGCCAGCTGTTTAAAATTCACTGGGTAAGGCCATTTTACAGGTAAGTCATCAAAAATTAGATGTACATTACAAAAAGAAATACTTAACACGCAGTTACCTGTGTGTTTTCAGGAACAAGCTGCAGGCAGGGAGAGCTAAAGAAAAGACGCTGAATTAAATTTCCTGGGCACTGAGCATTTAGCAATACAATGATAATTATTGCCTTTGACATTCTCCACCTTTGCTGTTATGCTGGAAAATGTTGAATACACTTTGCTTTGCTTTTCCACTTCAGAAAAGGCAGCTTTTAAACAAAATGTGATGAAGCTGTTCTACAGCATTGTCCCTTCAGTTCATGTGCTTAAATCTCAGCATGTAAGTTTTTGTAGAATCCAAAGCTGGGATATTTAGCATTATTGTATCCTTTTAAGTAGAAACCAATTTAAAATAAATTCTGAGGTACGTTTACAGGACCAATTTCTATCTTTAAATAGTACAGCATCATTTTATATGTTTTCCAGATAGCCACATTGGGGTTTGTTTGTTTGTTTTTTGTTGTTGTTGTTGTTGTTTGTTTGGGGTTTTTTTAAGTATTTTTTATTTACAAGTTTTTCTCTTTTTTAAAAAATTTGTAATGATGGGTAAGTATCATGGTTTAACTCCAGCCAGCAACTAAGCCCCATGCAGTCACTTGCTCACTTCCCCTCCAGCAGGATGAAAGAGAGAATCAGAAGAGTAAAATTGGGAAAACCCTTGGGTTGAGATAAATACAGTTTAATAGGTAAAGTAAAAGTCACACACGCAAGCAAAGCAAGACAAGACATTCATTCACCAGTTCCCATGGCAGGCAGGTGTTCAGCCACCTCCAGAAAAGCAGGGTTCCATCGTGTCTAACAGTCACTTAGGAAGACAAACGACATCACTCTAAACATCCCCCCACCTTCCTCCCTCCTCCTTCCCCCAGCTTTATATGCTGACCATGACACCATATGGTGTGGGACACCCCTTTGGTCAGCTGGAGTCAGCTGTCCCAGCTGTGTCCCCTTAAAATCCTTGTGCACTCCCAGCTACTTGCTGGTGGGGTGAGGAGCAGCAAAGGCCTTGGCTCTGTGTGAGCACTGCTCAGCAGGAACGAAAACATCCCTGTGTCATCAACGTTGTTCTCAGCACAAATCCAAACCACAGCCCTAAACTAGCTACTAGGAAAAAAGTTAGCTCTATCCCAGCCACAACCAGCACAAAAAGTAACGTTAGGCAACTGTATGAACAGGTCTGAGTGCTCGATACGGTCCTCAAAACCAAAACGTTTTCTACATGTTGAATGTATGTGCATTTGAAGAATTACTTCTATATAACAGTATTTCAGTGGAAGCAGAGACTGAAACAGATGCTCCCACTTCACAACTCATGCTTTAAAGGAAAATTTTGAAGACACTGACTGCACTGAGCACTATATGCAAGGAAAAGAGAACCTAAAATTTCCAATTCACTTTTAGCGAAGCCAGAACTTGGGAGTCACAACTGGGAATGGAAAATCTTACGAAACAAGATCAGTTCAAAGCAAACTGCATATGCAGTCGGCATCAAGGCAATCGCTTTAATTCCGCATTGCTCTATGTTCAAAAGCACATTTAAAAACACAGTAATAATGACTAGCATCAAATCAGTGATTGAACCCTGTTTCCCTGCTTTGTGCACTTGCTCACAGCATGGAAAGTCAAGTCCACCGCCTCCCACAACGTCCTCATTGACAAAGTGATGAGGCACAGCCCAGATAAGCGACAGAGAGATGGACTGAAAGAAGGCTGAAGGGTTGTGATCAGCAGCATCAGATCCCACTGGAGGCCGGTTACCAGCAGAGATAAGATACCACAACAAAGTACAATATTAAGTGTTGCAGTAACTATGTACAATACTTGACTCATCCACAAAGATCCATTCTGTACTAGAACCAAAGCCATCACGGAGAACTTCTGATAACCGTTTTGTCTTATCTGTCACACGTAGTGACTCCACAAAGCCTTCACTCAATAAGCAGCAGTAAGAGCCACTTGGTATCCACACAACTACTGCTGTTATATTTTCAACTGCGGCTCACTCATAGCATCCTGACCAGAATATTCATCCCGCTTCCTCATCAAGTATTTGGAAAACAGTAAAAATACATAACGCCAGAATGGCATGGATTCCATATCCCACATGACTGACAGAATGATGGAAACTTCACTCTTGTTTCAGTGAAGGTCTCAGAGTGATTTTTACTACAAATAATATCATGACGTTAACGGCTCCAAATGTTTCTACAAATAGTATTTTACACATATTCAAGGTCCAGAAAAAAAGTATCTATCATGATATAAACATAGAGATTTGCTGCCAAAAGTCATCTGTTGTCAGACTGGCACATCATTAAGGATTAATTTCCTTGTCAATCCTGCATATTTCCTGAGAAATTTCCCTATGATTCCTACTAAATCACAGAGGAAGCTCTCAAGCTATACAAAGTGTGAAAACAGACACCCTAGTAGAGCTCATTCAACAATAGACCCATACAGTTTTCCTTTCTGATTTTAAACTTAAGAGGATTAAAAATATTCCACAAATACAGGGCTTTCACTTTCTCTTCTCCTCCTTGTCTAATGGAGCCTCTGACACAAAGATAAACATAGCGACCATTACCCCAAGTTCAAATCTATTCCCATTTAAATAAAATAAAAAAGCTTGGCCTTACTGAGCTTCAGTTACTTAATTTGCCATGTAAGTTCAATGTGCTAATGTAAACATTTACCTTCACACACACATACTGTGGAGCCTTCTGCCAGCTTTTCAGGGTTATTTTGTACTCAGCTATCACAGAAAAGATGAATGAATATACTTTTAAAAGAAAAGCTACTGTGTTTTAGATCTCAGAATGTTCCAAATCTGAAAACTGGAAAATAAAATTTGACAGTATAAATCTTTTTCACACTGGCACATAAAAAAAAATAAAACATCGGAGCAGAGGGAAGACTTAGGAATAGCTCTCACAGACTTTGGAGAGCCCAGCAGTGTCATAGATGAGAACCATCAGTAAGAGGAAGCTGGAAAGGGTAGCAAGGAAAAAAAAAACAACCAACAAACCACAACAGAAAATAAGGCTGGTTAGTTTGAGACACCCAAGAGATCTCTGGAAGGGACTTGTCGCTGTGCCTGTCCAGCTTAGAGAAGGACTAGGAGTTGATGGCTGCCCTGGCACACTCAAAAACCTCAGCAACTAGCCACTGAGAAGCAGAACACCAGAGGATAGGCAGAGCCAGCTGAGAAAAGCTGGTTTTGCAAAAACAGAGGTTCCGCTACGGGGAGAGGAATGGGCAACCCTTTCAGCTCTTCCTGATCAGTGTTTATGGCATTAGGGGCTTGACAGCAGCTTTCACAGGCCATATCCCCATCTTCCTAAGTATTCCGCTCCAGAGCCACACAGCCAGGTTTTGCAAACAGTGACTCCATTACCCATGCAGAGAATATGACCACAGGCAAGGAGTATTCAGGAAAACCCACTTTAAACCACAGGTCCTGCCTAAATGCAAGCAGTCAACAGAGTAAAAATATCATTTTGAAAAGAGTACAGAAATGTGGGGTGGGGAATGTCTGTATCCATCAAAACAGACATTTTTTTAATAGCACCTGCCTTCATTTCTACCCTCCCCGGCCACACACACCCTCCTCCCCCCAAAAAAAGGAGATTGCTACAGATAAAATGGTTTTGGTTTTACATTAGTGCTTTAACTGCATAGTAATAAAAATACAGTCATTTTAAAATAAATAAATAGTTGTAAAAAAATTATTTTTGGAAACATAAGGTTTAGGGTGGCTTGGTCACACTGCTAGCTTTTCTAATGCAAGATGGTGGAAAATATTTCCAGGTATATTGAAAAAGGCGGCCTCTAACATACTTATCCATTTAACATAGGATGTTATGAAATCAGGCAACTCTGTTATGAGACATTTTCTTTAAAGCAGGAATAATGTTAATTTAGCAGGCAGCTGACGCTAAATAATGCACAAGCAATGCTTTTATTTTCTGAGACCTTAATTCAGAAGAGAGAAAACCATTGAGTGCACTAAAACTCTGAACTTGGGAATTCATACGACAGACCTAAGTGAGACCCAGGGGACAACCAAGCTGCCCAAAATTCACTTTGCCTGCCACTTTTTTCTCTTTGGGGTTTCATAGCTTCCTGCATTCAAGTTGAATAAGAAGCATTGGTTTTGGCTTTTGTTTAAATTTCAGTATAAAACAACTGGCAAAATACAAATCATCCCATGGGGAGAAAGAGCTGCATCCTGACTCTCCCTCTATCCCTTTATCATTGCTGACTAGACCCTAAGCCCTCAAACTGTGGAACACGGCATGAGCCAGCACAAGAAGCGTGAGTGGAATCTAACTCTGAAACTAGGCTTCTAGATAATGAACTGATGCTTTCTGTCTCAAAAATCTGGAGAGCAGAAAAACAGCTCCTCCCTTCTGTTCCCCTGCACATCCATTTTGTGAATGCATACAACAAATGGGTTCAGCTTTTCTTGCAACCTCAGTACGTCGACCTCCCAGCTGAGCTGGACCTAAAGTACATTTAGGAGTCAGCTGAACCTCATGGTTTTGCTACCTGCACTCCTCCTTGCTTGAGCGGCACCCACCTCCAGCAGCTTCTGGGTCAGCATTCCAGAGCCCTGAAGGAATGGCATGTTTGTAAACCAAACAGGAAAGAGGAATAAGCCAGGCACTTACATCACCTGACAGATGTGTTTCTCAAGCGTGCAAGTTCATTTAAGGCTTTTGTTAAGGCATGTGTTGACCCAAACTCAATAAATAAATGAGTAAGTAAATAAAGGGTGGGGGAAAGAGAGGAAGGAAGAAAAGAACGAGGGAGAGGGAGAGAATTGGTGTCATGCTCAACATGTTTTGCACCCTGTAAAAAGGAATTAAGTGACTCGAGCTCCCCACCCCCCTTCTCCCTTTATGTCTGGACGTGAGCCCTTCTGAAATACTATAGCTACTGGCAGCACAGCAACACATAATAACATGGTAGCAACACATAAAACTGTCACTCTTCAATGGAAATAGATGGTTAGGCTGAGGGGGTAAACAGACTAAATCAATTTGAACATGCATGTTAAGGACTGTGAAAGGGCAGAGTTTAGTGCTGCTAAGCTGGAAAACATTTGTCTCTGTCTCGTTGTATTTCCCTGCCATTCAGCGGCATCCACCCACAGGCCTCTCACTTGGCTCCAGTCAGGCTCCACGGCTGATTAATGGCAGCTGGAGGTGTCCAGTAATTTCCTCACCTAATAATAAACTACAACCCAAAACAAGGGTTCCCCTCAGGCCCACATTTAACATAACTCTGCTTACTACCAGGAGAAAGCCAATTACCATGTGTCTGCTCATGTCTTTGAGATGATGCACGTTTAAGTGGCTTTGAGTGGTTGCTTGGTTGACTTTGGGCACATCGTCTTTGTCTGGGGGGGGGGATAGCATCTGCGCCACTCATACAGGGATCAGAAAAGAAAAAAGGGGGGAAAGAAGAAAAAAGAAAAGATGCCATCCTTGCAACGGTAAAATAGTCTCCTCTAAAAAAAAAAATCTTAACAGCAACATGACCCAAAAAACAGAGGGACTTTCTTTCTCTTTTCCTAATCCCAGGGTCACCAACACAGACAATTAGGATTTCAGCAGCCGAGGCTCAAGCAATCAGTCTGGCTCACCACTTCCTACCCAAGGGTGCCCAATAAAACTTTTTATATGAAGACACATCCTCAACAAGAACTTTTGCAGATTTTGTTAGCAATTAAAGCAAAGCCTTATTACTGAGTTGCATGGGTTTGTGTATTCAGTATTAAGACTACAAAGACAGTATTGTTTACATGGGGTATCGTATTAACTACGTAGTATGACCTCTACATCAGTAACTATCCTGCTTTAATTGTCAATCATTTACACAGCACGAAACATTTTTTTTTAACGTTACTTAGGTAACATCTCAACTTTTGTACAGTAACAAACTTGAGTAAATAAGGGATGGAGATTTGGCTGAGATAGTTGATAGGAGTATTCAGAGCATGAAATCATGTATCAATCCTTTAATTGGCAGTAGTTTAACACACAAAAATTTATGCAAAACACAGGATTATTCCTTGTGCACCTAGAAGACCCCCTTGTAGCCCAGTTCTCCACAAACCAGTACTATGAATTTTCCAGTACTTCATTCCACACTTTCTTTCTCCCAGGAGACAACTATAAAGTTTTGTCCATAGAAATGCTAGTAACATCACACGTGATAGATATTTATCTATACAGCACACCACCTTTGATACAAGCAAGAGTAATGCCACAGATTACGACACCAGAGATTTCTAATGCGCACATTTATACAGATACAGATATGTGAAATAAATAATATGTAATCAGATATTTAAAAAATACTGGAATGATATTCAGTTTATACTATCCTGCAGAAAGAAGAAAGGAAGGCTGAGTATCCCAGCTTCTTGGTGAATGGGCTATCACAACCAATGTAGATGCCAACATTTCTGCAATAGTATTTCCTCACTATAGGGATGGGATATACTTGATGCCATAAAGAAAGTAAATCATGTTCCATACTGTTTGACAGGTCCTATTAATACCTGCAGCTCATAATCTCTGTCAAAATTTGAAAAGCAAAAAAAAAAGTGTTTACTTGCACATGAATGTGCTTATCCACAGGAACAAATCTAATTAACGTGTGGACACTGAGGAAAGATTGACAGACACACAGACCATTGCTGGCAATGGCTGGTCACACAGGCAACTGCTGGCACTAGGGGATTAAAAGGTAATATGATGATTTCTTCAAAAGTCTTACGACAGCTTGGGAGGAAACTGATTTTCCAGACATCTGTGCAAATGGATTTTCCATTCTCTTCAAAAGGTTTTTCCTATCCCTCCCTGTCTTCCCTCCCTGAGGCACAGCTCATCGGAAAGAAATTTAAAACAGCTTTGGATATTGTTTTTGCACTATCCCTTATACAAAGAGATAATGTCGTTTCTTCCATAGATGTCACTACATATAACTTTGCAATACGGTAGAAACTGAGTAAGAAAACACACATTAGGAATTGGTGTTTTCAGTCACATTAGATCTAAGCCATTTCACTGCAGGTGCTGGCTCTAACCAGTAAATTATAAGCAAAGCCAATGTCAAGCAACATTTTTTAAAGGGTTAGGAAGAGAAAAGCTGGTTTTATCAAGCAGCAAAATATCTTCTTTCTTTTTTCCCCACTGTTGTACTCAAAGTTGAGGCTCAAATATAGAGCCTACACCTTCTACCTAACATCACTCTAATCAAGTTACTTTTGAAAAGCTTACGTATACAGCAGGTCAAGCCTATAAATTAGTAATTACAGGACTACAGTAGCATCTGCTTTCCACAATTTTGTTTAGAACCACAAATTTCTTAAATTCAAGGCCCTGTGACAGATGATCTCTTTCGAAGACACACACACACACACAAAAAGAAAGCTTCTAAGAATACCCTAATCTTCCTGGCTAATGAGGTACTTTCTCCTATGTTGGAGAGCAGAAGGGAGATAGAAACATAAATGTAATACACTCCCAAATTTTGCCTCAAAAGCATAGCAATTTTGTTTACATTTGTCTCAAGAACAAGCAACCATGACTGTCTAACGTCATACGGTTAAGTGACTTCCTGATAGAAATAGCAATAAAAGAATTGCACTGTTAGAAGTTACAGGAGAGCTCACATCTAATTAGCAAATGAGCTGTATAATTAGCATCAGCCAGACAATCACTTAATCTGATGAGTGCTCTGACATCGTCAACAACATAGAATTACAGACGCTTACTGTGTTATGTTTTATATTTGAGTAATAAATATTTTTCTCTGTTGGTGTGTGTTTTCTCTGTAATTATATATTTTACATATGTTTAAAATAAATGCTTTGCTTTCTTCACATGAGAGAAATATTAATATACTCTGAGCTTTTCTTTCATTATTAAACTCCTCCTTCACCACGCTATGTCGTCTTTGGCCACATCTCACATCTTGCTCATGAAAATAACAATTCTCTTTATTCCAGCTACCATTGCTGCATCACCTTTGAGGTGATGGTTGCCGCAAGTTCTGTTCTTGGGCCTCTCAGATGAATTTCCCACCTGAGTTTCACAAGGTGGGACGTTTGCATGTGTGTCAGAGTACGTTCTGCTCTTTTCATTGGGGAATTTTGTCTGGAAATACAGAATTCATTCCTCCCAAGAACTTTTAGGAGCTATTACCATAGACTTGCATTTTTCTCAGTATACGTGAGGTTATGAGATCACAGGCTCGTGATGTGCTTTGTGGTCATTAGACATCAGTCAACTAAAAAGACAAAAAGTGATAGAGAAAATGTGCTTTGTAAAGTGTATCTGGCAAATCAAGGGTCTACAGAGTAACAGAGCACAAAATAAAGCAGAGCTCAAGAACTGTCATTAACGGTGACTATTGAAGCTGAGATATTAACAATAACATTTCTTGCATTTTTTTAAAGATTATAAAGGGTCTCCTTTTATTTTATAGATGGTAAATCTTAGGGAAATGGTTGGAACACGTGGGGGAAAAAAAAACAACCTATCTTTTGTTGTACAGATAAATGAGCCATTTGATAGTTTTTCTGTCAAGATATATACCCACAAAAGTATCCAGAAAAAAAGCTTCTATGTTATCAGAAAAAAAAAGGGGGGACCCCACTAAAAAAACCCTTTGGCACAAAGTTTCCAATGATGGTTGGTTTTTCTTTTACTGCCAGTAGTATTTAGATGACCAAAATACTCCCAAGTGCCAAACGCCGCAGTAAATTTCTGACCTGTTAATCTTGCATACACTGAGGCAGCTCTGTAACAGCTGAACATCTGCACATGAAATGCACGTCTGATTTACTTTTCTCTCCAACTTCTCCTTTTCCCGATTTCATAAAATATCACGTTCTTCCGAAATTAACTTAAGTCAGATCACAGCTCCTGTGTGACTGTGTACAGCAAAGCCCACAGATCTAACTACCACCCCCATTCATCTGGCGGGACAAGAGCATGTAGTGACTACTTTCAGTCAGACAACAGCGAGCTTCTCTTACATGACCCATCAGTGTGTAAGTGAAACCAAAATTCTGCATGATCATATCTGTGACCTATTTCATAGGCTGTGTAAGTCCTCTATAAACAAGAAAGTGTTTATGGGCAGAGTAGTATCTTCCATTATACCAATTGCTATGTTGGGAAAGCAAAAAACCACACCACCTTCCTGGCACAAAAGCCCTTCTTAAGATCTTGTGAGGTTTCCCCCCCTCCACCCCAAATAAATCTACCAAACTAATAAAATCTGCTTCTCCCTTCTAATCTTTCCTCCCCAATATCCTTTAAACATCATAGCTGTAACAACACTGCGCTTTTCTAGAGATTTTCTGTCCCCAATGAAATAAAAGCTGCATGTCTTGCAAAAAAACGGTTGCAAAGGTACCACTGCAGCCACATCCAAATCCCTTCTAAATAACTCTTTTGCCATGAGGACAGCTAAAAACAAAGACCGACGATGCGCTGTCACAGCTGGTTGGCCTCTCTCTGTATTTCTATTGTCGGGTACAATAAGCCTGCAGAAATTGTTTTTTCATTATTTGTTTTTCTGGTTTTGCATCTACCCCAACAAGCTTCTGGTTCATGACTTAGTTTCCTAAGCAGTATCATCAAACAAATAAATAATTTATTAATAAAAGTGACGTGTCCATGGGTTGTGCAGTCTCTGTGTAGACTGCATCTTAATTATTTAGATTTTATTTTTAAGGACAAAAAAAAATCAGTTTGAATTAAAGACAAAGGGGGTTTTTGACAATTTTAATGGAATTACTGAGGAAGTGATCTTCAGGTTTAAATAGCGTTTTCTCCTCACTAAAGAGAGCTGAGAAGCGCTAAAATCTTGGCATTGAGCTGAATCTGCCTCAAAGACGGATGCAGGGTTACATTTGTTCATTTTATGTACTGAGGCTTTAGTTTACAAGTCTGGTTTTGAGGCCGGGGATCCTGCAAAGCTGGGCTGCGCTCGCAAGGGGCTGAGTTCTTTAACGACCTCCCCGACTCCTTCAGACGCATCTCCTAAAGCCATAACACTACTCCCTCTGTGCCAAGACGATGTGTTCCCATACTACAGAAGGAGCAAACAAAGTCCGAAAGAAAAAGGAAAGCTGCTCTCCTGTCAGAGACTCAGCTTATCTCAGCAGCCCCCTATTTTTAACTCGATTGCAAACGATATCTGTGATCAAAGGGCCAGAACCCCTGGAGGAGCTTAGGTGAACAGCGTGGTGGCCGCAATTCTTCCTGATGATTTGTAAGCAGGAAAGGACTTTTGACATGAAAGACAGCTTAAACAGCACAAGAATAGCAATAAACCAGCTGTAAAATGCTTAACATTGCCCTTGAACTAACGCAAATTGTTCCAAACAATTTTCTTTTCTTTTTCTTTCTTCTTTTTTCTTTTTTCTTTTTGCAGTCTCTGGATGCCCTGCTGGGACATTTACACAGTCACATGCTCGCCATACAAAAGCCTATATAAGTGGGGAAATACAGTGTACTAATGTGTTTAGAATAAGGGAACCAAACACCGTCCACAATTCAGATCTGCTGCCTTCCTTTCTTTTGTTCCAGAAAGTGTTCATTAATGACAAGCTTGTTTTGGATACTGACTGAGCTTCCAGACAGAAATGTTGAAGGGTAATTTATTGGCTTAAAATACTCAATTAAGCTATTGAAGAGATAGTTAAAGTAAAAACTGAATATTCTGAAAGTAAATTAGATGGGTCACTGAATACTTTAGACGTTTAGAAAAGGACAGTATTTACTCTCTGAACCCTAGCAATATTAAAGGGCAATAATACATGTTTATAGAAATCACCTTTCAATGGAGTGCTCTCTACCATGATTGTCCCCACTACAAGAGTCTTACAGAATGTCACCTTTAAAAGCACTGTTGGGGGAGGGGTTTCCACATGGATCTAAAGTAGATTGTTCGTTTCAAGCAATGATACATACTCTTATCATTAGCAATTAGTTAGAATCTTTTTAAAGGTTCCAATATAGAATAAAACATAACCTCGTAGTAATTAGAGATAGGAAAGACCAATGAGATCATAAATTGAATTTTCAAAAAAGTTGAGTACCGAGATAGCTCTGTAAGGCAGATTATATCAGCTTTTAGAAAAACACCAGTAATTAGAAGTTGGTTGGTATGGATATGTGTGTTTAATAAACACAAATTCTCCAGTACATCTGTTCTCTTGTTTCTACTTCTTCCTGACAACGCTTATAGCCTTAAAACAACACTTTTTTTTTTCCTTCAAAATCTTTTTCATTCCCTCCCACTGTTCCCCAGGTCATTGTATAAAAAATTCTTAAGAAATTAAGAAATATATTGATACAGAACAGTATTTCAAAGAGCACTTAGGCTTACATTTAACTTAGATGGAACAAAGTGGAATTTAACTGACATTTTGAAGCCAAATCATGTCCAAATCTAGAGTCCTGATTTTGGAGGAGGCCTAACACTTTGTAAGGTTAGCAAAGGCTGTGCCGACAAATGGGCAAAAACAAATCAGAAATAAAAAAAAAAATTAAAAAAAAGATTTGTGTACTTTAAGCTGCAGTTACAAATCAATATGAAGACCTTAAAATAAGTTTAAATTCAGGAAAATTTTACATCTGACATTGTATTAATAACTTTATACTGTATTTTAAGGCATAGGACAACTGGGCTCAAAAAGTCTACGATCATAGGCACTTTCACAGCCCCTATAAGTTAGTCTTCAATTTCACTAATTCATCAAATCACCCTCAGAAGAGTATAGCAAGAAATATGATCATTTGAATTCTACAGGTGAGGAGCAGGAAGAGAGAGACTTGCATCCATGAGCAGCAACACGTGAGGTTTGTGACCAGCCTAGGAACTGACCTCAGGAATCCATGTCCCAGTACATCCAGCCATATTTCTCCTAATGTCACCCTCGGGGGATTTCTCTGTCTAACGAGGACAGGATATGCACTCTTGGCTACATCTGTACTGTGTGGGAAGCTCTTCAGCTCTTACTTCTGGTGATGCTGTAACCAGTCACTAACTACATTAAGCACATGGGTCTTGGAATTGTTGAAGCTAACATCGTTTAGAGTCCTGCGTGCAACAACAAAGTAAAGTGTCTAAAATGTTTTCAGCTCTTAAATATCCTGTCAATGAAACATAGTTGGTTAACATTTTATGGGACTCACATTAGTGTTTCTTTAATTCAAATGACCTCATACTCAGTAAAAACCTTCCATTGTTCTATTTTATGTAAATTTTCAATGACTTAAGAAAGGCTGCAAGCATTTTACCGACTTTTTTTTTTTCTTCTTTTCTCCTTTTTTTTTTTTTCCTTCCATCCACGGATATATTTTTAAATGACTATTAAATTTGCGAAGTTTTACGGCACCTTACCCAATGAGCCCGAAAAAATAACTGCCTAGTTTTGTCTCTGTTTTTCTTACGACTAATCTTTTCAAGTGTTAGAGGTTAATAACACTTATTTCATCCATTGCTTGGATCTAATAAAAGCAGTGGGGCAGAACATTCTGTAAAACCAGGCAATAGAGGAAATAACACTAATGTTAACCTCTAACATAAATGTAGTGGTAATTACCCTGGTCTACTTTAAAATGAATGCCTTTTGTAGTCTCCCAAGTGGCATGGAAAAAACCTCCTATGTTCTAGGCAGCCATCAGTTTCCCAGATCGAGAGCAATCTATGTTATCCATTTTTGTGTCATACTGCACAGTGACAGACAAAGATGTCACACAAAGGATTGGCACACTATTACAGGTATAGAAGGAGCAATCCCTGGTCGCTACCTTTAACATATATATTTTAAATGCAGAGACAGCTTTCTGGCAGAAGAGAATGTTTTGCCAACTTTACCTCTGCTTGAGATTTAAACAGGCAAATTTGAGCAGAAAACATTAAAAGGTAAATAAGGTGCTCTAAATTAATTCATAATGGTGCAATTAAGAACACATCTGCTCCCAATACTATTTGGTTTTGAAATATAGTATTTTTTAAAATTGTCTTTTATAACTTTCGAGATTATTCTGCAAGTGTGTGAATACTGTTCATTACCTGAAAGTGTCCACGGACCTGACCGGGACAACCCCAGTCTTTGTGTGTTGATACTACATGCGGAAACTAGAATTTCACAAATGTATTCTCAACATTAATCTTGATTTCCAGATGTCTTCACGCACAACAGGAAAAGAATACGGCACTCGGAGGCCAGAGCCATTACTTCGTACCTTCTAATCCAAAAAAGCTCCTCACTTAATCCTGCTAATGGTATTCATTTTATAATTAATCTTCTCAGCTATCAGTTATTGAAGTCATAGGTAAACATATATGCACATCTACCTATATAGATTGCGTAACTAAACCTATTAGGCCCAAACATAGACCACAATGCTTCAGCAGATAGGAAGCAAAGGGCCTAAGAATATGGGAAGGAAAGGACTGGAAACTGGAATGCCATTTAAGGACAAATGGTTTATCAGGTTCTTGCAACCAAAACCTAGCTGTTTAGAATGAAAGAGGAGAGAGGAGGCTGAAATAGGGCTACGTCTAGGAAGTGATTCAACCAAGTTTACTAAGAAGTTAGTGTTTGGCTATAATAGAGGGCCCGATGACCAAATCTGGGATGCAACTCAAGAATAACTGCAGAGTCATAGTTGCTTGTCAGACAAAAGGGAGTGGAAACACCTTAGGGACTCTACTCTGTTGTATAAATATAAGCATTTAGAGCCACTCAATATCCCCACCTGGCTTCAAATTTTCTCGCCATAAGAGCATGGATCTTCCATAAAGCCCATGTCATATACCCCAACCCAATAGGAACGTAATGGATTAAAAAAAAGTAACACCATTCAGCAAGTGAAGAGAGACCAAAAAAAATGTCACTACAACTCTTTGTAAGCTTCTTTGTTTTATTGCCCTTTCCTTACCACTGGAGTTTCCTGAACACTCAGAAGATAATATTTGGTTGTAATGATACTGTTGTAGCTTTCTGGGGCTCATCTAGAACTCTGGACCACAGTTCTAAACAAATGCTCTCTTCTCCCTCTCTCAGGCCTTGAATGGTTAAATAACACTCTAATTTAGTTAAAATAAGAAGTGACATGCTGCGACCACATATAGCAATTCTCCAGAACAGTTACTGTATTCTATTTCACTTTCTTCAAAACCCTTCTTACTACCTGGTAGGACCATCATACAATCAAGAGCTCTGAATCAGGTGCCAAGATTCACTTGGTGGATACACCCAAATGACCGATGAGGATGATCAAGAATACTGCAGGATATTCTTACTTGGAACAGGTATCTTGTTACTATATGTATTAGGTAGTAGAAACAGAAAAAGTTGTGTGCAGGGTGATGGTGATAGTAACCATATTGGCAAGGAGTTCTCAAGATGATGTTTCAAGGAGTACTTGTGCAAGAAAATGAAAGGAAAAACATACAACAAAGAGAAAACAAAACCAACATGGAGTAGTGGGTAACTTCTGCAGAACGACTGAGACTTGAAATGGAAAATGAGAACAAAAGAGATTTTGAGTTACCTCCCCAACTTCTCTGAATGACTTTGGATATACAGCATAAAGTCAAAATGAAGAAACCTGCCTATCCATCCATTCCTGCGTGAGCTACCTGATATGGAAGGAGACTGAGACTGTTTGCCATGCTGCCACACTAATACTCTTCAGACGCATTACATTCACTAAATTCTTTTCTAATAAGGCAAGACAGCAGAGTTCTTTTCTCTTGACATTTATGAAGCCTGCAAAGTGGAAACAATCAGTACTTTGTCAACACCTGACATTTAGCCTGACCTTTTTTTCATAATTATATTAGAAGGCTAGACTAGACCCCAGAACATTTGGAAACCAGCTGGATTTATAAACAGTAAAATATACTTAAAGTCTACTATGCTCAACTGAACCAGCTCAAAGAGGATTCCTCAAAATTTGGCGGAAATATTCATAAAGTAGCAGCATTGTAAAGTAGGTTTTTAAGGAAGTGGACCCAAGGTCTGTGCATAAAATGTAAGTATAAATGTAATTTTTCCATCACCATCCTCACAGACTGACTTTCCTATCCAACCCACAACCATAAACAGAAAAAGCTTTGCATAAAACCCTCAAGACCTTTTCAGGATGGCACATCTTTCCCACATAACACACCAATAAACTACACTAGAGAGAAGAAAAAAAAAAAAAAACAAACCCCACAACAAAACACAAGTATTTAGAGTGACTGGTTTTATATTTGTCTATGTATTTTACTTATTTCATAATTCTATCAGATTTAGAGGTCTCCTGCAAGACCTATTCGAGTGGAAATGTGATGTCCAATAGCTACACTACATAGAGGAACGGATTACATCTGTCTGCCGAGGAACAACTCTTGAGACCTTAATTGTTCTAACGATACAGGACATGTTTGGATGCACCGATGCAGATGATACCCCTCTCTACCTCACAGACTTTTCACTGTCTTCCAAAAGCAAAACTGTAGTCTTGATTAACTCAGTCCTTTACATCATTACCATTTATTTTGCCAATAGCTATGTCTGTGGAATCATGCCTTTGCAGAACTTCCTTGTTGATCAGAGAAGGTTCTCTTCTATTCTGTTAAAAAAGCATAGCGAGGAAGGAAGGAACAGAAAGGTGATCTGTATTGGAACTGTGGGTTTCTCTCTCCACAAAGTGTAGGAAGAGATATCTCCCAGAGAAGTATTTGAACAAAATAATCATTCTGATGCAAGAAAAAACAGTATTATTGTAGTCAAGCAGCTATGAAAGAAGGTATTCTGCTGTACCTGCTGTGAACAAGGCCCCTGCTTTAATTATGTCTGAAACTTGGTGGCAAATATCCAATCCCCAAGTGAAGGGGGAAAAGGGAACCAGTATTATTTTTTTCCGTTCATTTAGTTGGCTGATTATTCTGAGTTTTTGACACTTTGACCTTTTGTTCTTTATGAATGTGCCCTGCATATACCTATAGGGTCAGCTTAGGCTGACGGAGAGCAGTTAAATCTGGCTTTGTACAGCGCTTTAAACACTCTCCACAATGCCCAGCATCTACCTCCTACCCTCACTTTACTCCAGCACTGAGAGACCTTGTTCCCAGCAATTGGCAAGAGCTGGGAACTGGTGGGTATATTACAAAAGCACAGGTTTTTCTTCATGACAGAACACAAGCACGAGCCTTGCTAGCTGCCATGAGACCTACTGCATGCACGACAGCAGCGCTGGCTAGCGACTGATCCAGAGATGAACTTTGCCAAACAATCACAATAAAAACTCAGAGGGCTCAGAGATACCAGTGTGAAATCGTTGACCTGTGCACAAGCAACACTGACTTGTGCCTCCAAGGAAACTCTCAGTCCAAAAGGATTCTGTAGATATATATAAATATAAAATAAATATAAAAGCTGTACCCAGATTTTGGGGCAGATATCTCACAAATTACTTCAGAAAGCGTGACAGAAAGTGAAAAGAAAGGAAAATTCAGGACAAGATGCTTCAGAACACATTATTTCAAAAGCCTAATTGCACTGAAGGATTTTGATCCTAAATATCAACTGCATATTGTATGTTTGATATATTGTTCAAACACAAAACTCCTCTGATGCTGAATGAGACACTCTGGCAAACTCTAGCAAAGCCATTCAAAGGTACGAGCACAGGAAAGCACAGGCCATGTTTGCTACTGGTATTAGCCTCTCTTTCTGCTGGATACACCAGAAACCTGGAAAATTAAGTTCCTAAATCGGCATCTGACTTGGGTGACCAAAATTAGGCCATACAAAGAACCTGTGAACACTGCCCCTGAAGTGATAGTAAGTACAACCTATTTGGTAGGAGTTCCATTATATCCGTGCCCACGAAAGAAAAAAGCACCATGTTTCCTAACGCATGAGCGGCAGAAATGTTAAGCATCAGCTTTTTCAGAAGGCTTGCTTTTCAGGCCTGTCTACAAACCACTGCACTTCGTGATGCCTAATCTAAAACCAGAAAGATTTGTGTACTCCTAACATTACTGGAACACAAATTACGAACACTGTGACCCTTACTCCTTCCCTTTCTATTCATGCTCCTTGCATTTGTGTTTTCTCCCCTGCCTGTCTCAATCTCCAGGTATTTCAGCCTCCTTTATGTCCCTTACACCCAGCGCATTCAGAGCACCTGGATACTTCCACTCACCAGTATATTCAGAACAGAGCTGAGCATTTGCAGCAACTCCAGTGCTACTGATTTGTTGCAATTTAGCTTGAGCGTGTAAATAAACACCTAGTCCTTATTCTGATAAGAGCCCCACAAATAAATACATTACTACCTTAGGTTATGCACAAATACGCTCCCAAAAGCAACTGCTTGGTGGGAGAAATCCATTACTTTACAAGTTGATGAACCACAGACACAATAATCGACATCAAAACGTAAGCCAAATGACCCAGTTTCTTGGTCAGTCAGATCTGCAAGAGACACCAAAATTTCTCCCTATAGTAAATGCAGGACCTGAACTAAACCGAGAAATAGAGCTAGGAAAGCCCTGACAAATGGTACTTAGTGTAGAGATGAAGATTTAGATTAGAACAGATGGAAAGGATAAATATGATCCTGGATAGTCCTATACAGAAAAACACTGAAATCACCAGGGAAGTAACGATGACCGAGCCCCTGCTGTCCACCCTGTCCAAAGGAGGCTAGTGCTATCCTCAATCTAGTCAGAAAGGGACTTGAATCATTCTGTGCTTAAGCTTTAAATAATGATGACACTTTATATTCAACAATTCAGAAAAATAACCTTCCTTTAAAACTGTTTAAAATTTAAAAATAGGTTATTTAAAATTAAATTGTTGGTATGATATCTCGGGAAAAATGTCTCAGTGCTGTGTTTTCATCTATTCTGTAAATCTTTCTTTATGTACCCTGCAGTAAAGCCGTGTAATTGAAGCTGTTACTCATTCAGGAAGGTAGTACAGATCCTTCCTCAGAGGCCACTGCATATTGCCTCCTCTTCCAGTCTGCTGTGGGTTTTTCTGGTGCATGCTCTATGGGCAGATGTTCCCAGAGAATTACTGTATTTATTTAAACAAACTGCAATACATATATTTAAAAAAAAAAAAAAAATCTGTTAAGGTAAGTAATGATGAAAAAAGCCACAAGTTTTTCGACATCTGTTTTTGTTACACATGGTAACCAGGGAGATGAAAATATCCACAGTCCTTGGTTCTGCTACTCATAACAAAGTGCTTCTGCTTTATACACTGAATGGTTTCATTTGATTTTTTTAAGAGACTGAAAATAAACACAATCTCTATGCATAGTTTCCTCTGTTTTCAGGAACTATGACCTTTGACTCCTGTAAATCTATTTAAAGCTAATGTCTAAGGATCTGTTGTTCCAAGGATGTACAAAATATACCTAAGATTTATGTGACAATAAATCTTTTCTGGGCTTTCCTTTGTCAATTTTATTTCATTAACCAAAGCCAGTAACCAAAAGAGCTGCACATCCTCTGGAAGCTATCTAATGGGTTATTTATTTTTGTTACAAGCAATCATTTGTTTGTATCTCATATTAATGTTGAGGGCAGGTGAAGACACAAGGATTTACTGTCACCCACATGCATACGTGCAGTGGCACTGCAAACAAGAGTTGTTATTATAAAAACTCACTTAATGCCATGATAGGCATTCATTCCTGAAAACAACTCCATTAAAATAATCCAGATATGAAGTGGGGTACTGCACATAACACTCTTGAAAACAATGTTTTCTGCCTCTTTAAAGTCATGGGAAATGTTGCCATGTTACCTTTTTAAGACTAGATTTTGGAAATGTCTCAATCCCCTTATTGTACCCTTAAACCAGTATCCCTACTTCCACCAGCCCCAGCCTAACACTGACTTACACTGTTTTTTAAAAAGTATTTTCTTTTCAACAGGAACTATTACCACTCCAATGGTCTGGACAAGTTCTAATAAAATGGACAAAAAAAAAAAAAACACAAAAAAAACCCCCACACACACCAAAACTGACATTATCATTACAAATTGGTAGCAAATCTTCGGTTACAGCCACATTATTTCATGCAATATCACAATGTGATGAGAAAAATTCTTTAGTTCCAGAAACAAGCATTCTGAGAAGCACACAGTAGATGAGAAGAAATCTCAAGATACTTTTGTGCATGTCTGCTTCCAGAGCAAGAGCTACGAGTCCATCCAGAATCACTTGTGGCTGCAAGCTAACTAGCACAAGGTCCAGCCTACATGGCTAAAGCATATTGCATGGCAAGCAGGACTGGTTCAAGTGACATACTTAGTTATTCAGATATATACACACTATTGCTTCAAACTAGCTCACTTCCCAAAGAAAAAAGATTTAAGTTAAACTGGTTGGGAAGAAAAATTACAAAGTAAAAAATAAATCAAACTATTTAGGAAAAAGTTTATCACATGAGTAAAGGTCATAAAGTCATATCCAAAGAAAGGTAGTAACTTGATTAAACCACCAGCTGGGTCAAAATTAAGACAGCAATGGAGGAGAAAGATTATGGTACATAACTCATGGAAAAACAGCAGACTGATCTGTAAAAATTGGGAGATGCACAGTGCATAAAAGTGTGAAAAAAAGCTTAAAAGTGAATAGTGGCAGTGTTAAGGATAACAAGTGGTTTTTAAGGAATCAACATCAAAAAATCCTAGTGCTGAGGTCAGGGTCCACCATACATAGGAATGCTTAGGACGCTAATATCAAGACAGAAGCAGCAGAAGCCTCACAGGGGGGAGGGGGGGCAGGGAACTTCCAAAAAAAAAAAAACAAACCAGACCCAAATGACCTATTACTGGATGAAGTCCATGGTCAAGGAAGATGCTAAGTGGTATCAGTTAGCTATAAATATTTTAAAAATAATTGACCGAAGTAACAGGCACAGACTCCTAGAAGGGTTGGCTTCCTATATATCCAGCCTGATTAAGCTAATTTTTAATAAATCTTTTAATAATAAGGAAATTCAAGAAGACTGGAAGAACGCTAATGATTTGCCAGTACCCACAAAGGGCAAGCTGGATGACCCAGGTACTTACAGGCTGGTTAGCGTGACATCTATTTTAAGCAAAATAATGGAAAACCAATATGGGATTGAATTGATAAAGAACTCAAGAAGAGGAGCGTAATTACCACCAGTCACAATGTTTTTTATGGAAAATAGATCTTGTCAAATGTATCCTATCCCATTCAATCTTTTGAGAAGGTTAGATATTTCATTAATGGAAACAACTGCACAGATGCAATCATCTCAGACTTCTATATGACATGCACTGATTTGTTTAGCACTATCCAATATCAAGGAGATATATATCAGCGGATCAAGATCTAGCTTAAACTATTTTCTCAGTGACGAACAGCCACTGAATGGAACTTTCCTAGCAGAGGCCCTAACAGTTTGGTATTAGGTCCCATGCAATACATCATTTTCATGGGTGATCTATAAATATTAATCCCTATTGACCTGTATTGTGGGACTTGCACGTAGACACGTGTACAGGTCATTACAGACCTATACAGTAGGAGACTGTCTTTAAAAGCAGCAACAGAAAGGGATTTAGGTGTCAGACCATGCAGGTAATTTTAATTGTGTTTGATCTTTGGCAAGTGTAAATAAAGAAACGTAAGATATATAAACAGAGTATTCTAGACTAGAGCTGATTAAACCACAAAGGAATATTTGCTCACAGTTTTGCTGTTCACTAAAACGAAGATTGGAAAACTGGAATGGCTAAGGCAGAAAAAGCTATTAAAATGCAGTCTTGAGAAAGTTGCTTACATTAAGATGAGATGCACATAAAGATGTCATTTTGTTCATTTTAACCAAGAATATCTGAGAAGAATCATGGCGTGTAAACATCTTCATGAAGAGAAAATACACACCAAACAATTCTTAAATACACCAAAGAACAGTTTTTCAAGATCCAATGGCTGGTAAGTATCTGAAACTAATTATTTACTCCTGGATGAAAAAGAAATATGAGTAATAGATTCTTCACCTCTACATATCTTCAAATCAAAAGCGGCACTTTTCCAGAAGGTACACATCTTCAAACATAAATAATAGAGTTCAACAGAGAATTAACAAGTCAAAAGTTAATGGCAGATAATCTCACCGTCCTACTTGTGTTAAGCTATATAAGCCTATGAGTTAAAACGTTTTCCAGGCTAGTTAGGCTCAGGGGAAATACGTAGGAGACAAATACCGGGTTATGAACCTCAGATGACTGGCTCAGCTCTGCATCGCTGAGAGGTAAGCAAATTGGCATTGATGGCCCTTTCCTAATGACTGGGCAGTAAAAAGCTCCTACTGTGCTGTTCCTCACAGACTTTGGGTCTCACCCCAGTTTTCCTTCCTCTCAGTAATATTTGTGCTCTGTCTCCCATTTCACTATGTCAGAACTTAATTCTATGTAACGCTGATATTCAACTTTCCCTTAACTTGTACTGGGCAGGCACTAGACCCACTAAAACCAAATATCAATTTAAAAAAAAAAAAACCCACACCAAAAAAAACCCCACAAAACAACCCACACAGGCCTTGTAAATATGGGTTCATTGTTTCAGATTAAGCTGTGGCCTCCTTTTCTTTACCTGATCCCTTTTTTAAGGCAGTTCCTGTAAGGGAAAATCTTAGTTGGGCAAATGGCTGTGCTAGCTCCCACCACAAATTACACCACTTCCCAGAAGAACCTGCAGGACATACTGCTGAACATATGAATAGCCAAAACACCACTTCCCACAAGTGAAGGGGAGAAGTTTCATCTGTGATCCTGTCTTCCATCTGTAAATAAGGACAGAAGATAGGAGCTTTTAATTAAAAAAAAAAAAAGATACTAAGACAATTCAGTGCCATCTCACAGTGCATTTATGAAGATATTTCTAGCTTTTTCTTCTTACCACCATAAAGATTTTTTGTTTCTCATCACCAGAAGACAGATGTTTTCTAGACATTCAGGAAGACATCCTTCCTTCCTTACGGGCCTATCCATTTTAGAGAAGATGGACAAAATGGAATAACAAAAAGGGTTATTTTAAAGTGCAAGCCAGAAAAAGACTTGAGTAAATGTAAAAGTCTTACAAACTAACTCAGGCAAGCTGCTCTGTTGAGCAGGGACAGCATTAAAAAAAGAAAGCCTGTGATAATATGAGAAGCATATGGATTTTGGGACTATTGGAGGAGCAGATGGGAAGGACTGGGAACAGGAAGTTTGTTGTGGGAGGACAGCTAAGGAAGGCAAGCTGTTCTTCCACATAAGGGTGTGAAATTGGTGGCAAGCTGTTTAGACCTGATGCAGTACCAGATGAGAAGCCAGTAGAGATACACAAAAGAGGGAGGCAATGTGATCGAGCTGATAAGTAAGGAAAGCGTTTGGTAGATGTGTTTCATATTCACTGGGAAGGGTCCTGCTTGGTTTTGGAATGCCGAAGTAGTGGATGTGACAACAGTCAGGGACAGGTAAGAGGAGACTTCATGGGTCTGTGTAGACTTCAAAAAAATCAGCTGGCTTACACTACAAGTCTTGCTCATTGTTAGATTTGGGGACAGCTGTTTAATTGATTTAATTAGAGGACCTATATGAATTTCAGTGAAACTATAGCAGTGTGTGATTACTGGCAGGTTTAGACCTGTTTGTCATTAACTAATAAGATATCGCCAACAAATAGCACACATTGTATATTTGCGGCACTAAAGAACTATTATTTTTAGTCTGAAAAAAATTATTTTGTTGTCAAAATGAGCTGTTAGCTGATGTTTCTTGCCTTGCTCAATTCTGCTGCTGCCACTGATAGCCATTTCTACTGGCTTTAGCTTGGTAAGTATTTGGTATTTTATCAAGTATTATGTCATTCTCAGTATATGGCTCACCACCACGTTGCTTAAGTTTATATGGCACGCATTAGTCAACTGGAGATTGACATATGAGTTTGATTTAAGTTAAAAAATATGAACCAGAGCAGAGGATGAAGAATTCAATTTATAACCACTAAAACTGCAAGGAAAATACAACCGAGAACAATGTTGGCATTCCCCAAAATAGCAGATATATGTGTGGTTGTGGTTGAGAGAGGGAGGGCAAAGGGGAGGATTTTCCAGAGTAAGGGAATAGAAATTTTACAGTGGTTTGTCTGGCCCTTCTATTCATAGAGTTTCTTAACTCCCTAATAATATAAGGACGGAAGATCATTTGCAATTTAAATAATAGTTTTTGTCTGAGGATCTCAACTCATTTTATTAAGCAAATGAGCAAACAATTAGGTACAAAACACAGCTAAAAGGAAAATTAATACTAGCAGAACATCTTCAAATTGTAAGGCTACACCATATGACTTTCTGAGAAGCCTTCAGCACTGCAAAAACATTTCAAAAGCTGAACATTTTCTCATTCCTTTAATCTCTGATTAATCTCTGATCTCTTCCAGTCTCCGCATTAACAGGGGGAGTTTTTATTTAAAGTTTTTCTTAAAAGAAGCCTTCACTAAATAATACTAACTGAAATTTCTCCAAAACTGGCCTAGCTCAAGTCTTCATGCACACACACAAACTACAAACATGCATGTATGAGAGAGTAAATTCTCACTTGTGTCTAGCTGTTATTTCTAAATACAAAATAAAGACCAAGAATAAGGAGACAGCTGCCCAACAAATGGACTTCTTTTCTCTCCATCATGATGGCACAGAAAGTCTTGTTCTTTACTCATACTTCCTTCGCTTTCCTTCACTGATGGTAACACCTTACTCCGTGTCTATTTCTGTACATTGTACAAATAATTAATCCAGAAAATAGGCGATATATAACAACCTAGAGGTTGTTCTTTGCCTCCTTTGTTATCCTCACCCTTGGCTGTGCAATCAGACACCATACAAGCTTTTCCTCCCTTTTCCTGGTATTTTTATTCCATCTCCTTTTCTAAATTTCTTGTCCAGTCTACTACTGTTTTTTTTCCTCTCAATATACAAAATACAGCCAGTCTATCTTTTTGACTCATCAGTTTAAACCATATCAACCTTCATTTTCAGAGCCCCTTCTTATCATCAGTTGCAAACTTAAATTTAAGTTCCTTGTCATTGGTTTCCAAGCTCTGAGTTACTATCCCTTGACTCTATCTCTCTCTGTCAAGCTTTGTGTTACCATCCGCATTTGCTAATGTTCAACTTTGCCTACTGGTCTGTCATTCACAAATCACCTCTATTATCTGTTTCACAAGCATCTTCACTGATAGAACAAGCTCCTGAAACCATATGCATGGTTCTTCCCCTATTGATATTTCATACCCTCTTAAAAACTCACCTCTCTCATGTTGCTTACTATTAACTGAGATTACTTGTATATGCATGTGTGTGTATATATATATATATAAAAAGAAATCATTTTTGTTATCTTAACCCCTATTAAATTTCTGTTATTTTACAGGACCTTAGTAGATGCGTTTGAGAAGAGATGCATGAAGTCAGGAACGGGCTCTACAGAATCATTAATAAAACGAAAATAAGAACATAACATCCCACACATATATAAATATTGCTATTAATGATGATGACAATGACAGTGTTCAGTTATAACCTAGCTGGCAAACTCATAGCTTCTTAAACCTGAAAAGTACCATTAGTTCATCTATTGATGATTTCTACCATTAGATCATCTAGTGTGACTTCCTGCCATTGAATTTTACTTCAGAATCCTGTATCAAGCTCTCTGGAGGCCAAACAGTGCACTACAGGCCTTAAATCAGGGAGACATCAATACACCACCATTTCCTGAGGCTCCTGAAGTGGCAGAGAATTGATTAGATGGGCCCAAATTATTCTCTCAGAAAACATACGCTGTGGAGGCCAGCGGCTGCTATTTCGTATCGATCTCTGCTGGTCCCAGCCTTTCCCAAAGCTTTAGCGGTCAGTGGGTATGGCCTTCAGCTTGTAAGGAAGAAATGCTCAACAAGTATAGAGGGACCAGACTGACAATGAGAATCAGAGACAATTTGTATTCTTCTCTGTAGGAATTCCTCTCTGCTTCTCATCTCTTTGCCAAATAACCAGACTTTTCTCTGGCTTCACTTTTCAGTAAGCTGAGCAACAGGAGATATATAACTGAAAATTTCAAAATGCCATTAAGTCATAATTTTTCTTTAGGTCTAAAACTAAGGCAAAGGAATGCAAGTCCCAGAAATTTATTATAGGTAACAAAGCAGACACACGTGATTACACAGTCAAACGGAAGGGCTAAGAAGGCTCTTTTACAAACACAGTTCATTTTGAAAGAGAAACATACTGCGTATTACATGGATGAGGATCACCGCTTATTTTGAAGATACATGAAATAAACAAAGGGTTACTGATTAGCAACAGCAGCAGCAACTCTGGTCAGAAAATGTCTTAAAATATTAATAACCATATACACCTAGATGAAGATACAGTATCACATCTGCTCAAGGCATTATAGAGCCATAGAAATGCATTTGCATTGGCCACTTACAGTTTCCCGTTTGTCTTCCTGCTCCCCATCGATTCCATAATGCTTTGGCGTTGATGAGCAAGCTGTTGGGAAGTACAACCAAACAGAGTTTCAGAAGCTAAAGAGAACACGCAGAGTCTGATTTAGCTTGCAGTAACGGCAGTAAACATAAGAAAAATGCCTACTGAAAGAAGTGGATTTTTATGGAAATTCTAGTCATGCTCTTCTTTGGTTCTAGGGAAGAATGTCAATATTGAAGTAGCTTAACTTAGTGGAAACATTTAATTCTCATGAGTGGCTTCGTAAGAGATCTAGAATGTCCTGACTAACAAACCTCTCAGGTCAAATTAAATAAATCAGAGTGGCAAGCATCATAATGGTTTAATTTTATGATCTGCATATAAACTTAGAGCACTGCAGTAGACTTAACTCTGATTTATTTAGGCCTGTACCAACACCCATTCATTTAGCATCTCACAATTTAATCAAGTTAGGAAAACAAAACCCTGCATGCTACATTAGTTTTCATTATACAGCTTAGGAGTATGTTGAGCCACAGTTTCTAAATACTACCCTTCTCAAGCTACCTGAGCAGGTCTGTAATACCAGCAATGGACTTCTCTCAGTTGGTGGGGAATTAGACTGTGTTTAAAGGCTGGGAAAGAAAGTTGCTCAATCTTTTGTGGCAAGAACACTGCAGGGGGGACAAGTTGCCAGCAAAAGAGGAAATAAGATGTGCCCGTGTGTGCGCTGGACACGGAGCGGGCTGTGGCTTGTACGGTTGATTTCCCAGGGTACAGGACTATTACAAGAGGGTGCTCTCTTCACGCTAGTGAAAGGTGACCTTCAGTACCTGCAGTACCGCCTCTACCCTGCTGAACCCATATCTGAAGAGAGAATACAGCATGGTCTATGTTCACTCAACAGGAGCTTTAACATTAGGCAGAGAGCAAAATCAAACAGAATTGGATGGACATAATGGAGCAGCGTACAAATGGGAAGAGAAACTCTTAATATTCTTAGAGTGCTAGCCTAGCTCCCACACACTAACCATGAAAGATGCGAGTAGGTTATAAAATGAACAAGTAAAACCAACAGGTCGGTTAAAAAGGAACAGTTTGGGGCATGTTTAAGACCCGACAGCTAGGTACTCATGCTAACTGCTATGCAGTTTGTTCTGTTTCCGTTTCCAAGCTGCCCCATCAGACAAGACCTGTCCTGAAACATTACTTCCCCCCCACTTCCCACATTTTACAAACAAGTCAGCAACAACACAGAATTCCCATAAATTCCATTCCTGTAGAACCCACAAGGCTAGAGATTCTGCTGGGAAATGATAGCCACTGAGACAAAACAGCTTCTTCAAATAAGCTATGTCAGATCTATTTCAAACATATCCAGAGTTGGCAACCCACCTCTTCCTAGACTCTCTTCCAACCCCACAAACTGGGAATAATTTCTGACTTTATGCTTACTTGAAATTTTGGCATCTTGATAGATACATCATGGATTTCTTTTTTTTTTTTTCCTGTTCTTTCTCACATTGCCTGAATTTTTACTGCAGCACTTGCATTTCCAGAATAGTCAGACCCTAAGAACCTGTGCAGAAGTCACCTTTTGCCACATCGTCCCTGAGGCTTGGGCTAGAACTACCAGTAACTCACTTCTTCCTCCTTCCCCACTCCATCTTATGACTTTTCTTGTTAGTAAAGGGGTTCTTCCTCACAAGCACCCTTGGGAAGTAGTATTCCTGCACAACAGAAATGCTGAATATCTGAAAATAGTCTATTAGTGTTTTACACTATCACCTGCCCATTTTTATGGAGATTTTCTGAGAGAAATGGGAGTAAGGTTTTACATGTCCTAAATGCCACGATAAATTGAAAGGTAACAGCAGGGAATACCATGTCTAGAATGCCATATCTTGTAAGGAGTAATTTTAATTACTCAATCACATTCCTCAGTCTCATGCAATGCAAGGTGGCCAGTTTTCCAAAGCTTGCCTAGATATAGTCAGTCAGGATATACGCTGCGTGTTTTTATTCTTATGTTGCAGTCTATCCAGTTACAGTAAATAAATTCACCACTACCATCATCTAACACTGGTAGCATTTAAAATGTCTTCTGCAGCAGCTCACTGCAAAGACATTCGGACACTACCTTTCCCCTGCAGCTTCTATCAGAATGGACCCTCTGAGAAGTTGTGGTGGATATGTGCATAATAACCATACCTTACACATTCTCCCATGAGAATGAAAAGCTAACAACAGTTCTGAGCACTGTGATAGGGCAGATGACAGCTTTTTCAGATGCAGTTTCACAGATTTTTAGAAAGGCCTCTGACTAATCTGAGGCCACGACTATAGCACAGGTTGTCAGACATACATTTCATCTTTGGTTTGTGTGTTTGGTTTGGTTTGTTGGGTTTTTTGGTGGTTTTTTTGGGGGGGGTTGTTTTTTTGTTTTGGTTTTGGTTTTTTTTTAAGATCTGTTTTTTCAGGTAAGTAACAGGCATCAGATGTTCTCATAAAAATCTCACAAGAACAAAATGCATTCAGGTTTTAGGACACTATAAGCAATGCACCATGAAAAGGCCTAGCAGCAGAAGAGGGATTAAAGAAGTTGGCGTTGTCCAGCTGCGGGATAAATGGTGTGGTGCACCTCAGCAATTGTGCAGCTAGATAGTTAATGTGTGTTAACATTCACTCTGCTCAAAAAAATGCATGCTTTTGGGGATGAGAACATTAACTGGTGGAAAAATACATTCTTTGGAGGGTGAGGACATTGACTTCCTTTTTATATTTGCTATTCTAATTATAATGTCCTAATTTCAAATTAAAGACACAATGGCTTTTGCTATTCTATTAGGTAATTATAGATTTCTCTAAATATTCCTTCCTTTGTTGGTTTGCTCTGAGCAGAGATCTTTTTCAACGCATAAAGCAATCAAAATAAATTCTGAAATCAAAACAAAGAGGAAACAAATGGCGCCTCACATATTCCCTTAAAAATAGCTCTGTGCATCATCCTCAGGCACTTTAGTGATCTGTTGCTATACTAACCACTTCGATTACATGAACACTCACCAAACCGTGCTTGGCTGACTATAGGGCGCTTCCCAGCAGCTAAATGAATCGCTCTGAAGTACTGCTCATTTCCAACTCAGTACCAGATTTTGTCCTATCGTATCAACAGCCACACAGCCAAGAAACTGAGCTTTCTTACACACAGTCTCCATGGTGTTTGTGTGTTTCTTCCCCAAACAGACAGATGCAGATTAAGCAATGCATGTCAATCTCATTATGAGACTGTGAAATGTGCAGAAAGTTTGTTACACACTCATGCAATCATACACATTGTGAACATCCTGTTTATTTGGCCGGTCCTCTGATGATTGGCTGTGGTGTTTCAGCACATTACTGACAGCTGGGAATTGCTCCAATGGAACATGCTTTTCCTATGACAAAGATCCAGAGAGCAGCAGTAACATGTGTCTGCCCATTATTTCAGCCATAGGAAAAAAAAAAAAAACAACCAACAACAAAAAAAACCAACACAGCACAGTCCCTCCAAATGAATAGCACATTGGTTGTCTGAGCCACGCTGGAGCACCAGTAGACGGGCCCTCAACGACCTTTGGAGGCCATCTGAGATAATAAATCCTCGGACCCCCAGTTCCGGAATGCTTTGGGCAAGGTCAGGATGGCAAATTTCCCACTTCCACAATATCAGATGTTACGGTAATTCCTTTTAGCTAATGTGTAAGAGCAAAGGAATGTCTTCAAACCTCATCTAGGCCCTGTGGAATCTGTTGAAAATGCATGACAGCTGCAGGCTTTGGCTGGGGTCTGCCTGTGAATATATGAGATTTGGAAACCTTTCAGACAAGGAAAGGAGGGAATGACTGTACATTCAATGTGTACCATTGGTCTCCCGCCCTCCCTTCGCAGCCCCATTTCACACACCATAGCTGTGTCACAGCTCTACGGTCATGGCTGTCATGCATTCTTTATGACTGAGTGTCGCGGGTAATGTCCAGTACACAAAAATACAGATGTGCATGCACGTACACCTACACACACACACACAAATGATGGGGGGAGGAGTAAGAAAGATGGATTTCCAGAGGTCTGAAAACAGGAAATTGAGTAGCTCCCCATTTTTTTATAAAATTGGTAAGGAACAAAGAAGTAAGCAACTAAGCACTAGATTGCTGCTTGATTTGTCTGGAGGCCCAAGGTGGGAAGGAATCCCACATGGATGCTCTTGCTACCTGTTCTCCAGAACATAGACGAAAAAAAACATCATGCAAAAGACCCATGTGTCTCTAAGCATGTGCCTCCCACATGCTTATTTTCAAGCAAAAAGTTCATGGCCTCTTACACACCTATTTTCACACCACTGAGCAAAAAGGTTCAACACCAGCTAGCATATTTATCCTCTTTGCAGTCTTGTGTTTCCAAGGTCTTTACAGTCTTGACTTCTCCAAGTAGGTTCTCAGATACAAGGTCTGCAACATGTGTGGGAAATTCCATTTGCAATGTGCATAAAATAGAAGGCAAGGAAGGATCAAGAAAATTGCCTTGGAGAGCTACCTCCACTATACAGAGGGGTTTCAGTCTGTAGTTAACAGTCCAGACTAACACAAGCTTTTGACCATTTATGAATTACTTCAACAGTGTGAGAGTGCTCCTAGCACACAGGGCTTCTTCCAATACAGTCAGTATCCTACACAGTGTTTCATAAACTTTATTATATTGCATACTGCCATGAAGCCACCTGCATACGCAGTATGGCCATCTTTTACACTGAAAATAGCAAGAACCTGCTTTATATGCAATAATAGCCGCTACAAATTGTTATTCCCACTAGTATAAAATGAAGTCAAAGAACAGATCCAGCAATATCTGGATACTATGTACCTGATGATGAGAGACATGGAGCAAGTGCTTTTCCCAGACTCCAAAAGGGATCTTTCATTTCCAAAAGAAGCATTGAAGGGACTGGTAAGAGAACTTGAAAATAGACATTGATGTATGTGGGGGGACTGTCATACGTGAGATGCAGCAAAGAGAGAAGAGGAATTAGGACATTAAAATTACATTAATTATAAAGATTAAAGACGGCAGACTCATGGATTCTTGCAAGCAGTTGAAAAGCACAGCAAGACTAACATTCTCAGCCAAAGACTGGTAACAAGAGATAATGGTCCTTGGTAAAATCAAAATACATTGAAACTTTTTCCATTTTTTTTCAAAGGGAGGAGGTCTGGAGAGGTTATAATTTGTCCCAGATTTTCATGGTAGAAGGAGACAAAACAATTTCATGGCCATTTTCAAGTAAAGGCAGTTGAAAGGACTGATTTAAGCAAAAAGATAGACGAAAAATAAAGTTTTATCTACTTCAGAATGCAGATTCTGAATTAGAGAGCTGTAGCTGCTTTGGTTTTACCGTATATCTAACAAACATCTATCTACTTACATATATCTGCACAAGATGCATTTTAAATGAAGAGAAGCGAAACTATCACCTGCTGAAAAACAATATTGTATCTGATGCTGCAAAACATTACAACCCCCCTATTTAGAGGCTTATAACCAATATCTACAAATTTAATCTGTTCACATTCATGGAAGTCTGGACCTGCAAAGGTATATAATTATCCTTAATTCTTCTACTGATCCCTGAGTTCAATATCACCTCAAATATCTCTGCCTTCTAGCACTATACTGGGTTTGTGCTCAGCACAGGCAAAGGAGACTCTTTGCTAGATGATTATCAACACTTTCTAATTAATCTTTGTTTTGCTTTTCATCAAAATATGGCTGAAGCTCTTTTTGCACTAAGGAAGTTTACATAAGCGAGTATTGCCAGTCATCCTTGCCTCTTTCCTCTGAGCAAACAATACTCTTTCAGACAAATGAACTGAACCTGTTATTTATTAATCTGCCATTCCTCAGGTGAAGATGCCTGTTCTCTCCTACCCCATGCCACCTTGGTTAATCCCTGACCCCTATATCAAACAGGGTTGACATGTTTTAGTTTTAATTCAGAGTCGTTATAAAGGACACTAAGGTGCAGTGCTGGAAAATACAGACAGGTTGTTCTATCCAAGCACACAAAAGACAGTACCATATTCTCTTGAACCACAGGCATCACTATAAATTGTGTACCGCTTTACAGTATGGAAGCCAGACTTCCAGAATTTGTATTCATAGATATATACTGGAGTTTCTAAAGTTGAGGTATGTAGCCTGAACATTGGTCCATAGCACTGTAACCAGAGAGCAGAGTGGTCTCTTGGACTATGCTTCAGACATGACTTAGATTTGCTTTGGCAACATCAAGTCATACCTGAAAGCCAGTTCACAAACCAGCATCACAGTACAGGTAAAGGAGCTAAGAGGAGATTCCTCTGCTTTAGCATTAGGAAGGGGGTTTGGGAAAGACCATGTGCACAGCACTTGGTGCAAAACACTGAGTATCATTAGTGACGTGAGAGTGAACAGAAATAAAGTGTACCAGGAAAGGAGATACCTGACACACTGGTGTGAGAATTTGCTCAGTCAATGACCCTTCACTGCTGTCTGTTCCCTTCCTAGCACATCTGGTTCAGATGGAGGACGAAGGCATATGGTCTCTTATCTGTATTTGTTAGCTTCTGCTTCTTTAGATGAGTAAAGTGACATGATTTCATGTAGAAATTGCTTACATATGGATTTTGCCAGCAAATGCTTAGTCAGGGAGCCACAGACACACAGTGTTGCTTAGTTTATCCCCAGATATTCTTCTTCTGACTGTGCACAGAAAGCGGACCACATCAGCAAGCTGGAAGGTCCTTATCACTCAACCAGATGGAATTCTCTCTGGAAAGAATGCAAAATGGGTGGCTCTGAACCCATACAAAAGATATAACAACCATCGGTTACTGAGTAAAAGAAATCCCTTCATTCAGTGATCAACAGGTCTAACACACACCCGCCAAGGGAACATCAGGGATAGGATACATTTTTCAATTGCTATGAAAGAACCACACTGATCTGGTTCTCCAAAGCAGCAATGCTTCAGAGCTGATGTAATCTTAAGAACCAAAGACTAATTGTTCATTTCTTATGCCTGTGGATACAGAAATCCTCAAACATTACCTCAGGAGAAAGAGGCCAAGAGAGATGTGTGTAGAACCAGTACAACACCAGCCATTTGAAGTTCCATTCTTTTCCCAGCTTTTCCTAGGAATACATGTAAGCAGACCCAGTTTTTGCTTTACCAAGATGAATCCCTTTATATACATGAAATACTACAGCAGTTTAAGAAATGAACCAGAACATTACAGTAACACTACTGTAATGGCTGGTAACATTAATGCAGACTATTGTACCACACTGTTTTTAAGAAAAAGGGAATGACAGTACATTAAATCAAGTAAAATTCTCTTTTCAGTGTGGAAAATTAGCCACACCTTATTAATAGACAAATTCTCCACAGATAAGCTAGTCTGTCTGCCACATTCGACATGGTTTGTAGTCCTGACTTTGCTTAATTGAGAATTTTACCCGTGATTTCAGAGAGATTTTACCTACTGCCCCTGCTTTTATGCAAACTCCTGACCCCGGTAAAGTGCATGAAGAACCTAAAGCAAAGCAAAAGCTCCATTCTGAACATACTATCAAAGTTCAAAAGCAGTCTGTTTTGAAAATTACGGCTACTGGAAATCTTCCTTTCAGATGTCTATGAACATGCTAACTTTTTCCTTGCTAAATTATCAGCCAATTCCCCCCACAGGCACAGCTGATTTGCATCCACATTCAAGAATTTCCAACAGAGCTTAATCAACTCAGCAAGAGAGAAGTTGCGTTAAAAATACATGGAATTCATGAGGATAAACTTTCTTTGTAGAACCTTATCAAATAGCAGGGGATTTCTTGTGTGATCAGGGGCTCTTTCAATTATGTCACTGAGGCAGATTCAGCACCTCAAAACAACAGTAGAAATGTAGAGGAAATCCATGTATTTAGCTTTATCTCAGGGGAATTCACCTAGACTTACACCGCTGTCAAGATCAGAATTTTGCCCATTGCTTAGATTATGTCACTTGGCAATGTGATAACAGCACTATTTCAGAGCATTCACTCTCAAGAACATGTGGAATAATCGATCCCACTACCCTCCACTTTTTCAAACAATGCGGAGCAGAATTCAGCCTACACACCATTGCATAACAAAGACAATTGAATAAAACCACACCAGAAAACAGCTATCCATTCAAAATTATATAAGGCCCCTATGGAAATACAGTTTCAATCTTAACATCAGAGAAGTTGTAAAGTGCTTTGACCATGGCAACCGTTCCTCTCTCAACAAGATTATTTGCCAGCAATGGTTTACACAGATTTTAAAAATAAGAAAGTACTGAATTTTCTGCTAAAAATTGCTTTCTGAATTTCAGACAATACCAATATTCAAGATATTTCTTCTGCTATGATGACTTCCAAGATTTTTTTGGTATTCATCTTCTAGTCTGCATTTAGATAGAAAAAAAAAATATCTCCTTTTAGTACATAAGTAGAAAGAATTTGTGGAAGCTTTTCCAAACTTCTAATTGCATAAATAGTCACGATTCCAAACTGCATGTAATAATTAAAGTAGCATGTTCCACTTCAGGAAAATCCATTTTTCATATTGGATGTTACCCTTGGTTACACAGAGTGGAAGAACATTTCTGCTTTCTGTTACATATGCTTTTCATTTGGTATCTAAAAGTGATACTGTCATATGATATGTAAGCAAAACAGCAAGTCAGTGGAAAAAGTACTTGGAAGACTACCATTTAAATATTTAAGGTCTTCTCCTAGCACAACAGGTGCCACTTCCAATCAGTTTATCCCAATGTCTACTCGAGAAGATTATCTTGTTTCGTCAGGTCCTGGGACCTGTCCACGTACCTGAGAGCAGCACTGAGAGGTCCCTGTCAGTGCAGGCCACCCCAGTTCCTTTTATTTCTTTCCCCCAACCCAAGGGCTCCATGCTCTAATTAACTTCTTCATTTCCCTACACTGAGTACACAAGGCAAAACAAGGGATTTAAAACCGAGTAATGAGTAGACCCCAAAGACAAATACTCTGCCACCCTCTCACTCAGACACAGTGGAGTAAGCGTGAGCATTCTCCCCAGTGTACTAGGGATACTTCATTGTGTGTTTTTCTTCACACTCACTTCTACAGTCCAGCCAGTACCACACAGCGTGATTTTTGCCATAACACACAGTTAATCAAAACACAGTATTCAAACATAAGAGTCTTTTTCCTTCCACTTCACCTGACAGACCAAGTACAAGGAAGCTTAGCTGAATTAGTGCCCATGAATTATCTAAATATTATTTTAAAATATGTCCTTCATTTTTGTGTTCCCAGCTTACTGTCTCACTTGCTAATCCTTGTTATAAAGCCAATACAAAATTAGTACTGTTACTTTACAGGTCACACATACCGAGATCATCTCTCAGCTTACCTGTGGTATGACATAAAAAGAGTCAGACTAGAGAGTGGCACCAAGCTAAGAGACAGATGCTTAGCAGGACCTCCTCACACAGAATCCAGCTTCTCTTCATTTGAGGTTTCTGAAGGGACAGATTCTCATGTCCATTCACTTAAACTCAGAAATTTTTGTTTGAGCAAAGACTGAGGTAAATTCTAGTAATGGGGTGGGTTTTTTTCACTGAATTATCTTATTCTAAAAACTAGGCAAGACTACCAATAGCATATATACATTCTTGTCTGCACTGAGCTAGCTGTACACCTGACTCAACAAATGCCTTCACATTATCTACTATTTTTTCAGTAGAAAGAGACACAATGTCATGCAAATTTTACTCACTTTATGTATTGCACGCATTCCTGTTAACAAACAGGATATCCAGGGATATAAACTATTGGAGGCTCATAAAAGAATATTCAAAAACTATGGCCTGGAAAACACAGAAATCTACAACATCAGCAATAGAACATCCACTGCGATCCCAAAATAAACATGGCAGCAAGGTTTTGCAATTGCAGGCAATTTGCAAAAGGCAAACTTCCTTAGGTAAAGTACTTACTACTACGCATGGCTTAGGTTTCCAGCGAGTTGCTCTCTTGAGATCTGCTTTTATAATCACTCCTGTCTCAGAAAAAAATATAATATTTCCAACAAATGTGTATCAGCAAAACCACATTGTCCACAAAGTTGGACCGACTGGCTGGCTGTAATCTCCATATGCGCTGTTTTCAATCGGTCTTTTGGGCCTCTTCCGTTTGCCGGGAACACAAACAAGAAAATTTTTGATGTACGCAAATTGACGTTTGTCAAAGCACCACGAAGCAATATTCCACAGGAGCCACACAAGCTTTAACAAGGCTAAGTCAAGTGATAAACCAACATTTTCTGTGGATTAGTGCAAATCCACACCCCACCAAAACTGACTTAGAACTTTTCATCTTGCCACAGTGATTCTAGAAACACATAAATAATGTTCCCTATTAACCCTCTGTTATGTAGTCCTGCACCCTGTCTCAGGAACTAGTGCCCTGAGCCCAACATGCAAGTCCCTATGAGGCTGGAGTGTATTTCCTGGCTATCTTACCAGTTAATCTGTGCTAGTTAGCCTTAAGTTAGGAACCAACCAAGCTCTTTGGGTTTGTTCTCCTAAAACTGAAGAATTTTGTGAAACATGAAGGAAAAATCATCCTCTCAAGATCAGGCTGTATGAATTCTTCTTATATCCTTGATGGCATAATAGTATACATGTATCTTTTCCTTTACTTAACAGAGCATGATGTACTGCTACTGACAGTTCAACTGAAATTTAGTTTAATTCTTTCTTCCTCTACCTCATGGCGCATTGGATGCTCAGATGAAATATCGTTATGAAGTCACAGACACACAGACGTGGGAACCATGGCTAAAACCTGCTTATGGTGCTTTCCTTTTTTTTTCCCTGCAACGTTGCCATCTTTTAATCATAAGATCATCACAATTTCAAAAGAAAAATATTAACCCAACAGTTATTCTTGCAACAAGTAAAATAAATTATTAAATTCCTCTTAAGTGACAGAAAAAGGAGGATCAGACCTCAATAAACTCATCTCTATCTGGCTAAGATTATGAGACATCTAATACTTCAGCATCACGTCATGATATTGTAAAGGACTTCAACTGGGCCCAAACAGAAATAGGGAAAAATTAATCTTTTTTCCTCAGTACTAGCACCTTCCAGTACCTAAAGTTCTCTCAGAAAAGCAAACCATCACTCTGTGCTTGAAAAGATTCAAAATACAGCTGCCTTAATACTGCTATATCCAGGATGATTCCGTATTAGAAGGGCGAGGGTGCTCAGAAGAGAGAGTATGCTTTATTATTCCAGATATTATCAGTGGGAAAAGGGGGGCAATGAACAGCAGAAACTTGATCATGCATTTCAGCTATATCAGTAGCTTGGAGTGAAGCTCCCCCTAAATATCACAGCCTGGCCAGAATCACAGTCCATCGTGCTGCACACTCACAGCCACAGAGGTCTTTTTGACATCCCACTAACTCAGCGGGCAGAATACTGCACAAATCACAGAATCACAGAATATTAGAGGTTGGAAGGGACTTTGAAAGATCATCTAGTCCAACTCCTAAATGGGGCAAAAATCACAATCTGCTTTTCTATCATGTTTTTACAGAAGGAAGTATCAGGAAGGCTGAAAGTACACAAAGATCCAGGTGTTTATTTACCTAACATGGGACTGCAAGTCTGGGCTGGAACTGCCTCTTGAGCAAGCTTTGATACACTTTGCTCTTCTGTCTTAATTAAAAACAAAAAAAACACAAACAACCAAACAAATCAAAAAAAACCCCACCCAAAAAAACCCCCATCAACCAACCACACAAACAAACCAACAAAACAAAACACCACCTGTAGAACAGCACCTCTACCTGGTCTTCCGTTTTTGGCTCTAACCAGGACATTTCAAGGAGAACAGCAACGTTATGACCAGATAAACTAAATTAACTATGCTGCATTTTGACCTCATACATTTGGTGGCGTTTAATGACAGCAAGGCTGTCACTACACTCTCTTCTTGGAGACTCTGAAAACCTTATTAAGCTATAAATCTGGAGGATCACTAAATAATGTCATAAGTTAAAGATGAGAAAGATCCATTAGACTGTTCACTGCTGCCAGCATCCACGCTCTGTGTGTTGGGGCATGCTTTCCTCACTAGGAGTAATAAATGGTGCAGAAAGTCCAAGTTTTTGTCATTTCCTTGGGCATTTACTCTTTAACAACTGACAGCCCAGCATTTATCTTTATACAATAGCCCTTTCAAATTTATTGGGGATGAAACCAACACGCCACCAAAAAAAATTTTTAAAAAATTAAATAAAAAATCAGAGGTTTCTACATAAATTAACCCATTAAACATAGCCAAAAAATTTGTAAACTCTTTACCACATTTTAAAAATAGTTCCTATGTTAGGAATAAGAGTCTTCATTCAGTTGTAGGAAGGTTCAGGCACTCTACATAAAGAGTATCACATCTAAAGCCTTTTCTTACATATGCTCACAATGGTACAGCACTTATTTCACAGCATTATAAGCTAGTAATCTTCTCAGTTACCAGGGATAGAGCGAGTCTGTGGGTTTGGCATGCAGCCGAACAGGATATGAGCTGCAATGCAACAACAGGCAAATAACAGTGGCATTCTCCTCACAAAATCCTTTAGTTCCTGTAGCTAGACCTCATGGCCCCAGAGACTCCCAACACTTTCATACAGGCATTTTGGAGTTAATAAGATACTTTCTGTTTGGTAAGTCTGCAGAGAGGGGGACAAAAAAAAAAAAACCACCACCATCAAAAACACCGCACACAACACGAAAACAAACAAAAAGGTAAAGTGTCTCCATGCACATTCAGCTTGTGTCGCAAATACATCGCCACAGATCCCAAAACATGATCGCTGTAGCCAGCACTCAGAAAGGCTCCTCACTGCTGATACTCTAAGTTCACAGTTAACTCTGTATTTAATTGTGCATGAGAAACCAACTCCAATGTTTTTACTAGACAATAATGAAAATACTGACCAAAGAAAAATTAGTCAATTTAAACCTGCAAAAGAGCTTTAGAAAAAAAAATACAAGGCTGATCCATAACGAAATACTACATTGGAGAACTGGAGAGTACAGCTGGCCCCAGGCATGCATACCCTATTATGCTCCCAGCTAAGGAAATTATAATCTGTTTACATGCACAGACAATAAACTCTGTAGGTACAGTTCAAACCTTGGGCTTTCAACCCCACCATCACAAGGTCTCCAGATCCCAACTAAAGAAGTAACAGGCTTAGATGTAAGAGTCAGCAGGCTGGAACCACAGAGGACCAGCTGCTACATTCACAAGAGCATACAGCTCTTATCCTAAAATATTGTCTAAGATAAATGAACAAAATAATTCTGCGCTCCTCTTATTGAATATTCACTATGACAAGCGTAGACTACAATAAACTCATCTATCTGCTGAAAGAATGACAGGTGAGGTCTAAAAGGTTTGGCTTTATTTTATTTGTGCTGTATTACAAATTTTAGTAATATCAGGACAACACAAGTTCTTGTTTTGAATAGATAGGAAAAAAGTGAGCAAGAATTTGAAAGAGGAACTGAAGGATACAGCTCTCAACAGATCAGTTTCCCTTTCCAAGTACGTTGCACCAGAATCCAACCACCACATCATCCCAGATGCCAGCTTCTTTGTGAAAGACGTCATACAAAATTAAACGATTCCACAGAGCTCCTGTATTAGGGAACATAACTTTTCAGAACTCAGATTCTCTCTTCTGTCCAGAAAACTATGTGCAAATGTGTTGTGACAGAAAAGCCTGACTTTATATATTCATTTCAGATTCTGTTACATAGCTTTGTGTGAGTAGCCATATGCAAAATGAATTATGAGTCAAAATTCTTATTTAAAATGTTGTGGTTTTCTTTTAAATGGAGATGGGAAGAGGAAAAAAAAAAATCAGGAGTGTGTTTTATTCTATGACTTGTCAATGGCCAGGATGTTATTTTGAAAATATAACACCTAGAAATTCCTAAAAGCACAGATCCTACTTCTGTTGGTTTGTGCTTGCTTCCAGAATTGCATTAAAATGTTTTTTGTAATCAGTGATGGAAACACATCTCTGTATCTACACTGCAAAAAGCAGGGAAGAAACATCTTCCTGCTGCCTCCTACCTAGGTATTCAGGTACCCATGAGAGTTTAAAGTAACTCCATATCAAGAAATATGGAGGTGGAGCACTGCATTTTCACTACAGAAGCTGAGATGGGCAGAAGAGCCTGCTGACTCTCCCTTACACAACAAATACCATTGATACACCTACATCAATTTCTTAAGCAGAGCTGTGCTGCAGGGACTAGCCGCTAAATTAAATTACGCAGTCACGCCACTGTAGGCGCTGGGATTACCCTGAAACCAACGCAACTTCAAACCAAGCCTTGGCTTTGCCACACCACATGGTGACAGCCCTAACAGAATAACACATTCAAATTTGCTTTGCTTCGCTTTTGTTCCAATATAAAGGACAGTGGATGAACAACAGAAATATAACCGAGACATTCCGTACCACAGAGCTGCTGAAGACCAAGTCATCTGCCCACAGCCAGAGCAGGAGAGTGTCAAAAGGTGTGATGTTCAGTCACTGTTTGGATGCTTGCCTGCTTACCAAACGTGCTTCAAAGGCACTTGAGAAGATTACAGCAGTACTCTTGGCCTTTCTGCCTCAGCCAGAAACAGAGATACAAAGAGAGCCAACAGAAAGCATTTACAAGCATTTCAGTAGCTTACAATTTTGCCTAAAGACCAGTTACCAATCCAGAGCGGCTCAAGGTGTGGGCTAGCCGTCATGTTTATTCCCTGTAATTTGTTTCTCCTCGCTGTGGGATGGACTTACTAACCAGTTTGCATCACAGGCATCGTTGCAAGTGTCCCACTGGAATCAAATACCTCATCAAAACCTGCCTGCAGAGACGAGTAGAGAAAATGCAAGAAAAGGACAGCAGGAGGACAGTTTCTTAGAAGAGTCTCATTTTTGTTTGCTTTTTATTAGGACTCTTTAGGCAGTTCCATGGCCTACAACTGCTACGCTGTTGTACCGTGTCTGGCTGAGGTGGAGTTAGTCTCCTCGTAGCAGCCCTTACAGTGCTGTGCATTGGTAGCAGCAAGGTGCTGATAACACACCAGGGTTTTGGCTGCTGCCGAGCAGTGCCGGCACACACCAAGGCTGTGTCTCCAACCCTTCTTCCACCCCCTCAGCAGTAGGCTGGGGGTGGGCAAGATCCTGGGAGGGGACACAGCCAGGGCAGCTGACCCAGACTGGCCAAACGGATATTCCATACCAGATGACATCTGCTCAGCAATGGGAAGCTGAGGGAGAGGGAGAGGAACGGAAGGCATTCGGTTTTTTTCAATGTTTTGTCTTCCGGGGCAACCACTACACGTTTTGAAGCCCTGCTTCCCAGGAAGTGGCCGGACATCGCCTGCTGATGGGAAGTACAGAATAATCTTTTGTTTTCCCTTGCTTTGCTTCTGCACACAGTCTTGCTTTTGCTGTATTAAAATTGCCTTTATCTTGATCCACTATTTTGGAGTTGTTTTTCCATCTTTTTTTTTTTCTTCCCTTCTCCCCTCTCTGCCTTTCTGAGGAGGGAAGTGACAGAGCAGCTTGGTGGACACCTGGCTTTTAGCCAAGGTCAAACCACTACAGCTGTCCCTTATTCCTTTAATTTCCCTTTGACTGGAAGAAAAAATCCCACCTATTTTTAAAAAAAAAAAGTCTTAAGACAGTAAGGTTGATATCCAGAATGAGTCACCTCAAACTGGGGCCACTTCTGCCCATTGCCTGGCAGAAAACAAATGCCTTTCATGATGTGCCCCTTATTAAAATGCTGTGCTTTATTCAGTTAAACTTCAGCATTGCTCAGGTTACTAAAGTTCACTAGCAGTAAACATGTTAATAAATGTATTGACTTTTTTTTTCCTCCATAAAACACAAAAAAAAACCCAAAAGAAAGATCCCAGAGAATGACAAAAGGGTGCTTCAATGAAGGTGGCTTTTTTCCTTATGAAGGGTTGAAGCAGAAACATCAACCTTCAAAACAATCGAGCTGCAATATACACACTCAATTTTCAGCTTTGTCTAGCTTGCTTTGACTCCGTGCCACCCCACTGCAAGATCCTTTTGTTTTTCAAACTTCTGGTAATAAAAGAACCATCCATCAGCTGTCAGGACAGCTATCAGGAAGCAAGTTTCTAATCCGCACTCATGCATCACAGGCATTTTCTGGAACACCTGCACTGACAGTTTTAGAAAAAATTACTGGGCGAAGGCACGAAGCTTTGAGGGGGCACAGGCCAAACCACGTAAATAGCAGCAGTGGCAAAGCCACAGGAATTTGTGTGTGTGCACGCACACATGTGCGTATGTGTATTTGAGGACTCTAGACAAATTTGTTCAGGGATCAATATGGTTTTGTGGATACAGCCTTTTCGCCATGCTACCCTGCTGTTTTCCTGGCTTTTGGTAACAGATGATAATTGGATACACTACCCTAGAGTAGGAAGCACATAATACAAGAAAGCTGCTGTTAATTCAACACACAGGTCTCTCCCTGAGCTGGGGGACCAATGGTTGAGCCTCATTACAGATGACCGGTGGTTGCAATTTGGCACTGCTTTGGAGATTTTATCATCTGACGCTTGTCTTCATAGGAGCAAAACCAAAACCTTCTGAATGCTTATGCAAAATACAGACTTAGCAAAGGGTTAATTTGTACAAGAAAAGTAAGAGACAATTTTTCCCTATAGCCAAGGATGTGAGAGGGCGAGGTTTGAGACTGCTTAAATCAAAGCTAATGTTTCCATCAATCATGGAATTATTAAGGTTGGAAGAGATCTCAAGGACCATCTAGTCCAGCCATCCCTCTACCACCTATTATCCACTAAACCATGTCCTTCAGTACCACATCCAACCTTTTCTTAAGCACCCGCAGGGATGGGGACTCCACCACCTCCCTGGGCAACCCATTCCAATGCCCGACCACCCNAGACCTGTGCTCCAGCCCCTTCACCAGCTTCGTTGCCCTTCTCTGGACACGCTCCAGGGCCTCGATGTCTGTCTTGTAGTGAGGGGCCCAAAACTGAACACAAATGTCACTTTTGGAAAGAAAAGACACTTGAATGTCTCTCTTCCCCATACTACAGTCCAGCTACTAACACCCCTCAACATACCAGCAAATCTGCTTAAGTGGTTTCAAATTGTAGGAGAGAAAAAAAAAAGCCAATAGGCAAATTCGCCATAAAACAACCTGAATGAGAAAACATTAAATATGATCCTCTACATCATAGAAAAGGAGTCCCAAAAGGTCCCCCTCACACACATATTGTTACCCTTTTCATCCAGGCAGTGAGGCAAAATTCAAGATGTGGTGGGCTGTTTCTAGGAGGAGGGAGAAACAGCAATGGAGCCAAGTATCTTTTAGGCAACCCTGTTTAATTACAATGACTGAACACAGCCCCGCTTTCTCATAGAAACATGATGTCAGTTTTGTCAGATGTTTCTCTTTCAGCCTTAATGACTGGGGACATTATTCCTTCCTTTGGGGATGCTTCTATCAAACAGTGATGCTGATCGATTGAGATTCTTTGTGTCTCTCTCAAAAACGGTTACTGCATAGACATCAAGTTAGTTTTCCCTGCCAAATAACTGAGAAGTCTTCAGTACACAGCAATCACCTGGGATTTCTTATGTCCAGCATATGGCAAACCTTCTGGAGGGAACCATCTGACTGTCATATTAGGATCATGTGGGCCGATATCCTGTCTCTGACTGTAATCATTTTTTGTGGTACAATCTACCTCCCACAGAGGTCAGTTCATACTTGGGCTTCTATGGCGAAACAGGTAAAAGAAAACCAAGAGGAATATGAAAACAGGTACAACAGCATATAAAGAGGGAAAAAAAAGTATTACCTGACTTCAGGAAAGCTAGAAAATGGTTCATTTTTATTCTCAGTTATAAACACTACAAATACACTGTATAAGTTTAGGCGCAGCACTGGGCTCCAACTCTTTCAGGAGTTAATTACAGAAATTGATTCTTCTAGGGAAATGGGCATTTCCTCTCTCCCTAATCACATGCCTATTTTTCAGTACCACCAGAGCTGTTCCTGATAGGAGTACAAGTCGAGCTGACACACTCTATCACTGACAGAGCTTCTGGTTATGGTTTAAGCACTTTGGAAAGTGAAGAGACAATGAAACATTACCAGAGAAAGTGAAAATAAGTGAGCAAAAGTTGTAACAAGTAAGGAGACTAGGAGCTTAAAGATAAGTACTTGCTTTTCACCATCTGCAGTGTGACACCATATTCCAACAGCCATCAGGCTACCAACTGATTTCCTGTCTGATGTTGAGAAACACAGCTGTTCTGCATCACCAACTTTCCAAAAAGATGATTCTGCCATGACATTTTTCACATGCCAGGGGTTTTTTGTTTGTATTTTAATAGCAAGAGTGCTTTTTCCTGGACTATTCTTCTTTATAACTGAAAAAACTTTTACATGAGTACGTTTTGTGTTTGTGCAAACATGTGCTGCTACTTAGGAGTCTGTACTATAAGCTACCTTGACATACTAGACAGTCCAGGCGTTTATTTTGGGTCCGTCAGAGGGGTGCAGCACATTAGCCAGCTCTGCTCCAAGCAGCATTCCTGGCAGAAGGATAACCAACACATGTGCTGCACCAAGCACAGGGGGACACAGCTACCAATAAAAAATTTCCATGAGGCAGCTCAGAAAAGTTAAATGTCGCAACACTAAATCTGACAACGGCTTTCAAGGATCCAGCTACCATGCACAAGATTGCCCGAGCTGCTCTCAGAGCGAAGAGAAACAAGGCTTCCAGTACTAAATACAATTGCACTTTGGAAGCAGCGCATGATCCCAGTTTGCATAAAAACTGGAGAGAAACCATGGTTCTGCTGAAGACAATTGGCCTTTTCCAGTTGATGTTATTGGAGCTGAAGTCCCACTCTAAAAAATACCCCTAAATGGACAGACCTGCTACGAAATATTACTAGAACCTTTCTTTTCTCAGCCACAGGGAGAAAGAAAAAAAAAACAACACCAAACAGAAATATAAGACTTGCAGCAGACGCAACAAGGGAAATCACAGACATCATTTCTTACACTGCAGTAAATTGAACTTCTGCTTTGAGATTACGGTATTTTTATGCAAAGTGTTTCAGAGTTAGATTCCCAAATTCATTTTCCTGCATGTTAGAGGAATATAAACTCAAAGTTAGATGTATAGTTACCACTTCAGTCATTAAACAGATGACGAGCTTTTTCTAGGATCTGCTTATCAACGTGAATTAAAGTTCATAATCTCCTATGTTTGGAAAGAGAGAGCAGGTACCAAAATTGGTCTTGATGATTACTTATTGCCTACATTAGAACAATAACTGGACTGTATCACTACTTGGAAGAGATGAAATGATTAAAAGGAGGAGTGACTGTACCATTAAAAACACATGAATTATAATTCATTAGCTATTTTGGCACTGTATCCCCATGCATTGCATGCTGTATCTTGCATCCCCTATGTTGTAATTTATATCCTGAATTTCAGTATCATTATGGTGAGAGTCAAGGGATGCCACTGTATGTTGCTTTACATCTTTCATTTAGCTGGCAAGCACTGTTCAATCTTTCAAGAAGTACTAATATTTTTAGGTTGAAGTTGCTGTTTGTCTTGCAGGAGCTGTCACAAGTTAACAAGGTGTTTTGTTCTCTGCTTTAGTACCTTCTAACAAGAATTAATTCTTGAAATGAAGTCATTCCCTTGGCATTGCTGTTCTAGCAGTCCAGAGAAGGAAAAAAGTATGAGAGAGAAAGTCCTGTGTGCTCTTTGACCATCCCTGTCACACAACTGGTGAATCCAGTCTTAAGTAAACTAAGAACATACCCAGACTCCACATCACTGATTTCTCATCCCGCGGGAAACCAGCTTGCATGTCCGGGAACATCTGCTACCACTCAGCCTTGGGATGATAAAACTAACGTAAGAGACCATCTTATACTGTCATAAATTCTGGTTCTCTTTCGTTGTTCAGGTACTAGCCATCGCTAAATAACTACAATGCGATTTTCACAACGAGCAGGAGGGTAACCCCTTTGCTGCAAATATAGAGGGGAAGATTTGCTGGAATCTACGATAACTTTGATTCCTTGAATATAAGTGTGTTTTATTCACATTAAGACCCAAGATAAAAATCATCCAGTCCTGGCTGCTGCTTCCACAATTACGCTGAGACTGGATCTCAGGAACTGGAATGTTGCTTTGGAGAGTTACATGCTGCACAGGCACTTTCAGCATTTCAGCGTGTTGCTGAATGCTTTCACCCTGCGTTGGAGACCAGCAGAACACTGTGTTCAGGACTTGGTACAGCAGAGTTTAAAAACACATCAGATCTGGTTTGAACCAAATACTTGCATAAATAGAATATAATTCTTCTCTGCAATGGCTGCAGGACTGAGCTCATCATTTCAGTGCTACAAGAGCAGTATTTGCGGTACAGTGAATCTTGCGTCTAGACTTTTGCCGTTACATGTATTACTATTATACTTTAAAAATGAAGCTCCAGTGAGAGAAGGGATCTACTCCATTTCTATCTAGGCTCTCGAATTACATCTACATTACCTTTGTCACATATATCAAAGGTATATAGTATAACGCAGACAGTAGAATGCACTCCAGAAACATACCTAATGTGCTCCTACCATTAAGAGGCGTTCAGTCCTTGGGTCCAGATAAAATATAGTGTAGCATAGGTGTCAGGTCCTTAGTATGAACTTTTTCCCTTTACAGATCCACCACTACTGTGATGACTACTTGTTAATATAGCGACAGCCTCTGTCTACGAACTACCGAGAGTAATCTGCTATAGGCAGCATATCTGAGTTTCCCTCACAACCACAGGCACCGTAGGCACTTCACATGGCACACGTCTTCCCCATTAAGTAGGTCACACGAATGGCCCCATCACATTTGATTAAACAAGCCATAGAAATGTACAGGTTTTGTAACTAATGGTGAACGCCACAAGCAAGATAGAGGGTACCCTCTGTTGTACCCTCACATCATCCTCTGAGTGTGGTGTTTAAAAAGGAAAAAAGTACTATTTGGTTTATGGACACCACTGTAGCCAGACACAGCATAGTCATCTGAACCAGTGTTTCCTTTTCCCCTCTGAAAGAAAATACATCTCCTTGCTTGTATTTCTACAGCTGCCCTTTCTATCTGGGTGCTCTACCTTCATTTCCTGCTTAATGACGTATCATTTAAGAGCTCAAAGTGCTTGAGAACACTTCATTGAACCTCTCAGCATCTTTTTGCTGTGTTGTACCCCTACTTGTGCTGAAGTCTAAATTCAGACAGTACACGTAAAACAGTTGCCTGACATCTTACTGACAGTCATCCTCCCACTGAGAGTCCTGCTCTGCAATAGAGCGAGCTCGCAGCAGCAGGATACTCTGCTCCAGAACTTTTCATCACATGACAGAGCAGGGACAGTCAAAGTAATCAGAAATAGGTTCTGCATTATTTTCCATCCTTTGTCTTTGTCTCCACTTATAAAGATTTGTAAGATACTTGTAGCAACTTACAAGAGATTGCTTTTGCTTCTGTTTAGCTCCCAACAAACGACGACAAGCAAGAAGCGCTCCACATCTCGGCACCACGGAGCACCAGAGCCGTCCCTGCCGCTGGCTTCCCCTTCCCTGCTGCTCTCAGCTGTTTCCACTCGTAGTCTCCAGTCTCTGGTTTCGGCTTCCATGGCATGCTTTATTTTTTAACAGAGAGCAGTAATTGTACGTGTCAAGCATTAGAAACACCAGCCCATTGACAACGTAAAACAAATCTGAGAAGCAAAATGGCTACAAGGAGACAAAACCAAGCACAACAGCATGGTTAGGTCATCCCAGGTTTGTTCCAGAAAAAGGTAATGGAGGGGTTTCCAGTGGCATGGTTTTTCTATCAGAAATTTGCCCAAACTTTCCGGAAATTATTTCAACAAAGAACTTTAACTGAGGTGAAATAAAGGAGATGCCTAGCACATAGTTACTTCCACAGCATGGAGTGTTTCAGCAGGAAAAGGGAGGCAAACTAGGAAATCCACAGCACAATATTCAGTGCATGCTCCTGAGATGGCAAAGATAGCGTGTCATCTCCACATTCTCTATTAGGAAAGGAATCACTTTCAAGCCAGATTCTCCCTCAGGATAGTGCACTAACCAGAGGGCAGACTAGCTCCTCAGGAAAGTATTGCTCTTCCTGCAGAACAAAAAATGTTTTTTAAATAAATCGCAGTTTCACCCCAATGTGGATATCTCCATGACAAAAAAAAATATTAAACACATTAAAAAAAAATAAAAATCTGGCTAGATCACTGTTGCTGTGACTTCCCTCTTTTCTTGGAAGCTGAAGGTTTCACTGAACCATAGTAATGCAAAGGCTTCAGGCCCAGTTTGACTCTTCATGAAGTGTGAATGACCAGATGACATCAGCATGTAAGTGAGGTTTATCTCATCCCAGTTTGCTTTATCCTTTCGGCCCCTATGAGGTAGCAGCGACCTATGCAATTCTTATGCAGCAGGGAGTCTGCCAGATGTGTAGACAGTGAGATATTCCAGCTGTATGTCCTGTGGCTGTCTGCTCCATCGTCTGTGTTACATCCTTCCACTGAACACCAGCTCTGGTGTCAGTTTAATGCAGTAATCCTCTTCAAAACCAAAAATTAATCAAACTCCAAATCTCTGAAAGAATAAAAATTAAGACAGACCCCTCTGGACTTCAGAGAACTTAAAGCCCAAGCAAGGACTGAGAGACCTGAGAAGAACTCAGCTTGTGTTGAGACTCACAAGTGATCTATCTAGCCTTAGAAAAGCTGTCGAGAAGGATTATTAAGATTAAGCCAGTATGGTCATCTTACAAAATAATCTAAAATTCATTCAGGATCACTAAACATAAAAGTACAAACTCCATCCCAGGATGTACCGCTATATCTTTGTCCTGGCCACAGTCTTTCCTAGACGTCACTATTGGCAACTGTTGGAAACAGCATACCGGGCTACGAAGACCTGGGGTCTGAACCATTCTGACAATTATTCTGCTAAATCCTTTTTGAAACAGCACTATCATCAACAGATGGATACTCATGTTATTCTACTAAGTCAGTTCCAAGCAAGTGAACACTAATAGCCATAGCTAAAACAAAAATCTTTGCAGATTTTAGCCCTGAAATTACAGATATGTTAGAGATTGTGATAATTCAGTAAGATCTTTGTCATTTAATTTATTTGAGATTCTAATTCAAGTATCACAGGGATGCCTTGTAGTATAAAATAAATGGAATATATAATAGAACACGTTATAGAAGATAACACTGTCAGGTGTTAATCTGAGATTTCTTATTCTACTATCTACAAATTCCTATTTCTACATCTTTCTGCTTTGTTTGACACTTCCTCCTTGTTATAGAAAACATTAAGTACGCGAACTTTATCCACCTCAGACACTGTGCTGATCCTTGATTCACTGCTGCAATTACACACACAAAAAAAAACCCCACCAAACCAAAAAAAACCCCACTCAACTAGCAAAAACCCACCAACAAAAAAAACCCCACACCCAAACAACACAAAAACCCAACATGCAAATTCTTTATTCATTAACTCTTGTAAAATTTAACAAGAGTCAATGGAATGACACCAGTTTACACTAGTATGAAATCAAATGCAAAATAAAAATTCTCATTAACTGGAAGTAGCATTATCATCCACATAATCGGGGTTGTGCAGGATCATTTTGAACACGTGTACATGAGCTAAATTCACACTTTGTTTACTAACATACATTGAATATATGAAATAAAGACCTCACTATCAGCGTCCACGGTATTAGCACACATAAATAAAATACTTCTTGTAATATAGTTATGTGTGTATATGTATATATCACCTTTTTGTTTAGTTCAGGAAGAACTGCAGAGCAAAACTAATTATTTCAGACCTACAAAACTAATTTTTTATATTTTTTTAACAAGCCAATGTAGAGATTAATTACTACTTGGGACCAAAAAAAAAAATTTGTCTCAAATAAATGCGATTCAACAAAAACGAACAAACAAAAACCAACCAATATTCTTCAGAGATAACTGACTGATGGATTGATTACTGACTAGTCGATATGCAGCGAGCTCTGTGTGACATTTGAAAAAGTATTTCCAAATTTCATTTTAACACATACTCCACTAGTAATGAAAAATGTGCTGTCACTGATAAGTGGCCTTACCAGAAGAGTTTGTGGTGAGAAGGCTTTGAAAGAAGGAAATGGAAAGGGTATGGCCTTTCATTACATTAGGTAAATCTATTTGACCACAGAGAGGTTGAGACTCTGCTGCTGAGGTTACAAGCTAAACAGGCCATCAACTTAATTAATGTACGACTTTTCACCCAACGATCAATGTAATTCCTTTACAAGGTTAACCCTCTGCCACCAGAGCTGAATTTGGCAGATAGCCCGCCAGCAGCGCGGCACCGCTCGTGAGCGTCTCCTAAACCACCTTGGGGGAGCAGCCAGTCCTCGGGCTGCTGGCAGCCAGCTGCACGCCGGGGAAAGGCAGCCCCGAGCCCGGCTGCGGCCCACGTGCCAGATGCCTCCCTTCTCAAAAGCGTGGTGGAAACGACTGCCACCGCGCTGACTCAAAAACCTTCCCCCCCCTCCCACAAGAGGAAAAAGGTGGCCAAATCTAGGTGATTAACAAAACGATGGTTTCCCACAGATTTCCAGTAAGTACATCCTGTGCAGTGACAAGTACGTTATCCTAGTCTTCAATTCTGCCTTAAAATCCCATTCTTCTGCCTGACAGCTCCTGTCTTGCATACAAGCCCAATATTTTGGATTCCTTGTTGCGATGTTGTCACAGGGCTCCTGAAGCTGGAAACTGTTAGTCATGCAAAAGTTTTGTCCTGAAACTTGAAACCAGGTGAAGCTTCCCCTTTGCCTCCTTCCCTCCCTTCCCCCAGCCCAAGAGCTCTCGCCAGCTTGGCAGAAGCTTTTGCCAAGTTTCAGGAGCATTCGAGTACTCTTGGGTTGTGCCTCAGAAGCCAAGGAAGGATCCGTAGACATTGATGGAAGTTACGCAAAGCAAAACCAAACCCCCGAAAAGGTTTCATGTCACCTTCGCTGTGCTCCTGGGCTGCTATAGCTAATACAGCTTCCCAGATTGTACCAACACTGCTTTCAAAGCTGCGTTTTGGGCCACCTTTGCTGTTGGCTAGAAGCATGTCCAAACCACGCCTGTCTTTCTCTACTGGCAAATAGTTTCATTAAACCAAAATTTGTGACATTCAACAATTAATCCAAAATACTGCATTCTCTAACTCTTGGATGGAACCTATAGATCATGCTTAGCCTAGAGTATTCACCCTTTATTTCATAGGTATTGAGGGACAGAGACACAAATGCATATTAAAAAGGGAATTATCTAAATAGAGATTACACCTTAGATGATAACCGTAGCCAGGGTGTGGGTGTTCAGCTCCCTTCTCACAGACACACTCTCTTTCAGAATGAATCACACCCCAAGAGGGTCAAAAGAGCTACACAAGCCTAAATAAGAGAGGAAACCCCATGCAGTGAACAGAATTTGCTCATGTTGTTAGTAATGTATTAAATAGTACGTGTTACACATGTGATATCTCTACAACACTGAACAAACACTGGGATTATTTCCTATCTTTCTTTCTTCTTATAGGGTATTTTAAAACAACAGAAAAAAGTTTAGGCAATTTGACAATTTTTTCTTGCCTGCCAGCACAGCAGAATCCCACCTGCCTGCTCCATTGCCAGCTGAGCTCCAGCAACCAGCATCAGGCAGTTTCCTTCATTAAGGAGGGGATTTTTCACAGTCCACGTAATTATTTTTTTCCACCATCAGTTGATTCTACAGAAGTAAACAAGTGACCATCAATCACACCACCAACCACTTTGGGTAGGAAAAGCATCCATCACTACCTTTACATTTGGCTGTTCATGCTCTTCCTTCTACATGACACGTCTTCACTTACCCTCCTGACAGCACCAGTGTTCACCCTTCTCTCTCTCCCCCTCAGGACTGCTACCTGCATTTTCTGCGGCATCAGGGAAGGACACTGCTTTCACTACAGAGCCCCACCGTGCCACAAGACAAACGCTCAGCCCACCAAGCAGCAAGTCGGTGTGGGGCTGGTCCCCAGTGAAAGCCCCACAGACAAAATAAAGACTTTTAATACACCTCCAGCTCACATCCACACTGTAACTCCAAGTACCTCGGTCTCCTGGCATAGCTACGTCTGCTCTACTTTGCTGTCTTTGAAAAAAAACAGTGATGGGATCTTAGTGCCCAAGGAGTGATGTCCACTTAGGCTGCCCCTGCAACATCAGCAGATGATGACAGACCCAGAGCTGGGGGTAGATCTGCTGCAAATGATAGTTTTTGAGGAACTCCTGGCACAACCTCACCTCCTACTCAAGCACGTTTGCATGCATCTCTCTCTTTGCATTGCTGAGACTGGCTTGGTCTGGGAAAGCCAGGTAGTAAACGCCAGAGTTTGCTCGCTTTCTTTTCAACATAGTAAGAACGGGTCAGACAAAGCATCCTGATTTACTCAGGTGGAGAGATTTTTCAGAGAGGAATGGAAAAGGAGTGGGTGCGGTGGCTTATGCTAATTATCATCTATTTATTTTAGGAGATAAGCTACTTATACCTGGTATGTTTGGTTTGGATTAACTTGGTCAGACACAGAATGACTGTCCACAGTTTGACCTTGACATGAGTAACTGGCCTTTGGCAGGGAGGGGGGACATTGACAGATACTGCCTGAAGAAAGGGATCAGTCACAACCCAACTGCTGCAGAAGTTGCTCTGGGCAACAGATTGAGGCTGGGAAACACTGGCTGGAAATGGCCAAGAGAGGAGGGGGAAAATTACAAACTGTGGTCGGAAAAAAGCGGAGAGCAGGGAAGCAAGGTTGATCAGGGATACAGACACCTCCTGTTAACATAATTCGGTTTGAAATGACAATGTTTGTACCGAGCTGAACTCGAGGACAGGAAAAGGCAGACAATAGCACAGAGCTGCTGCATTGTTCCCCCCACGTGCTCTTTTCTTTCCCCTTGGCTTACCCAGCTGATCATTATGTAACCGATCAACTGGGCTAATTTTCAACCTGTCCAGGATATTCTCAATTATGTATTCTTCAGAGAATGTCATGGTTTATTTTTAAAAGGTCCAGAATATTTCCTGTGATTAATGTCTGGATTAGTCGTTGCTTTAGAGGGTATATATACTTGGGTAACAAATCTTAATCCTGACTGAAAGGGCAGTTCAACACGAGCAAGTTTTTAATTTAAGTATTTTAACAAAGGGATTATATATTCTTTCCCTTCCTTACAAATCTTCAGAGGAAAAATACAGCAATGGCAGATGAAGTGGGGCATGAAACACATTGTTTTCTGTTCTGGGAAGGTCTGCTTAAAAAACGAGCAGATTTCAAAATGACAAAACAATTTTTCCTGGCAAGTTTGGTATCAGGCTTTGTTTTGCTAAACCTGATTATGTACTTTGGCTGCTCAGTGCAAGCATATGTTCCAAACCAATTTAGTCCCTGCTCAGAATGAGTCTCCTTATTTGTCCAACAGCTTCAGAAATCATTTTTTCATGCTGACTTTGAGTGACCGTTTAGCACACACTGCAAAGGTATTCCAGGGACAACAGACCTCTGCAGCAACTGAAGGCCCAATTCAAGATTTCTTTTTCTTCACTCTGCCAAGCTGCTTTATTAAAGCTCTTCTGGTTGTTTTTAAGCCTGCTAGCCACATTGCACATGTTCCAAGCAAAGAAATGTCAGTCACAGACTGCACTGACTATATAGTGAAATACCACAAACATGGACAAAAGGGTAAAAAAAAAAAAAAGAGTCAGGATTTCAAATATTGCCCTCGTTTCCATGCATTAATACAACGCAAAAGTCTTCATATGTGCAAAACTCAGAAACAAAGATGGAAAAGATGCCCAGATCTGTGTAAACTCTCCCATATCCTCTGGCAAGATCTTGGCTGTTCTGTCGAGTGCTCTGTGCAGTCCAGCTTCTAAATCCTGAATGAGAAGATTTCTAGTGTTGTCTTCACACAGAGTGGACCAGAGGGGAAGAGTGATGCACAGCTCGCAATGGCCAGAACCTCCCCTTCACATTTAGCAGACAACTTTTTCAAATTCAGGACATTCCCATATTGATAAAACTACCAAAATCCTGTCAAATAGTGCTGTACCTTTTGCAAACACCTCTCCACTCACACTAAAGACTCCACTCACTAGCATTCACGCATTTCCCATACAGTAAATATTTACTGGACATTCTCTTCCATTCCTCCTGAGAGAAATCTGCAAGAACACAACACAGTGGTGTTTGATAAGAGAGTAAAGCATCTAAACATGGGGATTTGAGAAAACAAACAAAAAACCTAATAGCACCAAAACTGGACTGGAGGTGGGGGAAACCAGTCTCTCTGGGGCCAGAGGTACTGGAGGAACTAGGTCTTCCTGTGACTAGAAAATTATGGGTTGCGAAACTGCTTAGTCAGCCACCTCTGCTGTACTCCCTAGCTGCAATGAACACATTTGTCAGCTTCGGAGACCCTAGACTGGGCACACTATAGACTTCAGACTCGCAGCTCAGCTAGAGACCCCTTCCCTGGCAATTTCAGTGTCACAGCATCACCACCACTGAGCCTTATCAATGGGTTGGACATGCCACCCAAGGATAACCCATAATAGGCAGGCAGAAGCTGTGCATACCAACGCTTTTAGCTATGCATAGTGACAGTGAGCAAACAAATTCTATTGAACGTTTTGGCCGGTGCTAATGTGACTTGGCTAATAAGAGATTAACTTCTCTCTGCTTCAAATCACCCTCCCTGCAGATGAAAATAAGTGTACCAACTTGCATACCTCAAGGAAAAACACTCCAAGCGGTAAGGACTGTTGACAGATTGGCACTATAAAGTATCACACTCTGCTTTTCCTCACTCAGTGGGAATGACAGATACTTTGGAGTTTCCGATTGTCTTTCACCCTCATAGACCAGAGAGGGCAGGCAGCCCCAGCACAAATGAAGTTGTTCCCTTTGTTTTCAGACACCTTGGATCTGCTTCTGGAAGGAAAGATTCAGGGTTCTAGCTCCATTGATTCCCATGACAGGTGGACTAAAGATTCTCTTAAAAATAATTTACTAAAAATCTTTCCCTGGACAAGTCTCAATGGAAGGGGAGGCAGGCAGAGAGCTGCCATGCAGAACAAGAAGAAAACTTCCCTCATTGACAAATTATTGTACAAAATATTGTACAAAACATTGTACAAAATTATCTCTGGGTACAGGATGAAGAAAAAAACCAAAACAGGTCCTACTATCCTCAGCTCTACAAATCCAGACCCCATCAATCTCTTGAAGAGCAGCCTCCAGAGATTTCGGGAAAAGCCGTGCAAGTTTACGTGGGTTTTTTGCAAGAGGAAAATCACCCTTAGCCTGTTTTTATGAAAGCCACTTACTGAGTTCAGCCACATGTACATTCGCCTCTTCCTTCCAAAGCCACATAAGGCACAGTCAGGAGATCAGAATAAGGTGTCTAGAATAACAGTCTTCAGCAGCAGTGCCTACATATGCCTTTGTAGGAGATTACAGGTTTGATTATTTCCAGGCCTCCCCCCATCCACCACCGTACCTTCTGCCTCCAGGTACTGAGCTGAGGGGAACAGGCCAGTCATACTGACAAACAGCTGCTCAGACGTGACAGGTTTCTGCTGCTTGAGCATGAACTCACTCCAGGATCTTCTTGTAATGTAATCAGGCTGAAATAAACTCTTTCATTCTGAAGTAATGGATTGTGTTTCTGCAGGCTCAGGAAGAGGCCTGGAACAGATAATCTTTTGTTGCTATCATGGCAATCCCACCCAGTGCACCCTCCGGGACATGACAGGGCTTCGCACTCCGTCAGCTTCTGGTTTACAGACTCTGGGTGGTCGGCCACACAGCACCTGCTGCAAAACACTCGGCCTTTCCTCTGGTCCAGGGAAGTCCATCCCTGGGCTGTGTCTTCTCCCAGAAGATAGCACTTGGCCACACCAAGCCCAAAGTGATGTCTAGAAGATGACCATCAAAGGAAGGAGAACTAACAGGCTCTTAAGCATCCGTTAGGTTCAAGAGGGTTGCACTCATGACCCAAAGTACAAGAGTTTCCTCCTGTCTCAGTAAACTGCAAGTACTCATGACCAGAGCTCACATTTCATTTTCTGAAGTCTACTGACAGGACAGCACAAGCCAGCTTCATGACTTTTCTCTCTTAAGACATTAGCAAAGAGAAGATATCTGTTCCCCCAACAGAGAAGCTGTGCAGTATCTCACAAAAATCCAGTACTGACCTAACTGACATACACCCTGCCCTGCTCTCCTCATGAAGTCAGAGATCTTTAGGTCCTCCATCCTGAGGGCACCCCTAGATCTCAACTGTCTTGATCAGTCTCAGCTGGGACCCTCTGCCTAGGGGCACAGGAATCCCACTGAAGCTAGCTGCCCAGAATCCTGCTCCTTTCCCCTACTAATTCTCTAGACACAGCAGGAGCAGGGCAGGGCCAGACAAGCCAGGAGCTGAGCAAGGCCAGGGGAGTAACAGTGAGAAGATCCACCTACAGCCCAGTGACTGTGCAAAAAGGTGAAGTTACAGGTCAAGTCTGGGGTCAGGCTGGGAAGTCCAACAAGGATCAACAGGGGACACAGCTGGGTGCAGGTACCCTTATGACATAGCTCAGTTTCACCTAGTTGTCAGGTGTTGACCATCATATCCTTGGACATCAAGAGAACCTTGACATTGTCCAGAATGAGTCTGAATCTCCAAAGACACTTCCAGTTCCAGCTCAAAACAAACCTCTCAAGATAATAGACGTGAACTACAGATAAGATACCTTTTTCAGTGCTTGCTTTTTAACACATTTTGCCAGATTCAAGTGCTCCAGAACAACTGTTGTCACCAAGAATATCTGCTACAGCATTATGTGCTATACATGGCTACTCTGATTCAGAGGAGATTAACTCAATAGTCCTTTGCTTGGTCAGGTGAATTTCACCATTTCCCTTCTTTTATCATTGCCATTAGTATTTTGAGAAAAGCCTCATGACCTTGTGCATTAAAGACCCTGCCTAGAGGGTTTAACAGCTTGAGATGCAAAGTCTGCAGGGTGCTCAAATGAGACAGAGACACAAAAATGGAATTTGAGGACAAAGGCAACAGGCTGGCCCTAAAAGAATGACACCTGCTCCCACCATTTAAATGCAAGGTATGGAGACATGTTTCACTAGGTGGTGATGAAATTTGTCAAGACTGCATATACAAGCATGGAACCATTCAACCACATGTCCTGTAAACTTAAGCATGGGTATTTATGTTCTGCTTCCTTTAACACTCTTGCTCTGTTGCTAAAGACATCATGCTTTCTTTTTACTCTGCCAAACCCATTTCTTGTGGAATGGTGCTACCAATTGCATACTTCATAGATAACTGCATTACAGTTAACTGCTTCCTCAAAAACAATTGGATTTTGGCAGCGTAAATTGAAAAGTGCTGCTGTAAGGTACAAGACACTGCCTGCCTGAATACACAGTCAAGCTGTGAGAAGACATTCACCAGGTCTCCTAGATCAGGATTAAAAATTTTTGCTCAAGCAAGCCCATACACAAGAAATTCAAACTGTGTAAGAGTTACTTGTGTAGATGAGCAAGATAGGGTTGTGCAATCTAACAATAATTTTCCATTTTCTACTGTTGCAGCGCTTAGGCATAATGCTCCCCTGTTAATTAAACACAATTCCACTCTCTACCAAATGAATATTTGTTTCTAAACATTTGTTTTTAAGCAATTCCAGGAAACAAGCATCTCTCGCCTGTTCCTCCCCTCCATTCTCCCGCTTCCCTCCTTCATCCCCTGGATAGATGCCTTTTAATTCTGACCCTCCAAATATCTCCAAGCTAATCCATGAACAACTGCACTGAGAGGGAAAAAGCATGACAGCTCCACTTGGGGCCCAGGGAGGCAAGTCTTGCAGAGGCCCTTTTGTTGTTCCCCAGGTAGGATGTTTAGTTCTCCATCCATGCAGCCTGAATTCCTTTCTCACCACACCCAAGGTCATTTTAATGAAAATTCCTAAGCCCATGCCAGGGGGATAGAGTTGCTCCTAATCCTTCAGCAACACGTCATTTGATCCCCGGGCCCACTGGGGTTATTATTGTGTGTCTGCGGAGCAGAGCACAGCAGACAGGAGTAGAAAAATGGCAACCACTGCAGGAGATCCGCTTCCCTTTCCCAACCTTTCTTTCAGATCGCCTTTCTTTTTTTTTCCCCTCTGCCAGAGGACATTCACAGCCTGCCAGTTTTCAAGGGATAACGCTATGCTTTAAGTCACCCTCTGCCATTCCTTAGAAGCTGCACACGTTTTTAATGAAATTAATGAGGAAGTTTAATTTTAAAGGCAGATTGTTTCCTCTGGTTTGCATTTTGAAAGGAACTGCATGTCTGTGTGGTCCATGCCTTACAGTACTGTACTGATGTTTTACATCTGTGTTCAAGCAATGCTTTAGCATCATGAAAAACAACACAAAACAAAAATAAAGCAAAATAGCATTTTTGGCAGGATACAGAGGAGGGAAAAAGCTAGTGAATCCAGGACAACTTTTCTTTCTGGACTCATTCCCATGCTGACACAGGGGCCTGTGTTTATATAGAAAGCTTCTGGTGTGTAAGGTAAGGGTTCATTCTCCTCTGGTTTAGTTGCCTCCTCATGGCCCATCTGAGCAGTGATTCCCATCCCCTATCATGCTGAAATCTGGAAACCCACTGTGTCCTTGCCTGAGGATGCCCCAGGCCTCACCCAAATCTGCCTGCCTCTTCTCATTAGCACTACTTGCTTCCCCCTGGCACAGAGACTTCGAAGCTTTCCACCCCTGACAAGTAAGATGCAGGCTTATAAATTAGCAAATTTCCTCCCTGTTATTTAAGTATTTGTAGGACTGGGCTCACAAGATATTTCCTACTCCCTCATCTCTTCCCAAAACATGAAAATTTCCAGTGTTTCCTACAAGGAAGAAGGACGGGGAATTTCCTCCTATAGAAACAATGAAGCAATCATGGTCTTGCTCAAAGGCCGCAACTGCTGCAAGAGCTTACTACCAAAAAATACCTCTTTCAGATTTGCGATGAAATCCACCCAGCTCTTGTCTACTACTTTGCACTAGCAGATCTCAGAGCCGGGCATAGCAGAGAGTATCACTGTCTCCAAGGAGAAACAGTAGCAGGAGTAAGGGAGCTGTTTGGCCAAGGTCACCGGGCATACAGCGGCTGAGGCAGCAACAGAAAGGAAAACTTTCAATCCACGCCAGGAATGCATCCCAGCTTGCTCTAGACCTGATCTGGACAATAAGGGACCAGTGCCACAGAGCATCTCTTCTTCCAAATAGCTGTCTAACTCACATGGCTATGGGATGCGGGTTAAGCAGCAAGTTTTGGTCTTTCTGAACCCCTTCAAGTGTTTCACCAAATCTTCAGGCACTTAATTTTCCTAGCTGCCTTCAGCTACCAGTGCATTGGTGCCAGTTGCGTACCATGAAAGCAGCGTCGGTCCTAAAAGCTATAAAAACACAGCTACTAACGGTACTTTGGCCCACACCCTAGAAAGCAGCACATTTGAACCAAAAAGCTACACCAACTGCTTTCCTCAGTGCAAACCCCGTAACTTGAAGGTGACCACTGCACAACCGAGCATGTCCCTCATGCTGTCCCCCCTGTCCCTAACACTTGGTGAACAGCAGAGGAACAGGTTCAATTACACAGAGTTTTGTGTTATGAATTTTTCTAAAGCTAATTCAAAACGTATACCTGCCCAGAATACTGGCAAACCGGTGGCCTCGTTAATAGAAAAGAGAAGCTACAACTGCATGTACTATCAAGCGTTTTGCATTTTTACCAGGGTCTGGAGGAGTCAGGAGACTTTTTGCTTCCCCCTAGAATTTTACAAAATAGTTAGGAATTGTTAAAAACTGAGATTGCTTCATGGTATAATTACGGTATTTTCCCAGATACAAAAGTGTTGCCAAAAAAAGCCCTCTGAAAGTCATGGATACAAATAGCAGAGAAGCAAGACACCACAGTGAAAAATATATTTTTATATACATATATACACAAGTGTACAATTTTTTATATATATATATAAAATATATAAAATTTACTCATTTCTATCAAAATGGGGAGTATGGAGAAATTAGTAGCTATATGAATGCCCAAGTACTACCACACCCTTTGCCCACACATGGAGCACACCATGCATATTATTGCATGCAAGCTCTCTCTTTAATTCAGTTTCTTTCACTACCAGCTTTTCCAAACAATTATTATCCTGTAATCATTCTTGGTTTATATGACCTACTTCACCATTAGCTATAAAGAAACAGTAAATAGGGCCAAATCTACTGATAAACCTAGCTAGAGCCAGGGATGATGTAAACACCCTTGCTCTGCCAATCCACCATCTTCCATCCTGATCTGCCGTACTTGTGTTATTCTAGGTCTGGGCCTGATCAGACAGTTCTTTGTGCCAAACAATTAGGTAATCACACATGCATATATACAAAACTTTTAAAAAATATACATAATTAAAAACATTCATCAGAATTGAGTTTGGAAAACAAGAAAAAAAAAAAGGACACCAAAATATTTGACAGTGGAAGAGGATGTCGTTGGGGGTCATACGTAAAGAATGTGTGGATTTTTTTTTAAGGTTGTTTTACTTACTGGGGTTTCTTTGATTGGGCAGTCTAGCTTGTGTTATCCTTCAGCTGTTGTGCAGCATGACAGGAGACTGACTGACTGATCACAACCTAGCTAGCCAATGACCAGGATTATAAAGGTTGATGTATCCCCTGTAAAGGAACTGTACAGACAGACTTGACTGATGGATTGAGTATAGCAGAGTCCCACACTAGTCTGAATCACAAAAGTTAACGTCATAGCACACAGGGGTCCTCCTGACTGATAGAATGTTTGACTGGTTTGAGCCCCGTCCCACAAGGACCACAGTTCTGTGGGTTTATGGCACACTGAATACCTCAACCTGACACAAAGCTGGGGTCCAGTTCACATGTCCCTCTCACATGCTACTCAAGAAGGTTAATTCGTGACAGCTAAGGATTGCTGTGGCTTTCTATTTGTTGAGTAAAATGAAGAAAATACTTAACATGGCACCTATCTTGTGGATGGCTGCACGGTTTTTGCTAAGATGACATGTGCAGTGTCACTGCTTTGCTCACAACGGTCCATTATAAAAATCACTCAAGACAACTTTGAGTAGTCAACCCTTTCCTCAAATCAAGCTGTCTATCCTTCTGTTGGAAAGCGCATCCTTGGGCCTTCAAACTGTGTTGTCTCAGCATAAACCCTTGTATTGTAGCATTAGGGTAGCTAATACTGTCAGCGTTGTGCCTTTCTGCCCTACTGCATTCATATCAAAATAAAACATGAAACTGTAGTAGTAGGAAATAACTATGCATACACACTGACCAGATATTCTCCCAAGATCTAGTATGCTTTTAGTATAAGGAAATACTACATAATTTATAAAATTATAATGATAATGTGGAAGAAATTTCCAGAACTATCTGGAACCACTGGTTCTGTAGCAAGAAAACCTGTTTTGGAGCACAGGTGGCTTTGTGGTTTTGTTTGGGGTCCAAAAAATCTTGGGTTTGTTAAATCTCATTTACAGCTGCTGCTGTTATTATGAAAGATGATTTCTATCTTATTGGGATCTTTTCAATATCATTCAGTTTTAATATCTAGCTTTCTATGCATGCAGTCAAGAAATAATTCGAACCTTGTTCCTTTTCAGTAATTTTCTTGTCAATTAGTGTGATTTTAATAAGAAATGATGCAAACAATATATTCACTTAGAGTAGGGGTAAGTAAATCTGCCTGCTAAGATCACACTCTATATGTCATCTTCCTTTGCTACTTGGTTTTGTTAGAGAAAGGAAAGAGTTCTGAGGCACGATGAAGTATGAGCCTTTAAATATGTGGAAGTTAAAGTACAGAGCCTTTCAGGTTTTTTTCTTTCTGCTAACTGGAGCTGAAGTCCCATGGAACGTCACTGCACTACATTTGGTGATGTGCATCATGTATTTTTGTATTCAGATCTTTCAAAATCCTAAAGAGTAGAAAAAAAATATAAGTGGTAGTACTGCCCATTATTGGCAAAGAAATAGCACAAATCAAATACAGATATTGCATGTGTATATTGCAAGTACAGCAATATATTGCCAGAATCCTTTCAAAATAAGAAAGAAAACAAAGTTTCCACAGCCCTTATGCAGAACAGAAAATACAGGCTAAAAGTAGAGTTAAACTCTAGGTAGTGTCTGAGCTGACCTAATGTCCCAGTGATCTTGCTGCTGGTGGGGCCACTGAAGAGGGAACAGGAGGAAATCTCCATCTGGATTTTTTGGACCATTCCATTATGACCCTTTAAGAGCCAGATAAAATCCAGAAGAATGGCAGGTTGGAAACCACAACCATTCCCCCACAGGGTAACGTGCTCTACTTGGCAAAGGAATAACAGCTACACAAGCAGTAAAGGGAATGACTGCTACAAAAGAGCAAAGCACTTCAGGCCATTTTGAAGAACTGACCTGAATTAGATCCTTGGACAATGGCACAAAGAAGAAATGACAGTACTTTCCTCTCACCAGATAAGCAAAAAACAAGCTGCAGTTGGAAAGGTTACGGGAGTTAGCTGGAGACCCAAGAAAATGGTAAAAAGAACAAGCATGTAGTGCCAGACCAATGGGAGCATGTAGCACACTTCCTGCAAGACAAAAGACCATGGCCAGGACCATGGGGAGGCAAAGGCTGCTGGGAGAAGGAGAGGTCCTCACGGGAGGCATCAAGAAGGTGTTCTTGCTATAGGCCTGAGTCTCCAAGTGTGGCAGAAGCACCTGTAACCAGGTCTGCCTCCAGTTCTGGTTTAGTGCTATTAGAGAAACAAAGTCCTGTTACACCACTATCCAGCTCATGCTATAGGAGAGAATGTCGCCCACCCAAACCACCCCTAAGACAATTCTCATGCCAACAGTTTTTGCACAGATCTCTAATTTGGCAGAGCTTTACCCCGTGTAGGGATTTTCCATGCTGGGGGAATTCCTCCCTGGACAGAGAAGTTTCTGCGTGGCAGTTTGCTGCTACAGAGGCCTTAATTAGCTTCCAGAGACATATTTTAATGTTGAACTGGGCCCAAGGATTTGTGGATTCATGGCATATTTTCAGTTTTACCTCAGTGATACCTGGCATTAACACTTTTTAATTTCACACACACAAGACAGCTCTGGCACCCACTAGGCACCTGCTCACCCATAAGAAGAAACGGTTAGTACCCTGCCGGAAAGAAACAGCAGCACAACTACTGCTCCTCCCGCACTGCCTATGGTGGCAGAGGGCTGCACCTCAGGGCTCTCACAGGGGCATGTGAGCAGCCAGGCAGATGCAGCGAGTTGCTTACCCATCTGTTCCAAACACAGAAGGATAAGGCTTTTCATTAGAGGAACTCAAGTTTAAACGTTTCCCTACTAGTTAAATCTATCGGTTGTGTTTAGTTACGTTCTCTCCTCAGCAGCCTCATCCAGTTGACTGCCACACCACATGTTCCAGCTGTTGCCTGAGCCTGCAATTCCGTAACACTTATCACCTGCATGAAAAAAAAAAAACACAAAAAATCACACGTCCCCACCTCCAAAAGACACTGACACAAGTAACTTAAAAACTTAAAAGGGAGACAACACATTCAACTGAAACCACATATTTGCTGCAGGAGAAGTAGCCAATGGTAACTTATTCAAAGTGTGTACAGGTGCTATTATAGCCTCTGAGTAGCAATACAGTCATAACTCATCATTTTAATGAGGAGGGAACATTCGTTCTCTGTCTGGAGCAGAGCTAGGAACTTACAGAAAGAAATGACCCAGAACACCATCAATGGGAAGACTTGTGTCTGGATGACAAAAAATGCAACTAGGATCTGTTATTATATAGATATGTATTTTTGCTCTATTAGAAATTCAGGTAAAATTTCTAGAAACACACGGTGAGTGGAAAATTCTGACCTACCTATTGCCACTGACTCTTACAATGGAAACACAAACAGGCAAAGACTGCATGGGGGAAAATGAATCAGGGTGCTAACATACTTCCTATTGGAATGGAAAAATGCACATATTTCAAGTTCTCATGTTTGGAAAAACAAGGGTTTATTTTGAAGTCATCGCCTTCCAAAACCAATAATTACTGTCACTGACAATCATGATTTATGTAACCTCACTAAAGTGGTTTAGATGCATGTATGTTTAGGAACTCACAGGGTTTAAAAGAGAAAAAACAAATATTAGAGCCTTTACAGCAACAGCAGAACCTTGACTTCCTTTTTGCAAGACAATTATTTTGGAAACAGTTATACATTTATGACCAAAAGGTATCTCAACAGCCTTACTTTTATTAAAACAGTCCTTGTATTATTAACAGTCCTTGTACTGTTCTAGCATGTGTCATGCCAGAGCATTTTTTGGACGTGGAAAAGACTGCGGGCAGGTTGTACATTATTTGTACTGTGTACTCACAAAGGAAACGTGACAGAATCTATCAAACTGATGTATGACTTCTTTGCCATGAGTCAGATACAAGCATGGAGGTAAAAATGTATTCCGTTCCTCCCACTGGTAAGAAAAAAAAATCATCATCTCCATTTGTGTATGGAAATAGGCATTAGTTCCACCCTTGACTCATACCTTGCTTTCATGACTTCTTCCAGCTGAACAGTCTGAAGGCGCACACATCAAAGCCTAATTGCAAAGATTCACTTTTCCACAGTAGCTCAGTCCAACACTTAGCCAACATACTTTGTATCCTTCCCTTGCTTACAGACACTGCTCTTCCCTCCTACACAATAATGTTCTCCCATCAAGCTCTGTTTTTGTACATGTGTTTTCTTCGCTGGAAGATCTGATATAGCATGAAGAACTCTAGATGGTCCTGGTACAGGCTTCTCTTTCACTGAGAAGCTTGTAAACCCTTCACTTTCCCAGTCAGTCTGGTTCTCAGTAAACTCCAGCAGTTGCAGGGCTAACAAAATAAGAAAGAAAACAAAACCTATAACATGGTTTCCTCTCAACATGCCATATAACCTAGAAAAATTGCATTTCCCAAGTAGAGTTTAATACAAGCAAGCGGCCTGGCTACCCAGGAGAGTGAGAAAAGCTTGATTCCACATCTTCTGCCCAGTTCTGCTAAGCCAGGACTTGAGCGCACATCTCTACAAGGTGCCTGATTCTAAAATTTGGGTTCTCTCCCGTTATCATTCTGCTTTGTAAAAGTATGCCTATATTCAATGGATACCTATATATCTCATGAACACCTTAATAGTGCTATTAGTCTCCCTTACCCTCTCCCTTTAGCTTAATCCAATTTCTTTTTCCTGGCCATCTCTTCGACCTTTTTTGTCAGCAAGTTATTTTACTTGCGGCTGGATCCACTGAGATCCCAGCCTTGAGCTGACAAGAAGCCTGGATACTTGACTTAGAGCTCTGGATTCCACAGGGTAAGAGGAGACCCAGAACCTGGGCTGCTCAACTGCCTCTCCTGTGGCTTAACTTCCTTCCTGCCTGCTCCTCCCTCTCCCCTGTTCCAAGTAGAAGAAATAACCTGTCATATACCCCCAAGAAAGCAGTAGGCGAAATTAATCATCACAACTGGTATTTTTGTTAACTACAGTCCATAAATGCAAAAAAGGCTATTTCAGCAGCTGGTATATAGTTGGAACCCAAGACTTCCTTTCACAAATACCAAACAAAAAAATAAAAGAAGCTTTTATACTTACTGAAAAGGAAATAACATTATAAAAATAACAACAACAACAAAAAATGCCTTACCACATCTTCTGACATTGTTTAATGAGGAGGTTTGTACTGGTTATGTTTAGTGAAGGGGGCTTCTCTGAATGGCATTTGGAAAGAATGTAGCTACAGCCTGGGTGGGGTGTGGGTGGCCTCCCTGAAGATGTTTTTCTTCTCTATTCACGTAGCTACTCTGTGATCTTCCTTCCTGTAAGTTAATCATTAAACTAACATCAGAGACTCCTCCCACTCTACCCCAGTGTATCACAAGGTTGACCCTTCCAGAAGATGTTACCAGCTGAATTTTTCCTCTTCACGTTCATTTCCAGTACAGCGAAGGGTGTGGGGAGCCTGCACTGCAACTGGTAAAGTCGGACTTTTGGTCAAGACACATTTGCAAATAGGTGCCATTGGGAACTTCCTCGCTGGGGGTTCTTTAATTTTTTTCCAAAGGAAGTCCTTGAGAGACAGTAAGTAAAGAAGAGTTGCATTCAGTTAACCAAATAAACATTGAAGAAAAATGACAGAGCCTAAGGAATAGAAAAAGGGAAGGGATTTGAGGATATGACACACTTCCTTCACATCATCTTTGCGCTGCATATGACAACAGCTAACTTAATGGAGATCAAAAGTTATGGTCATGTCTGCTATTTGATAACTGGTACGAAATTAAGCTATGTGATCGATTGTAGTCACCTTTGGACACTTAGCTACATAACTAAAACCCACCACTTTAAACTGGCATAAATAATTTCCTCAGCAGTCTTACTAGAAAGATTAAGGACCGGACAGCCTTCAACATAAGACCCCTGTCAGCTGCAGCCCTTCTCAACACTGATGGGTCAGCACAAAGTGTTTGTTCCCTAGTGCCTACACTGTGCCTGCCCATGACTAAGTTTCAGACACCGGACAGAAGCGTACACACCACACCATCAGCTACCTTCCAATATGATTCCTCTCCCGCTTTCCGTGCTCATCATTCCATGTCTTTTACATTCATTCTTGGAGTGGTACTAGTGCCACAGCTGCTACAAGTTCTTCCCTTTGCAAGGAAGGAGTCCACAAGCTCCTATTTCCCTGCTACTGTGTTGGAAGAAGTTCAACATACTCAGTCCTCTTCAGCTAACCCAAGAAACAGAGTGGTTTACAGTGTTTCAGGATTGGGAGTGGGCTTTTGAAGTGAATCTTTCAACCTTCCCTACTTAACTGCGCTTTGGTTTAGATTGCAAGGCTATCTCAGGGCATGCAGCCGGGCTCCTTTTGGTGGAAAGTAGAGAGAGAGAGATGTGCTCTGAGTATATACCTGATGTGCTTCAGTTGCTAATGAATGCTCATTTCATAAGACCTGACTAGAACTAGGCTACAGTGCATGAAATTGATTCAAGGAAGATGAAATCAAACTGAGCACTCCAGACTAGAGCTAGTCCAAGATGAATCTCCCTACAATGCACAGATTGTGTAGGTGTCCACATCTCAAGCATCATTTCAGTTCACACATGCTCCTATCAGGACACACACAACACAGCCAGGGGCCCCAGCATGGCACACTGCTTAGTACCTGGTCTCTCTGGCCCTGCTTTAGAAGATCTGTGAAGTGGGAGACTAAAACAGTTCACTTGAAAGTGATTCCTCTCTGTTTCTGTCTCTAACCAGCTAGGCACTCTGGCCCGGTTCTACAACTGTCACTTTACAATGCTCAGTTAATAGCCAAAGAAATGAGCAGGGGTAAATTTGAGAATCAGCTTAGCTTCCCTTGGCAACACTAAAGGGCCATATATCACAAGAGCCAGAACATTAGATCACCACTTCAAAATATGTTAGTGCACGCTCCGACCACCTCTTCTACATTTATATATATAAAGCAACTATCATCATATTGATAAACATTCTTTGGAATCACAAGTTATACTTGTGTCTACTTTCCTTTTATGCTATGGGGAGCACTTTTTGGCTAGATTCAGTTGGAACCCACTTCAGGTCAGGTGAGGTGAGTTGGAAGGGAAAATACCTACTTTGAAAATAGCTATAATTTGTTTCTGAGCTCATCAAATACTTCCAGCTGTTTGGGGGAATGGAAGTGTAGATTAACACAACAGTTGTTGCTCCCTCCTTTTCCTTTGTTCACTTTCACTTCGGTTTCCCAAAATTTACTTGCCGCCTTCTGCCCAAAAAGGCCCAAATTAGGACTCTTACTTTGCAGAGAATATATTTCTAGCTGCGAGTATTTTCAGTCCGTCATGCTGAAGCTGATACATTTTTCTAAAGCAAAACGAGTCCAAAGGCTTTCTAACTCTTGCTCTGGGTAATCATCCAGGGATGACATCTCACTGTCACAGGCCTTGTTTCAGCAGATGGTCTCTCACTGAAGTTACATCAAAGAAGAGCAGAGATTAAGAGCAGACTGGTAAGCAAGCACATTAACTCTTGGAGAAACGGGTAACAACGTGCACCAGTGTGGCAGACAAGCAGTCATGCCTGGACCTCCCACAGTTTGGAGTGGTCCAAATCCCTCCACAGTCATGACAATTCTTATGAGTCCAACCCTTCATTTCACTCTCAAGTGCTGAGAGCACTTGTGGTGGGGGAAGGAGAAGGGGAAGACTGGCACATTTCAGATAAAAGAGGCAGAGAAGAGGACTCAGCCACTTGCTTCACACAGAACTTCGTCAATGTGACATCTAAAAATATTAAGCCCTCACGTTCTGAATCCTTGCGCAGAGGTCTGCATCTCCTCAAAATATCTGCCAAATTTTAAACTACATCTACACAGAGAAGTACAGCAAGTGCTCAGAACAACAGTTTCCAGGTAAAAAAAAATAATCCATTTTGCTGAAGATCTTGAAATTTCGGTTCATTCTGATTAGGAACAGAAAAACAACACAAAAAAAAAATCTATCAAAAGAAATTCTAGGGACAAAAAAGTTTATATTCAGAACACATTATGGGCTTTTCCCCCCCCTACTGCCTAAACACCACAAAGGAGAGATTCCACACCTCAGAAGTATTCTGAAATGACTATATCAAAATTTTGCCTCCTAACAATAAAAAGGCACTTCAGCCTTTCTCTTTTTCTTCAGAACACTTCAATGGAAACAGCTTCACAACCTGCCTCCATTTGACTGAAAACGAATTTTCTGTGAGAACGCAAATGATCCTAAAAGGGAAAATAAGTGAAAAAGAAACATGAAAGCTGTATTTCTAAGTTGCAAAGCCACCTGTCGATAACAGATCTACTGAGGGAAGTTGTTTGCTGTGTATTCTGGCAACCTTGCTACGGCACAGGCTGGGAACGTAGTCCTTTATAGCTGCTGTGTGAATGAAACTACATCGTTATTCTGTAGACCTTAGCTAAACAGAAACACAAGTGGGGAAGGAAAAAGACAGTGAATGCTTGGGGCAAAGACAACGTGATCTCTACACAATCATATTCACAAATTAGTTTACTCAAAGGCATAATGGTAGGAAATGTTTTTATATATTAGCCAAAACTGAATTAAATCATTTGCCTCAAAATCAGGACTTTAATCATTGAGTTACACTCAGATAATCAAGACATGGATATGATACCACAGGATGCAGAGCCATAAATTTCATAGCCTCAAAAGTTGGAACTCACAGATATTTCAGCCTGAGAAGACACTGAAGATTTTTTGAACAACATACGTCATAAAGATGATTCTTCAAGATCACTTGCTAAATAGTTTTGAAAAATAAATGCATGAGAACTGTAACTCATATGTAGCTCATATTCTGAATCATAATCTTCCTCTTCTGAACTATTTTGCTCACCAAACATTACTTTAACTCCGTGCCTAAGAGAATACCTATTAGAGCAATGATAAAAGAGGGAGAGGAACAGTAAAAAAAAAAATTCTCAAAATAGAAAATGCCAAGTTATATCCAAGGCAACCATGCAAGGTACTGAACTATCTCTGAGTAATTCCACCCACTGAACTCCTTCACAGACAGCCTCAGTATTTCTGAAGGAAGTCTGTAATTTCTGTATTTTCCCAAAAATAATAATAATAAAAAAGCAAGATTTGTTTTAATCACCGAGGTATTGGGTGAAATTTGAGATTAGCCACTTCATGAGTAAAGGATGCAGGAGTACCAAAACAAGATATATGCAAGAAGATGCTACTGTAGCAAGACTTGTACTGTTTATACCAGGTTTGTGTTTGACCTAAGCATCTCATCTCTGCTCATGTAACAGGTCAATTGTTTGGAAAATCCTTAGCACCTTTTGCAATCTAGCCCTGGAATCACTGATCTAAATCTTTCCAGGAAGAGGGGCTCTATAGATTATACTTCCTACAATGCCTCTTACATTGAAGATGTAGCTCTTATGGGGCTCAGCCAGGCAGAATGGATTTCCTGAAGCTCAAGAAAAGATGATACTACATAGATAAATCTGTTCATCAATGGATCCTACAGGGATCCTAGAGAGAAAGATACCAGGAAGACCCAAAATAAAGGGTGGAAATTTCAAATATTCTTACACTAATTAGTTTGTTATAAACTCAAGTTAGTATGATGTTTTTTCTAGGACATTCATCACTAGGTTTTAAAGCTTGGCTCTAAATTGTTTATGCTCATACTAAATTTGAAAACTATTGTTTTCCAGGAAACTCAGTCACGTTCACATCTGTGTAACTGTTTCATGCCCATCCCACCAGCTCTTGTTTTGCACAGTATACTTTCAGACATCACAAATATATATACACACGCGTGTGTTGCAGAGTTTGTCTCTAAATTGTTTATGCACATTCCATAAGTGAGTTGTGTTCTTCCCTAAATCAAAGTACTTGTTTTTCCCACTAAGTACACAGGACACTTCTCTTGTGACTCCCCCAACAAAACCTCCAACATTTGTTGCAAGGGCACCAGCATTTGGCTTGGCTTTAAAAAATAAACATATCCTTGAATTTTGAAAAGAAAATGTGATCCTTTTACCTGAAAGATTTAAACCTGAAAAAGATAAAGTTGCAGTACTAATAGAACCAATCTTCACACTGATTCTTCTTGTAGCTTTTCCAATTTGCAAGCTGCGTGCTACCATGTCTCCTCACCTGGCTGTCCTTATTCCAGCAGATCTTTTGCAACTGTATCATGATTGCAAAATTCTCTTCACACGAGTTACCTACAAAGGGGCATTTTGTATAATTTTCATTGCAGTTTGGCCATATCCTACAAGGGCTGCAAACTTTGTGGTGGGGACAGTTGGGAGCAGCAAAATCTGTGTGATTAGGCTGACATACAGCAACACTGCCACAGTGATTTTTTGTGCTCCGCATCACTGTTTCTCCCATAGTTAAACACTGGCTTCTCTGTGTTCAAAGAGGTATTTCAGAAGTTCCTTCTGCTGCAAGGCCCAGTTCCTTAAAAAGTCTTCTCAACTTCCATGAGTCATTTGCCCATTAGAAAAAGAAGATTCTGTTGTAAGTTGTAAAATGGTGAGTGTCATGTCAAGAGAAAGAATTTGTAACAGATATTGTGACCTGGCTGGTTTATTTATCAGTATCAAGTGCAACTGCTAGTCTCTGAGATAATGTTATTGAAATTCCAGCACCTCATGAACAACATGCTGCAACTTGTTTCCTAGCACTTTTTATCACTAAGCAATTCTTATAAGAAATTCAACATACTTTTGTCCAGAATTGGAGTATTTTTACTTCCTAGACTCAGAATTTAGGGTTCCAGAAGCAAAGTGAGATTGTTCGGGTATCTGCAGGGAAAACAGCTGCTCCCATTTTTGCAAGACAAAAATTACCATGAGTGGAACCTCTGCCTCCAGTTTCACAAGTGGAACTGGCACAAAGAGAATCAGTAAAGACTTGCATTGAATTTGACAGAAACATTTCTGGTGCTAGTAATTCGCTTCCACTGTCCACAAAATAAGCCATAATTTGTCTTTAATTTACAAGTGGAACTTACAAATTAAACATCCAGAATTCAAACACCTTCACTTTAATTTCTCTGACAAGGGATGTTTTAAGACCATTACAGATGCTCCCAAGAGGGAACATGTCTGCAACAGCATTTCTCCTCTCAATAACAAACTCTAAGAAATTCAATAAAAGCAAAAGGAGAATGAAAATTAAAGTTGGGGCAAGAGAGCATCCTAGAGGGGAAGTGAGAACAAAACCACGCAGGCCTATGCAGCCAGCTATCTGCAGAGCTGAAGGTTTCACAAAGAAAAAAAGCCTCTACTGTTCCTGCATCAATGACTTCCCATTTACAAGCTGGCTGTATAGAAAGATTCAAAATGGCTCTCAAGGAATTCATGCCAGCCATGAGGTCTGTTTTCTCGGCTGCATTTCCCCCCACTCTTTCTTCGTCAGAAGGATGTAAGTATTTATCAGTCCTGTACCCCTGCCAGCATACACTGGAACGAGTCAAAGGGACCTGGCACTGAATCACAGGGATTTGTGTTGCTAATAAATACAGCAGACCCCATCTATTGTTGATTAATTTTGACTGAAATCTAAACACCAAACAACAAACACTCTTCTGAACTGCTTTGGTACCCCATTAGTTTGATGTGTTTATTAGACAAGACTGTATTCTTTCAAGTTTATTAACAACAGATTAGAGTATCTGCAAACAAATACAGAAGTTTTATTATTTAAAGGTGTGGGCACCATTCGCTAACATTTTTAGCATTTGACAATAAATAAAAACAAAAATCCCATATTAAATTGTACTTAAGTTTAAAAAACAAACAAAGAAAATAGTTAATGTCGAAGAGCAGCAGAAATGCAGCCCTTCACAGTTTCAGAAGGTGCAGCATGACACCTCTGGAGTAGCAGAAAGACCAAAAATAAATTTAAAAAGCAGCCAACACACAAAATCACACAACCCCAAACCACCACACAGAAACAAAAACCACCACAGACCTGTGGAGGAACCACAGAAATTGCATTAGTTCATAGAGGGTTCATAGTAAATATGAGGTATTTGGTACTTTTGTAGTATAATTTGCAGGTAAAGAATTTACTTTAAGCCCTGCATTAATTTGCAGGAGATTTTATTTGCCAAATCAACATAAAAATATTCCAGAAGAGCTCAGCAAAACCATTATATCTCACTATTAAACTTTGCAGTTTATCCCCCAAAGATTGTGTCTTGCAAACAGGTGTTTACTAGGCTGAAGCATCCAGCAACAAACTGTTAGCAAAACATTTATTTAATAGTTAAACCTTATAAACTCTCTAGTGTGATACTGCTCTCTGACAGTTTTCTTTGGTCTCCAGGGTCTTTTCTCTCCTCTATGCTTCATTTGCAGAACCCAAACTGCAGCAGAAGCCAAGAGACATGGTATTTCATAAGACGACTGGCAGCTGTTCTTGCACTAGGACTGACTGGCCAACATCTCGAGCTGTTCTGGAGCTGGACTTCACTGGGTCCTGCTGGATAACCCAAGAGCATCGACTTCCCCAGGAAATGAGACAGTAGGGATGCTGTCACAAATATCAAGTTGTCTTAGTTCCTAACTACATGCTCAGCCTCACCCTTGGCCTGAAATGGAGCTGAGTGAACACAGCACAGTGTCTTCCCCTGCCTATGTCATACTCCTTGAGCTCTCTGAATACAGTATGGAGGAAGTACAGTCTTGGCATCCAGGCTTAGAAAGGTTAACAACATTCCACTGCACTGAGAAAATGATTGCTTTTCCAAGCCTGGAGTTTCTTACACTTTTATGCACACTTGAAATACTGCATTCCTCTACATCAAAGCTACAAAACCAAGAAAGGGAAGCTACCTAGCTAGGTTTGGTAAAATAGTGGCAGGTTGCACAGCCTCTGGTGATATGTTTCTAGGATTATCTACATGCATTCTGAGCTGGCTGACGTCATTGTGAGGCTACACTCTATAATCTTTGACAAGTCATAGAGATCAGGAGAAGTCCCGGAATATGGGAAAAGGGCTAATGTCACCCCCATGTACAAGAAGGGCTTAAAAGAAGATCCAGGAAATTATAGGTCCATCAGTCTTACTTCAGTCCCTGAGAAAGTTACAGAATGAATCCTCCTGGGGGTTATCATAAGTCAAACAAAGCACGTTATTGGCAAAAGCCAGCACAGATTCACCAAGGGCAAATCATGCTTGACAAACCTGATTGCCTTCTACAACCATTGTGGTTCAACCCCAGCTGACAGCTGGGCACCTCGTAGCCACTCACTCACCCCTCCCCAGCAGGATGGGGGAGGGAATGGGAAGAGGGAAAGTGAGAAAGCTTGTGGGTTGAGATAAAGATAGTTTAATAGGTAAAGCAAAAGCTGCATGCACAAGCAAAGCAAGACAAGGCATTCATTCACCACTTCCCATCAGAAGGCAGGTGTTCAGCCATCTCTAGGAAAGCAGGGCTCCATCACATGTAACAGTGACTTGGGGAGACAAAAAAGACAAAAGCCATCACTCCAAGCGTCCACCCACCTTCCTGCTCCTTTCCCCAGGCTCTATATGCTAAGCATGACATCGTATGATATGGAATATCCCTTTGGTGAGCTGTCCCAGCTGCATTCCCTCCCAACTCTTTGTGCACTGCCAGCTACTCACTGGCAGGGTGGTGTGAGAAGCAGCAAAGGCCTTAGCTGTGTGTAAGCACTGCTCAGCAGGAAAGAAAACATTCCTGTGCTATCAACACTGTTTCCAGTGGGGTCCTCCAGGGATCAGTGCTATTTAATATCTTCATAAGTGTTCTGGACGATGGGATCAAGTGCACCCTGATGAAGTTTGCTGATGATGCCAATCTGAGTGGGAAAGTAGACACTTTGGAAGGGAGAGCCACCCTGAAGAAGATCTGGATAGGCTGGAAGAGTGGGCTAACAAGAACCTTATGCAGTTCAACAAGGACAAGTGTAAGGTCTTGCACCTGGGAAAACATAATCCAGGCGTGCAGCACAGACTGGAATCTACCCAGCTCAGGAGCAGCTCTGTGGAAAGGGACCTGAGGGTCCTGGTAGGCAACAAGCTCACTGAGTGAACAGTGTGCTGCTGTAGCAAAGAAACCCAACAGGCTGCTGGGTTGCATCAACAAGGGCATCACCAGCAAAGATAAAGTAGTCATTATCCCATTCAGCGCTTGTCAGGCCACACATGGAATACTGTGTTCAGCTTTGGTCCCTGCTATACAGAAGAGATGTGAACAGGCTGGAGAAGGTCATATTTTGTTTTGTTCTCATTGTGAAAATTCCAACTGGATGCAAGAAGAAAATTTTTCACAATGAGAACAATCAGCCATTGGAATAATTTCCCCAGGGAACTGGTGGATTCCCAAACACTTTTAAGATTCAGCTGGACAGGGTGCTAGGCCATCTTGTCTAGACTGTGCTTTTGCCAAGAAAGGTTGGACCAGATGATCCTTGAGGTCTCTTCCAACCTGGTATTATTCTATGACTCTATGATGATTCTCAAAACAAAATGACAGACTGAAAAACCTCTCTGCTGAAGTCAGAGATAAAAGCATTGACTAGGATGTAAGTGGTCACTGCAGAAGAAAACCAGGTAAATATTCATCAATTTTCTACTTACCCTTTCTGTTCAAGGCTCTAAACAATAATAAAGGATGATTTCCCTGAATCTTCTGCCAGAAATAAAAAATAGCTTTTGTCTACTTTTATCTTAATTTATAGACCAATATGATATAACAATATGCTTTTTGTTTCTGTCATAATTTTGATTTTAGTTATTTCTCTTCAGACATTCACAAGCCTTTGAGTTTAGACGCCAATAAATTAAAGTGCATCATCATTACTTAGATGGATGACAACACTAAATTATCTTCCCTGTTTTCCTATATAGCATTTTAACCCAATCAAGTATCAAACCAAGGGCAGTTCAAAAGGATTAAAACACAGCCTTCTTTGTTTGATGCATAGAAGTCAAATAATGATTTCTGCCTCAAGGAAAGTATGATTCATAGCCATTAGCTGACAATATTTTAAAAACACAAACTGTTAGGGAGTTCGCATCTTAAGATTTTCAGAACCAGGAAAATTCCTGTCTACTAATATTTATGCACCCCCGACAGACTGGGTTCCAAAGATGCAATTGCAGTTGTTGAAGATATTTCCACGTCAGCTCTATGTGAGGTGTTGAGGCAACTGCGGGAGCCGAAGGTTCAGACTCAGCCCTGACTGAAATTCTGCATCAACACCCTCCATATTTGAGGAGCGATTAATATTTAAATGGTGAGAATCTCACCCATGTTTTCAATAGCATAATAATATGTTCTTTATCCTTTTTGTTTACCCAGGCTAATAAATCTTGCTACTTTTTCCTGTATAATTTCAACATACTTATGTCCTATAAGCCAAGCCACTCCCAGAATCATTGGTCAATGTCTTAATTTCTCCACAAGTTGGCAGGACCCAAGCCCACAGCAAAACTCCCTAGAAAGATGTCACAACTTCTGCAGACTACATCAAGCAGCGGTAATACACCTTCTATACTGACATGATCAGTTTTTCCACACTTATGAGAAAAATGCAGGAAAACAATACTGTCACTGTATTGGATTTGGAAATTACTTGCCTGGAAACAGAAAGAAATAAGTAATTTTGGTGCATTAAAACTTTGCAAAACTCTCCCTAGCACATGTGACTGCCACAAAGAATATCGAAGGCATTCATAGCTTTCAGCAATATGACATCACACTTGCATCGCTGGTTGCCCCCATCCTCCTTTGGGTTTTACCAGTTCAAATAGAGCTATGCATTTCTCCCAGCCTCATACAGATTAGCCCAGGTCTACTACGGTGTCTTGTCAAACACATCACGCAGGTTGTCTAACTGCCACTCTTTAAAAGATCTTCTGAACAATGCCATGCAGTAAACAGGAAGCATTTCCAAAACCAAAGCATTCTTTAACAGCAGATATTTGGTCATAAACAGTCTGTATACATTTAGTTGACCAAACATTTTACAATCTAAATATTCGGCAAAGCAGACGCAACTCCTTCAGACAATGCACGATACGTTTCAACACACTAGCATCCCTTAAGCAGTCCCACTGACTTGAAGGACAAAGTCTAAAAATACATCTGCTGAAGTTCTTTTGTTCAGGTGTGTTTCAGGATCTTTTACAAGATCAAGAGAAAGCAATATATTAAAAGCTGGGCATCTCAGCAGGTTTTTCAAGGAATTTCCAAATCAGGTATCTTGTCTTGAACTAGTCTTCCTTTCCCAGATACTCCATGTAAACGCACAGCCATCTCTTGGCTAAAGCAATACTGTCACAGAAGGAAGGAGGATCAATTACCCAGTCAGCACGTGTAGTATTAGTTATGACAAAATACAGGACGACGGTTGCAAATCTATTGCATGGCAGTGGGGAGCAGAGTCAGGTTAGAAACAATGGATTCTGATTGCTCAAGAAGCCCAAGTGATTTGATTATAATAACAGTTTGGTTGAATGTGGTACTGCATTAGTTATGCTAAGCTAAAAAAATAACAAAAAGTAGAAATTAAGGGTCCCTAATCAATGGTATCCTACTACCACTAAGCCAACAGATTTTTATTTTGTTTTAAATGCGTTTGTCATAGAGAATACTCAGGTATATCTCGTTTTAATTTGTAGCAGTTAATATTCCCAAGCCATACTTTCAGTCTAGGAGTCAAGATAGACTCAAACCTAAAGGCAAGCCAGCTAAAGTCACCATTATTGTCTTGTTTGGGGGTATCATTATGAAAATACTCACACACACATTTTCCTCCCCTTTCCTAAATCCTTACCTAGCCTGCTGACTACTTAGAGCGTAGCTTTAACTTTCCTCCTGACAAAATTAGCAAAGATCCCAAACTAGCCTTGAACAATAATTTTCTAATAGTCCCTCTCAAATGAATGAGATATATATAAGCATTTTTTATGTTAAGCTTAAGACAGTGCTACGAAACAGAATAATTATCACTCCCTTATGGCTTTAAAGAGCAATTTTTATGTTTTCCTCCTGTGCAGGTCAATTTGGCACGCACAGCATTAATTTTGAAGGCGGCTAACACTGCTAATGAAGGATTTTCCAAATAGCACAAAGGAAGCATTTAATTACATTTGGGTCTGTTGAGCCCCAAGCCTAGTAAAACAAGTCAAAAGTGAGTTGAGAGTAATAAAACAGCATCTGTGTTTCACTCTGATTCCCTGAGCGAGATGGGGAATTTGCATAACATTTTAACGTAGAGTAAAACTGCAACTCTAGAGGTTGAGTTCTTTCAGCAGCACGCTAATGAGACAAACACCTTACAGCTAACCCTACTAATGATCCTATGTAAAATTTTAAGTAGGGATTAGATTAGAGGGGAAATTCCTCTTTTGCATGGTGAATTAGGGAAGATCTAAAGAGATCTGCAGTGCCTGCAGAGGCATTGAAATTACAGCCCCGATATAAGAAATACTGAGCTCATTATGCCACTGAGATGGCTGCTGTGGTGCTTCACTCAATGCCTGGATTATAAATGCGTCCAGAGACATTTCATATGCCGCTTAGTTCATACTTCCATGTCTCCTAAGGCTGTATTTCCCCACATGCTCCTTTCTCTAATACATTAATATATACAACTTAATATGCTTTTATTCCTCTGTTTACTAAAACTAGTAAATGTTCAATAAACCTCCAACATGCCCCATACAGCCATGTGTTTCTCAAGCCACCTGACAGAATCTTGTAGTTACAGAAAAGGTATTTAGTTCATTCAGGTTTCTCATGGTAACTGTTGGGAGGTAATTCACTTCACTTAGTTATCTGAGTCTGTTAACTAAATTATCCCAGTCTTTGTTTGTTTACTGAGATCAACAAGCATTTTGTAGAAATCAGTTCTAAAATTGACTATCACGTTTTTTCTACTTGCTTTCAGATCAACAAGATAGATTTTAAAAGGTAAAAAATAAAAGTAGTGCTTTCTCAGAATCACGAACGGAGGCACAGTTGAATTATGTCAATTCAATTTCATTTGGGACTACTTTGTTCAAAAGAGGATTTGAAGGTCAGCTTCCCAAATCTGTCTTAGCGTACACCTATTGAAATCTAACAAATCCTAAAATTCTTTAAAACCTATCATGGGTACTTTTCCCCTGAAAATGTGACAAAATAGGCAATGATGACATTTACAGGGTAATTGTATGACAACCTACTTTATACCTTAAACTGAGGAGTCTACGTTTCTTGTACAAGCAGTGGGGAACAATTACTTCAAACGACGACTGAATTCATTTTGTATGTTTAAAGGCAGACTGCTATTCCCCATTACTTCAAACTCTTCCTGAGAACAAACCGGTAACTCACTGTGTTCCAGCTGACCACTGCTTTTTCTTATTTCACTGCTGATCTAGTTATTTCATTCCCTTTTAAATGCTAGCATACTCAACTTAAATCGCTCTTTTTTTATCTGTGGAACTCTGTTCATATTCTCCTATGGTGGTGTTCCCGTGAGGAATTCCCCGTGGTTAACAGCATAATTGTCAACCTTCTTCTCCAGGTCGCACACGCTCTACAAATTCATAGACAACGTAAGTGAACAGCAATGGACTGTGTTATCTGTTTCACCAAATATCAGGCATCATCTCACATAGCTTATCAGAGCTGGCTCAGTTCCATGGGCTGTTCTGCACCCTGTAACCGAGATTGACTTGCCTTTCTCAAGTATCAGGACTTTTGCATCACTGCTTTTAGTGTCACAGATTTTGTATCAAGTCCTGGCACATTTCTACTGCTTTCTCTACGTTCAAAACTCTGAGAATTCATTAGCAGCTTACGGAAAGTTATGTTCCAGAGTACGGTCTTCCCTTTATCAAACATCCAGTTAACCTCCTGAACTTGAAATATTGGCTTTTCACCTTGAAAACATTTAACTGCTTGGGAAAGCCTTTCTTGCTTTTTGTGTTGTCATTACTCTTCAGAATGCTATGACAGTGCTTTGGTTGGTCTCCTTTGCCAAAAATTAACTGAAAATTGTCCAAGTATTGCGGCAGAGCTGCCTGCTGTCAGCGAGCATTGCTTGAGACACAAATCGAAGCACGATGTACTCTTCATTTGCCGTCCATGTAACCAAAGAGTTGGTAGGTGACCTACATTGTTCCGTTCTTCCCAGCATACTATCTTTCCCCTTTGCATTTTCACCACTGTGTATTTGTTCAGTAATCACTCAAAGCTTCTGAGAGAAGCCTCTTCACCACCTGTGTTCTATAGTCATTGCTGCTGTTTAGTGTGGTTACTTGCACAACACAGCAGCTGCCTTCTACTAGTCTCTTAATAGCTCTGCCCATCAAGTTTCTTTCAGACAACCCCTTTCATCACCCCTGATTTTTAATAAGGGCCGCAGTCATGCCCAGTATTCAAAGTAAACCTGACTAGCTACCTGCAGTGGTACAGAAAAGGAATAAAAACTAGTAAACATGTTTTATTAAACCTGCCTCCATAACATGTGTATCACTTCTACTGATGTCTTCAAGAAAACATCATAATTTAATACCATTAGATTTTCATACAGAGTAGAGATCTAGAACCTCTGCAACACTGGCCTGCAACAGCATAAAAGGAGCCTCAGAACAGCTTAAAAGTAGCAGCAAATCTGACAGTTTCAAGGCTTAAATTGCAAGTCCTAAACATCTTATTTCTACATCTATTAAAGATAGTTTCAGGATTTGGGAATGACTGTTCTATGTTCTGTGCAAAACACAAATACAGATACTCCTCCCACTGTAGATTATTTTAAGGGAATTAAAAAAAAAAAAAAATCAGCTCTATAAACCCAACACTCCCCCCGTAGGATTATTTGGAAGAATAGTAAATAAAATTGTTCAAGTTATGAAGGTCTCTCACATAGCTGCCCAGAAGTTACCTTACTGGGAGGGGAAGAGGTGAAAGACAGACTTTGGTTCAGATCTAAACACAAGAAGAGGAGTCCTTTAGGCAAGGCTGACATTTGAAGTTGTTGCTGTTCGCCATCCAAACTCCCTCTACTGAACATTTCCAACCTGGCGTCACACAAGTGACTGCAGGGGAACAAACTTAACCAAAAGCTAGGGACAAAGCCAGCAGTCCCTCGCAGGAACTGACGTACGTATTCGTGTTTAACCATTCCAGCTACACCTACATACCATGCTATCCCAAAAAGTCCACAAAGGACTAGTAGAGCAACCGCTCTATTATGCGATTACAGATTTAATTTTGAAATGAAAGGGTTTGTCCTGCTTTTTTCTGCCTGTAAAAACAGTTAGGGTAGTAGTGCAATACGCTACCTCAGAGCTTTGTTCACTAGTGATCTGTAATTTACATCATCTCCCTCTGGGTCTAACACTCTAATGACATTCAGAAAGACACAGTTCAATTAAAAAAGGAAGCTGAGGCTATATCACAAACTCTACCTCATAAGCTATCAAACTTCAGACCTCTATATTTCAATTAATCACAATCCATCATACCACATACCCATTGAAAAAAGGTATTTCAGACTCTATATCAGTCACCATAATGAATTTAAAGAATTAGAGTCATGACAGGTGATGTAATTCAAAGAGGCAGATTTTAATAGAGTTGGAAGGGAAGGTGGTTGTGTTTGGGGTTTTGTTGCTGTTGGATTTGGGGGATTTTTTGTCATGTTGTCATGTCGTGTCCCCCCCCCCCGTCATCTTCCACTAACTTTCCTGTTTCATCCTATTCCATCTCAGCCTCAGAGGTTACAGACTTTGCTTCAAAGAATTTCTTGGCACTCAGTCATAAAATAAATATTCTATAACTTCCAAGATCAAACACACTTTGGCAGGATGCAAAATAGCTACCTCTGCTCCAGTTTGGGCAGACGTGCTTGTAAAGTATTGAATTTTTGCCTCTGCACCTGAGCAGCACATGATATATCACGAAATATGCAGGTCTTCATTACGCTTGCCTTTCAAAAAGATTGTACCTCCTTCCCTACATCTAGAGCTAGTATCTATTTCAATGTGCTTTGCTAAAATTAATCAAACATGTCACAGGATCCATAAGGATCTTTCATACCTCTGAAACTCCATGATTGTTTCATTTTAATGTTATAAACATAACTTTTAATACAAGTTCCACTCTCATGGACAGACACTGCTAAGGATTACATTCCAAAGAGCTGTAGTTTTTGAAGGAAAGACTTCTTACTTTGGTGTGATCTTCTAGATTTGGGACAGAACAATATTTGCTGATTTGCACTACAGGGCGAGGAGACAGAAATTATACCAGCACAAGAAAAACCAGACGAGAAAAGCCTGCATACCTTCAATGTTTCCTCTCCTTGTTTTCTCCGTAAAAACTAGACAGGAGTAGGTTTAAGGGTGAAAGGTACTTAGAAGCCTTAATATTAAGCAAAAAACAGAAGATGAAGAGAGAAGAATGAACAAAGTACACCAGTATTTCCAGCAACTGAAGCCATTCATGTCCCAAGAGTCCTTCGTTACAGACATGCTCACATTTAAAAGGCACGAATGCAAGCTTCAAGATGAAACAGTGAAACAGCAAGATTAACACAAGTATTCCCCAAGGACTGAATCCCCTCCCTGGGAGGCTGGAGAGGACAGGGGAAGGGAAGAGAGGATTTCAAAGCCATTTTGCATTATCTTCTTTTTTCTACTGCCGCCTAAGTCTGGGCCAAGTAGGAGGTAAACACAGTCCCTGGATAACACACAGCCATGGAGCGTTCCTCCCGCTCCCACCCTCCTTCCTTCCAGCCATACAAGGGCAGACATCCCAAGCTCCCTTTAAGCCTATATAAATCTTCCCTTCTCTCATTAAGGCAGCTTCCCAGCTGCTTTGCACTACACAGAGAAAAGACTAAGCACCTTGCTGACTTTCATTCTTGATGCAAGCCCTCATTCATACATTATTCAGTAACGCAGAAGAGGCGTCAAGAGTGTATGTGATCGTACTCCAGAGATGGCAGGTACAGAAGGAAGCCGCACACCAACCTGCAAAGCTATTCCAAAACAGTTATCTTCAGCATCTTAGACTGAACTGCCAACACGTTTGACTTCAGCAGAAGGAGTCATCAAGGGGAGAGGGGAATGGACTATGCATATAATTAGTCAAGATGTTCAAAGAGTTTCCATCAGAACACTTCGCTTAGGTGGAATGCACGCATACTGCAGTACCATTAACTCCTCCGAGTCCTTCAGCAGAAACCAAATAAACCAAGTTACCTCCCCTATTAGCTGATAAATTCCTCAAGTCCTCTGGCTATACACATGGTAGGTTCCCAAATTCACTGGGCAAGGTAGGATCTACATATTACAGCATAAAATATGTAAGTCTTTCTGCTCTTCTTTTTTTAAATATCAAATACACACATGTTAATTACCAAGTAAAATTACCAATATTTAATACAAGTCTAAACATTTAGACTATTACAGTAGTTTGACCTTTGAAAAGTAAAAATAGTTCAACTTCGCAATGTAAATTGAAATCAAAAGCAAAGCTAAACATTTTTAATAAAGTGATTTATGTTTACACACACAAATGTGTGCATATACATACACAGACAAATCTCCTCTAGTTCTTCCAAACCATAATTTCAAAATTTTGTTCTATAGAAAACATTAACTGGGAACAGAAACACTTTTCAAGGTTCCAAACTACCACAAAACTTCAATACTGGTTCCTAGAACGGTTTCTGTGGTAATAAGTGCCATGGAAAAAAGCAAGAAGAAAATTCACAAGTTAGTATTCAAAGCAGGGTTTGAAAAACACACAGCAAGTGAGTCACAGGCCATGTTTTCAACAAAAAAAAATAGAAAACATAATATAGAATTCAGTAAGCACGGATGTTCTCAATGATGTAGGGATTAAGGAATTTGTAGGAAAAAATATGGGCCAACAACTTTGGCATTTTGTAACTTGTTGCTAAGAAAAGCATTCAATTGCTCTTTAAATACTCTTTGTGAGCAAGAACATAGGCTCAGAAGGAAAAAAACAGACTGATGCTATACTGATCCTTTATTCCCTGGCTTCTAGTACTTTCCAATATAATTCAAAACTACGCAGCTAGCACGACTTCTTCTATACGTGTATCAAAATGACAAAGTGCAATTTGATATAAATTAACACCACTTTACAGTTTGGAAAATTGATATACAGGGGTGAGGCAAGTTGCCTAAGGTCTGAGAAACTGAGCAAGCAAGAGAAAAAACATCCAGTTCTCCTGACATGGGGGATCCTAAACGGAATTTACTGCTTTGCCACTTATCACATAAATGTTAAAATCCCATTCCCCAACCCCTGTTCCTTATTCACTTACTTATACACTGTACTAGTAAATAGGCCTTACAGGTCAGGAGGACCTCAAGGATTGCCAAAGGGAATGCTAACAACTTTAGTAATAATCAGACAGCAGTAGATGAGGAGACAGAACAAGATGAAGAGTTGGATAGGCATGAAGCCGGGCACTCAGGTGAGCTCTCTCTCCTACATAATTTTCAAGCTGTCTTCAGAGATCACTGAATCACCGACAGGGGCTTGGAGTCAAAATCATAAGGTAATAAAACTAACCAACCCAACCTGCTTTCCACAGGCAAACACTATCTTTCTTTACTGCAGTAACAGGCAAATTCCAAGGAGGGCCTGTTGCACTGGGCACCCACTGAGCAAGGCAGTCTTTTCCTCCCAAAGAGCTTACAACCCAAGTAGACCAGAGACAGGAGAGGCACAGAACATCATTCATCCTGCCAGCAGCTCACAGCACCTGAGGATCAGCCTTACCTTTTCTGCTGAAGGTGAGCAATGCCTCACCCACACACAGAAATGCCATTTTCCTACTTATTTTATCTAACCACACCGTTCTGCACAGAAGGTCTCTGAAAGCCCACAAGCACAGAGCTGCTCAGCCTCAAGCTTCCCTCAGCCCATCCTCATCACAATCACTGAGAGCTGCATCTTGTTTTGTGGTGTAGGACAATGAATCGCACTACTCTGTCTCTCGGTCTACATTTCCCCACAGCCTCACACTTTCCAGGAGCTATTGAAGCTCTGAAGAGGCAACTGGCATTTAGATGACAGAATATTGAAAAGGTCAGGGCTGCACAGCACAATGCAGCCATTCATGGGGCACACCAGCTACCAAAATGCTGTTTCTTCTTTCTGATGACAAAGGCCACAGCACAACAGGAAGCAAACTAGCATAATAACATGCTTTCAAGCACTAGCAGGCTTTTATTTCCTTCATAAATCATGAGATAGAGAAGATAATCAAATTCTTTCAAATGTGGCTTCTTGAGCTTCCAACACTCACCACTGACTGCTGCTCTTTGCAAGCCAGTAGCTTCTTGCCACCTCCATCGCAGACTGGTATAGTTCCCTGCCTTCCCTTCTTTCTGCAGGCAGGAATATCTCCTCATACCTGCTAGCACAGACCATTCTTAACAGTCTCCAGGTGGCCCTGGAGCAGGTATTCATGCTACCCAGCTAAAAACTTCAGCCACATTTCTCCTTGAAGCTCTCAGATTAGTGACACCAATGTAACCTCTTTCCCAGATACTTAAGATCATAAAGTCCCATGAGATCTTGTGGCAGAAATACAAGAACTGAATTCTTTTTACTTTTTTCCCTACAAACTTCAACCAAGACACTTCATGGTCAGGTCTAAACCTACTAATGGTGCTAACTTTTGTGATTTTACAAATTTCCAGATTCCTCATTAAGTAATAGGACAAGGGGCAATGGGTTCAAGCTGGAGCATAGGAGGTTCCGGGTTAACATAAGGAAAAACTTTTTCACCGTGAGGGTGACAGAGCACTGGAACAGGCTGCCCAGAGAGGTTGTGGAGTCTCCTTCTCTGGAGACATTCAAAACCCGACTGGACATGTTCCTGAGTGATGTACTCTAGGTGGCCCTGCCTTGGCAGGGGGGGGTGGACTAGATGATCTTTCGAGGTCCCTTTCAACCTCTACGATTCTGTGAAGCACAAGGTTCCTCTCCATTTAAAGATGTGAGGGGTGAAGAAGTACCATCACTTTCAGTAAGAATTACTGATTAACAAAACAGCCTTATTTTCCCAATTGTGTTTCTGATCAAAGCCAAAAAGCCTCCTCACTGTGGGACAGCTGGGGTTAGCTTACAAAAAATTCCTTCCCTTTCAGGCAAAGCTGCATGTTGAGTCAAAAAACACCCTTCTCAACTGCTTCAGCAGTTAACCAGAAAGGGATGTCATTTGCAGATGAGATTGAGGACAGCTGGTAAGGTAGGAGGGTTCTACCTGCCTAATTAAGGCATGAAGTAGAATGGTCATATCAACAATCCAGCTCCAGTTGCCACATCCCAGTCTTTTACTGGAAGCACCACACAAATTCTATGACTCACAGATATCCCTGTAAAGTTTTGTATCTTTTATTAGTTTCTTTCATAATACACTTAAGACTTGAAATTAAAATACTTTGATATGCTTTTTTTTTTTTGTAATTTCAATCAAACAGCATTAAAGCTAGACCTCTGAGGGATAAAGTAACACAACCTCACTAGACTTCATAGGGTTTACACCAGCATGCACTTTGGACACAATTTTTTTTTTTTTATTCATAGGATTCTCACATGCAAGTGCAGAGGCTATATGAGGAAAGATTCTTAGCATTTCCAGAAATGAAGTCAGTATGAAGAAAGATTTCTTCCTGCCAAAATTTGGTGCCAAGACATCATTCTTTCTCTCCTGCTCCAGAACTGCTCTTATGGCTTTTGTAGGGGGAATAAATTACCAGTCCTTCCTGACTTTCTATTGTGCTTCTTCACAATTTCTGCTATCATTTTCCACGTATGAAGAGGAAAAAAACCTAGAGGCCAAGTCTGTGACCCTTCTTCATTTTTACAAGATGGGACATAGAACCTAATGGTTCCACAGGCTCCAAATTCCTAGCTAACCTATTTCCGAGGAAGCAGTGCTGTCTGAAGAATTATTTCTAGGATAGTAGCCAGGTACAACCTCAATAAAAATTCCTGGTCCATCACATCAGCATTGTAAAAGGCATAATCCATTATCCTTGACAAAACATCGCTCTCCATAGGTTTCAGAATTTTTATTATTCCCCTTTGCTTGACACTCATTACACTACACCTGGAATATTACATCCAGTTTTGGTAATCCCAGTGCTAAAAGGATGTTGATAAACTTGACCAAATTCAGCAGATGGCCACCAATATGGTAAGGAGGCTGAAGAGTATGATATACATAAAGAGTCTGAGAAAAATGGGCTTTTTTAGTCTGAAACAGAGAAGGCTTTGAGGGGAACCTACCAGAAACTTGCCAATATGCCAGAGGAGATTACAGAGAAGACAGACAGGCTCTTTACAGCAGTGCAAAGCAGGAGAACAAGAAACCATGCTCAGAAACTCAACCTGGAGAGGTTCCAACTAGATTATCAGAAAAAAAGAGAAAAAATATCACTGTAAGACTAGTCAAACACTAGAACACCTTGCACAGGGAGGCTGTGGAAACTCAGTCCTTGAAAGGTTTTGAGATCTGACTAGTAAGAGGCTGGGTTAGACATCCTTCTAAAATGCCAGATTATGAATCCACATTACCTGCTACTTTTCACCTTTCAGCAGTATCTTGATCCTAAAGCTCTTCACAAGCAATAGCCGTGACCTCACGAGTGTCCCCAGTGAATTGCATCAAAGTCAATGGGGTTCCTGGCTGCTGTTTACTCATACTGAGCCAACAGAATTGAGAAAAGACCTAGAAATAGTAAAAGCTTAAGCAGGGATTCGTTCCACCTGCATCAAATATTACTGTCTCTGGGGTTTTGAAAAATAAGTGAAGAGTAGTACTTTCCAATTGAAATTTCCAGTAGAAGCTTAGGAAGTCAACAAAATTGGATTTAGCCAGGTTATATGACAGGATAGTTGTACAGATCATCTCTGTCACTATCTTTCTTTCACTGTCTGCATGTGTCACTTCCATCTCTCACAAAATGGGATGAAAAACAGATTTCTATACACATGCCAACTCCCAAGCACACAAAAATTATTCCCCATTCAGCTCACCTCATTCTTTACCAGTTATTTTTCCTCATTGATTAACAACATTCATACACATGTATCTTCCACCACTCCCTCCCCCCACCATGGACTATTCACCTTTTCTCTTTTCTTTTGGAAACAGCCTATTTTCTGCCCAACTGAGAAACAAAATTATCTTCTCTGTAATTCCCTCTGCCTTAACTATTCTCCAATTCTTTTTCAGCTATATCATTTCTTCCCTTGCCTGTCCCTTTTAAGTTCTCTAGCTGTCTGTTATTAGTCTTGGACATCTTCAAATTTATTTTTTTCAGTATACACAATCTCCTTTTTTCCACTATTTTGGAATTTAGACCACGTAGCGTTGGGAGTTATTTAACTCTTGCAAAGCATTTGGAAATACAGGCCTTGTAAGAGACAGTAAACATGCCAAAGTAATATTCTATTCTGAATTACTACATCACAACTTAGTGGGTACATTTAATATTATTTGCAGCTGCTCTATTTGCAAGCTGAGGCAGGTGAGGCAGATACGAAAGATTAATGCTCCTTCCTTCAATTAAAAAAAAAAAAAAAGAGGGACCCTAATTTACTTTATTATTTTTTGGGACTGCCATAAAACATGAGGCAAAGGGAGAACAAAATCCATTATCTTTCATTCATTGATGGCCACAAGTTGTGCCAAGGGAGGTTCAGGTTGGAGATGAGGAGAAATTTCTTCTCAGAAAGGGTGGTCAAGCATTGGAACAAGTTGCCCAGGGAGGTGGAGTCACTGTTCCTAGGGGTGTTTAAGGAAAGGTTGGATCTGGTACTTAGGGACATGGTTTAGTGGGTAATACAGGTAGCAGGGTGACGGTTTGACTAGATGATCTTGGAGATCTCTTCAAACCCTAATGATTCTATGATTTGCCCAAGTCCAGTTCCTTACTAGACCACATATATAGCCATGCTAGATTACAGCAGTGGAGTCTTGGTAACACAGGATTTGGTGCAGACTGTAAAAGCTGTGCTTTTTTGCGTAGGCAGGAAGCCTGGAGAAAAAAAAGCAACGCCACTGCATCTTCACTGCTGCTATCCACACACACACATGCATGCCACAAGCCAAGTGCCCCAGAGGCGCTGCGTCCATCTACATGCCCTCAAAGCCTATAGAGTCCAGAGGTGCAAAACAGGTCTCCTGGATCTCACTCTACAGGCTTTTTGTTAAAACAAATGAAAAACCAAACCACACACAGCCCCTAAACACCACCACCACACTTTAGTTTAGCTTAGAGTTTTCTATTATCTTGAGGTGTAAGCTATGTAGTTTGTAATTAACTTAAAATTTTAGTCTGCAGACAAGCATTATAGAAGCAGTGGAAGAGGCTGCCCAGAGAGGCCGTGGAGTCTCCTTCTCTGGAGATATTCAAAACCTGTTTGGATGCAGATCCTGTGCAACATGCTCTAGGTGATCCTGCTTTCGCAGTAGGGTTGGAGTAGATGATCTCCAGAGGTCCCTTCCAACCCCTACCAAAATCTGTGATTCTCATCCACCAACACCCCGAAGTCCTCCTCCTCAGGGCTGCTCTCAACCCATTTTTCACCCAGCCTGTGATTCAGATTGCCCTGACCCGCGTGCAGGACCTCACACTTGACCTTGTTAAAATTTGACATTCGCACAGGCCCACCTCTCAAGCCTATCCAAGTCCCTCTGGATGGCATCCCTCTCCTCCAGAGTGATGACTGCACCACACAGCTTGGTGTCATCAGCAAACTTGCTGAGAGTGCACTTGATCCCACTGTCCATGTTGCCGACAAAGATGTTAAGCCATGTTGGTCCCAGTTCCAACCCTGAGGAACGCCACTTGTCACTGAACTCCACTTGGACGTCAAGACATTGACCACAACCTTTGTGTGTGACCATCCAGGCAACTCCTTATCCACCAAGTGGTCCATCCGTCTCCAATTTAGAGATAAGGATGTCGTGCAGGACCATGTCCAATGCTTTGCACAAGGCCAGGTAGATGAAGTCAGTTGCTCATCCCTTATCTACCAACACCGTAACCTTGTCGTAGAAAGCCACCAAATCTGCTAGGCGTGATTATTAGGATAATAATAAAAATTCTGTAAAGAATCAAAACTGCAGTGTGACCCTTACTACTTGAGTTCCTTCCTAAACCTGTACTGAAGCTAGAAGCCAAAAAGCTTCCTGTTGCTTTTGTTTTCTTTCTTTTATTAAATCTCCGTCTACATATGTTGGAAATTTAAGCTATTCAAACACAACCACCAAAAGACAGTCGCAGTATAAGACAGGTAATTGCGGCTGACATTTTCACAGTCGAGTATCTAGAGCTCAGCTGTCCACCCTATAGGTAGACATATCTTTTCCAGTACTGCATAGCACTCTCCAATCTCAAGAAAGCTTTAGAAGACTGCAGCATGGTTGCCGTCTGTGAAAAACTGTACTAGGCTGCAAAGGTTCTTCAGTATGAAGAGGCAACAGCAGGCAAGTACATTTTTTAAGAAATTGTGTAGTTGGACAACCACCAAAGCAAGATTTTTTTTTTGTCAAATGCAGAATGACAGCCAGTTTAGGTTTCTGGCTTTAGCAAGTAAGATTTACAATTTTTGTCATGATATCTTTTATATAATTTATTTTCTTTAGAACTACATTTGAAGTCTGAAATAAAAAGATTGCTTCAGGGTAATACGTTTCAATCCGTGTGTCACAGTTCCAAAAATGAAGAATGTTCCATACTCAAGCTTATATTTCATTTATAACTCAGTTTAACATGATCTTTATCTGTTTGTTTCCCCATTTCATGACCTCAGAGGTGGCTTTGTAAAACAGACCTGTCAAATTCTCTCCTCACCCTTAACCTCCCTCCAGCTGTAAACCGGACGTTAGCGCGCAAGACCTAAATTCAGTAAAAAGCTCCATGACCGATTAGAACACTTTTCATTTCCTCTAGCTTATGTGAATACTAAAATAAGAAAAACAAACAGAAAAGATAACTGTGCTCTGTTAAAAGATAATCCCTTAGTATAATAATTGTCTAACAAGGTTGAGCAGGCAAAAATCCAGTTACCATTCAGTAATTATGTTCCCATTTATTCATAAGGATTATGCTCTGACAGAGGTTCAAGTAGTTTAGAAATGCTCCTATTCCCCAAGGCTTTGGCTATATCTATAATGCAATACCTCATACTATTTTCCTGGTGTTATGGCAACAAGGAATACAATATTTAGAGTGCTATCAAGTTCTGACAAGGCCAGGCAGCAGACTGTGCATCACCCCATCATATAAAAGCAGAGCAGGATGGGTGTGCACGTGAGGATGTGTACACGCACATGTGTGTGCCTCTCTGTATGGATGCACGTCTCTCAAGTCTGAGGAAAAATAACAGCCACAGAAATGGCACAACAGGAGGTTGGAGCAAGGGGACGAACAAAACTGTATTTGTTTCTTCTTTAAATCTCCTGGCTAGAGGCACTTAATCATAGTATAGATTAGACTGTGCTGACTCATTTTAAAGAGAACCTGAAATTCAAGAAAGTTCACTTCCTTCCTACTTTTTTTTTCTTTAATTACAGAGTGAGGCTAGACTCACAAGGTCATTGAAAGCTACAGAAGTATTTCTTTCTACCTCAGAGACTCCTATGCATGTTTCCACATCTTTTAATGACTTTTCTACATATTAGCAAACAGAGCAAGCTTAAGACCCACCCAACCAAGTTATATGTCATTATCAACCGTGCTTTCATCTAAACAGACATTCAGCTCTTGCGCTGACTTCAGTTTTCTAGCACACTCACTTTGTACAAGCCAGCAGGTCAAAATCTGCATTCACCTACGTGGGAAGTGACTTCACTGTGTTAGTGAGCTGGTGTCAAGAGATCAGCCTGCATGAGATTGTATGAAGCCTTGGTTAGGCTTCAATATTGCTACTACCAAGAAACTGAAGCAGGGGGGACTGTTCTGAGAGTTAGTTTGGTTTTTACCTCTTTCAATCTCCTAGCCACTTCAAGCAGTTAGTTCACAGGATTTACCGAATAAGTTTATGTAACAGGAAAATAAAAAAGGAAGAAAAAAAAGAATACAAAACATTGCCATGCTGCCAGGGACCTTCCAGGATTATCAGTGGAGAGAAGGCTGTAGAAATAAGTTGAAGAAACTCTGCTCTGAGTAGCCAGGCAAGGAGAAAATAATTTGCAGATATAAAACTAGCAGCGAAGCAGGAGACTGGATCATCAAGACAAGCAGAGGATGAAGCAAGACAGCCTGGTTACCTAGCTTGTCTTCCAGAGCAGACCATTTTCCTAGCCTGGAGCCCTAAAACAGAGCACTCTTTTTTCACATAGCCATTCTCCTGGTCAGGAGACGAGAAGGTTTTATTCTCTCTCTCAGGCTAACTTCTGGAAGTAATTAGTAATAGATGAAACCAAAGTTCAGCTGAGCTGGTAAGTGCTTCACTGAAAGTCTTCCAAAATTAGCAACTGTCATGAGTCTTGAAACTTGATAAAGATTCTCTGAAGTCTGAGCAGCGCTGTTGTGGAAGCCCAGTTACAGCAATGTCAGCAAAGCTCTAACGCATTGCCATGCTGCCATTTCTAAAACCTACTACGAGAGGTGGGCATGGGAGGAAGTTGTCTTTCTGTATGCTGCACATAGGTGCGGACGTCAAAAGAAGTCACTGTGCCATACCAGTGGACGTCAAAAGAAGTCACTGTGCCATACCAGCTCTTTCTACAGAGGAAGAGTAGAACAGAGCAGGATCATCAGGACTATCCCCTGCTCCCATCCCACTTCACTTTTATATGCTCACACTGCCTCCATCTCCAGCAAAAATAAACCGTTCAGCCTGTGTAGGCAAAGGAAATTCATGTAATTTAGTCCGAGTCCAAACTTCTACTGTTGCCTAGTGGTATATCTCATTTTATTTGCTTCTGAACTCCAAACTGCAAAACTATTCTGTAAGTTGCTATTCATTTTCATGATTTTAAAAGTATTAAAACAATTATTCTTATTCAAAACCATAAACACTCCTTGATAGTGTTTTATAACACTACAGTTTTTGTTATTAAAAAGTATAATTATTTATTTGAAAAAATCGTGGGATACGAACCACAAAGGTGCAACATTTACCCCCACACTAACCCTTTGAAGCCACCTTTTCCTTCACACAACACCCTCCTTTTGGTCGTCTGTTGTTAAAAACAAACAAACAAGAATTACACTGGAGAAACAAGCTGGATATTTTACACATGTTGTGTACCCTGCAAATACAGAGAAGTATATACACTTGTGCAAAACAACTTCATAATAAAAACCCCGTTCTGTCCATGACCCCCATCAGCAGCCTGTGGCATATGACTACTTCATGATATTTACACAGCACATTTGTAGCCAGGCTGTTCCCTCTTGAGCACCAGGTTCTGGTGCCCACCCCTTCTCTTTGGCCAAAGAAACCTGCCCCAAGGGCTCTGTGCTTGGCACATCTGCCGCAGCACTCATGGGAAGGGCAGCCTGGTACCACTTCTTCACTGGGGACATAAATCACCCAGATGAAACGGGGAGAACTAAACTGTTTGCCTCCAACGACTGTTTGCAGACACTTGTTTCCATTCAACTACCTGCTCTAAAGAGAAAAAACTGTGGATGGGCAAAACAACTGAGAACAAACATGAGACACCCTAGTGGGTCAATCTTAATTCCAATGTAACAAGGCTTCTGCACTATTCCTTCTTCAAAAGGGACCACTGACCTCAAGAGACCTTTATGATCCCCCATTTAAAAAAGTATTAGCTAATATGGTGAGTATCTATGGAACAGTAAGATATCTCTTCAGTAGGGAGTCTTGAAATAGGAAATGCCTGTATGCTTTTTCAGTGCCTTAAGGATTTTTCTGGATAATTGTAAGCCAAACACTACAGTTTATTTTTTCAAACCTTTTCAAAGCACTTTACTCACACCTTTAAAGCAAAGAAAAAAAAAAGGGAGGGGGGAAGGGGAGAAAGGAGAAGAAGGATATAGCAATGGAATTGAAAGACTGGATAAGCAGTTCTCGTGGATTTGAGCACATCCAGATACACTCCAAGTGCCAATTGCACAGTAAGCTTAATAATAAGTCTAGCACAGGAGTCTAAGAACTACTTAAAAGAACGAAGACTTTCCTGAAGAAGTGGACTGTGAGCACATACAACTTTTCTAAAACCACTAAGCAAACAGTAAACACAGCACTCTGTGAGCAAGTCTGCTGACCTGAGCAGAGCTCTTTAGCATTACACTCCTCTGCTTCCATCCAACTGTTTTCCTTTAAATTACTTTCTACTATTGTCTGAAGGATTTAACTGTTTGAAATTAATTTTATTATTATTTATTTTTTTCTCTTTTGGCTACATCCAGCTTGTATAAAAGACCCATTGCCCTCTTGGGGCTCCATTACTTGTGAGCAAACTTTGTCCAGAAGGCAGGCATATCTGAGAATAGCCCAACACAGTCTTTTTGTACCTTTTAAGATTTGCATCACAGAAGGAAATGTTGGCTTATGTCCAGGCCCATGATTTACTGTAACCTTCCAAAGGAACATCCAGTTGACTAGAGCAATTCGTTAGCCATGCCAAAAACAAAGGGCGGCAGTATTTCTGGCACGTTCTTTTTCCAAAGGCCCAAGCATAATAAGAGAGATTATGACTCTCTCTGCTATTGCTGCATTGAGAACCTGAGACACCGTGTTCAATTCTCTTAAACTTATTTCAAGTCAGACTTTTTTTTTGTGGCTCACTGATGTGTTAGATAACAAAACCTCATCATTGAAAGGAAATTGTTATTATCCTCCAAGGGAAAAATAAATCAATTACACTTGGTCATGCAAGCCTTGTCGTATACACCTTCTTGAATACAGAAATCACTAACTTCTATATAAAACCAAACCTGAAGACTCCAACTACTGAGAAAATTACCTCCTTAAAAAAAAAAATCCACAACCAAAAAAAAACCACCAAAGCAGAATAGATGGAAATATTCACCAATGCAATATACAGACATATAATCAGCATGAAATGGGCAGCAACAGGAAAAACAGAAGTCTAGTTTTTACTCCCAAATACCTAAGTGTGGTTTGCTGCTCTACAGTTTCTGATCAGCAAAAAAACTTGTGTCAACTGGCATGAAAAGCTGTTAATCTCTGTTCACCTCTTATTCAACATTTCCCTCCTCCTCCCTCACAACTCATGGAGCAACTCTTGATAATTTGCTCTTCACACCTAGATTATCTGAATCACCCATCTTCCAAAAGTGTTACTGTGTGGTAGCCATGAAAACAGCAAGATGAAGTGGAAAACAATCAAACGAGTTATTTTTCTATACCAGCTGTAAAGCAAGCATGTCAAAAAACAAATCAGACAGATATAACTAAGAATTACAGTGCCTTTAGATTATCTCCACAGTAAAATTTCACACAATATTGTGACAAGGACAATAGTTATGAGATTTGATGCCATCTTATTCAGTTACAAGTTGGTCATGCTTAATCACCATGACCTACCTTTCTGGAGATCACAACTTTACTCATCTAAATTGCTTCAATTTCATTAGGTTACCATATTAACGGTATGTACAAAAGTACCATTGAAATGCCTGGATTAACCTGTGGGTCAAAGCAAAGAACATTTCAACTCCATCTTCCTACATAAACTGAAAAGTTTGAGCCAAAAAAAAAAAAAAGAAAAATATGTTTGGCGCTTACTCTATGTCAAAAGAAGCACTACGGGTTTGATTTTCTTTTTCTCCTTGGATTTGTGTTCCATTACTGCCCCAAAACTCCAGCAGGTGGATAAATTGCTGCTTTTAGACATACTGAGCTCAGGAATGTGAAAACAAGCCCAAAGCACAAAATAAAGAATAAAAAGGGGGCGGGGGGGGTTGAGCGCAATCGATGAAGATAGAAGTCATGCTTGGTTAGCAGAGTACTTAGGATACAGGCTGTGCAGTTTTATCTCACTGTTTGTGATTACAGACCTCAACATCTGGCGCTCAGAAGATGCAAATTTGGCGGCAGATGTTTGCAAGAATCACAGGGGAGAGACTGTTTTTGTAGTTAGAAGTGCATAAGGCAAGTTGCTCATTTTGCCACATTTTTGTCACCCTTCCATGCTGAACCACCACCCTTCTCCCTCTTATCTGTCAGCCTTGGACAGGCCATTTGCCAATGGCTTACTGAATTAAACCATCTCCAAACATGCACTCATTGTCCCAAGTTCCTAATCTTTCCATGCCTTCTCCACTTTCAATCCAGAGATCACAGATGATAGCCAAGACTGCCTTGCATATTTTGCACAACCTAGATGCGAACAGGAAGATTGAACCTCCATATCCATGGACTATGCGGTATTTTGCCCTTCCTGGTGGTTTCCTCTAGCCTGCACAGAGAAGGTCACACACCTCCAACACACCTTAGCACCCACAAAATGGGACACTGATAAATCCCAGCTGAGAAGCAGGAGAATGGTGTCAACAACCCCTCCCCTATTCCCAACCCCAGTGATTCCACACCCAGCATATAAAGCACTGTTACATTTTCCATCTTGCTCTGCCTGTGTTAGTATTACCTCCCTCCTTGTTCTCTAAGTACAGCTTACAATCAAAATTCAATTGCTGACAACACAACTTCATTCCAACCTCAAGCCTTCTTTTGTTTACTAGTATCTATCTATTCTAAGTGGAAAAGGTATCACAACTACCACGCTCTTGATTTTAGACAAGAAAAAGTTTAATTTCACACAGAATAAGCAGACCAAGTGCTTGTCTGAGTTCCAGGAGCCTGATTATACCCATTTCCCACATCCAACTCTAACCTGAAAGAAGGGAAAAAGTACATTCCACACTACGATTGTCTCAGCTTATATCTTTCAGTCTCAAATGAGGTTTTTGACAAAGGAATGAAAGGATACTAGATACAAGTCAATGCTAGTAAGCCAGGACATGTACACCCCCCTTTTTTTTATTTGCAAAGGACTTCAGCTTCAATCCCTAAACAAGCAAAACAATTTGCAAAACACTACACCAAGCGAGCTAAGCACTTTTTGTAAATCTAGCCCTTCACGTCAGTTATAACACCAACCTTTGCTTCTTCATTCATTATGTGCCACCTTTGCTCAATTTTATATGATAGCATCTCACAGTCCACTTCAGTACCACTACAGATAACCATAACCATTAGCCAGCATAAAAGCCCGAGTTGCACTTGAATTCATAACCTACAGGCAAATGATTTGGCAGTCTTCACCAATCCTCAGGTCATCTGGTCCCCCACTTGGCCCTCTCTTCCTGGAGGTCCCTACCCAGTGGGGCTCTTGCACAGCTGTTGTATTCAGACTCTTGGAACTAAACAGAATTTCTACTCCTTCTGTGATTACTCCTAAATTTCTGCTGCTAGTTGACATGCCTCCTAACATTTACAGACAACATGATTCAGATGGTTCCAACAATGTCCTATAGATGTATGATAACAGATAGTAAATCTTCCAGAAAGTAACAAAGAGTGCTCAGATTTGTAAGTGCCCTTTTCAGCTGCAATTAGAAATGCACTCTGTTCAGAAAACTTAGTTTTGCGGAAACATGCACTGAACTTCTCTAGATTTCAGATCTGGCCATGCTATCTCTAAAGTTCCCCTCCAACATCCTAGAGCCAAGTAGTTGCAATTGTGAGCAATTTCAGATTCAGACCCCAGCTTTACAACTGAAATTACTTGATTTGGGCCAGTTGGATCCTTACATATCAAACAGCCAAATTGTCCTTTCTGTGTTGTGAAAATATACAAATGCCCAGTAGTGTTCGTTAGAAGAATGCTGGCTGCTGCTCATTAAGAGAAGCAACAAAGCAACATCATTTAATTCCTAGTACTTTTAATAATAAAGCCATATCAAGGCAATAGCTATGCTCTAACCTGCTTTGAGACAAAACCAGGTAAGTCCTCCTCCTCTTTTCTCCCTTTGTCTTTTGAAGGCACAAAGGGTTATCCTATTGCAGCTCACCACAGGCACTCCGAGCTTCCCAGAAACAGCAGACAACATTTCCCAGGCCAAAGCCACAAGACTCTCTTCCTTCAGCAGGACTACAACACAGGCGTTAAGTTTCTCAATAAAATGGCCTGAGGCACATCTTGAAGCAGTACCTATTTTATGCAGGAGAGGGCAGCGACATACACATGCACACACTCTGCAATTAAATCGCTTTGGATTTGGACACGCTTCCTTTGAGTGTATGACTCTCCTGGAAGTTCAGATGCTACTCATGATCACGCAAATAAACCAAGGGAAATCCAACTATGGCATACAGCAACCTCACGACAACAACTCAAAATGAATACAGGTAGTTTGATGCTACATGAGAAGGGTTGAAAAGCAATTGTAAGAGGTGCAAGATATGCTGGTGGGAGAAAGCAGAGGTCCACAGCAATTTGTCACTTTGACAATTTGAATTTTTGTTTAAATATAAACACCCAAAAATATAACATGGGAGAAGGGAGAAGGAAAGAGTTTCCTCAAGTGTCCAAAGCTGAAATCTGCAGGTCATTTGGTCATTGGATTCAGTAGGACTTAGGCATCTAAACACCAGCATGTATCTATGTCTGGAGCATGTTTCAATAGCAAGTTAGTGACACTTGGAAAACCTGAAAAGACTTGCCCCTACAATTCTTTTTTTAGTAAACTTTGATTAGTGTCTTTACTTAACCTTTTGGAAAATAGTGGAAGTGGTTTCCAAGACATTCATTTGGATAGTGACTTTTTTTCCTTTTTGTATGTAGCTCAGAGAAAATTTCAAGGCAAAAATAACACTCCATAACATAGAAGACCAGAAATGAGCAAGCATGATTTAAAGTGGATGACTTCATGAACAGAAAGGAGTCAAGATGAGCTAAAGTCATGGAAATGCTCTCCACATATCTCCAATATGCCCAGTACAAGCACCACCAAGATACAATTAACACATACCTTAGGGTAAACTAATAGCTATCTGCAGATTTTCATTTTATAACAAATTGGTCTTCAGCTAGTTTATATGGCAACCCTCGCAAGCACAGTGAGAATCCCAGTACGTCCCCCACCGCTAATAGAAATGCAGTCCTTGAGACAAAGCTGTTCTAAGCAGCTGAAAAGCGCTCCAAAAACTGTCACTCAAAACTGGAGCAACAAATAGAGACACTAGAGCAATGCCCTTGCTACTCTGGGAGGAATGGGGCATGGACAGCACAGGGGTGAGTGTCCTGCAGGGCTGCACTCGCACGGTACAAGCCACTTGAACCCTCATGCAGCAGAAACTCATACCAAGGCTATCTGGGCAGCAAGGGCAGCCAGGTAGGAGGCAGAGACAGGCACGGCACAGCACCAGGCTAGGCAAGCCAACGTGGACCAGTTTCAAGGAGAGCAACTGGCAGTACCAGCACCTAACAGAGACAGTATTGCTCAGCATGCTGTGTCTCCAGAATGTTACTGCGGCATCCGCGCAGCGCCCAGCACTCCTCCTAACCCCATTATCCAGAATCCTTCAGATGGAGGAGCTGGCTCAATTCAACCAGAACAAATTCAAGGAACTAAAAGCATCACAGAAGTGGAGTGAAAGGAAAGAATTTTAATATGTAAGTTAGAGGGGCTTTTAAAAAGACAGTGGTCAGATGAGCTCCTCTCAAGAGTCAGAAATCAGTATATAGACTTAAAATATGAATCCAGATTCTCCTGCCTGAAAAGAGTCACAGCAAAGGACAGAAAGATCACCCAGTTAGGCAAAAATAGGAATACAGGGACTTTGCCCAATACATGCCCCTTCAGAAACAAAAAGCCACCAGTTTGCTTACCAGGTCAGCAAGCCCCTGGTCCCAGTCCAACCAGGCCAGGTTGCAGCCAGCCAAAAGAAGTAGCTGAAGTTGCTCGGAAACAAGTCTAGAAGATTGGGTACCATCTGAATATATCAGCCCCTACCATCAAAAGCCCTGAAATGAGGAGACCTGGAGTAGCCTGCACCCTTCCTTCGGGGATGCCTATTCTTCAGTGCAGCTCAGCAAACCACCCACCCCTCAGAAACACCACACACCAAGAAAGGTGCCATTGCAATTTCTAGAGAAAAGCGTTCCTCTGCTGAAGGCCTGCGGGGAAGGAACTGCTGCTCAAGCAGTTTTTTGGCCTAGAGGATGATCTGTAGATGGGGGCACAAGTTTGCAAACAGGTGCAGGGTGCTTGCACATCACCCTCAGGCATAATAAAAGGCACCAGAACAGGTTATCAGCGTGGTCCGTGACAAACAGGCAAAGCATCTGGCCCCTCCAGCAGCAGTACCTGGGAGGTAACTGGGGGGGCTGAGCCCAGGAGCTCCCTCTGCACTGCTAACACTGGTTTGTATGACTGTGCCTTACATTCACATGGCTGGTACATGCACGTGAAGCGGAATCGCATAAAAATAAGTGAATATTTAAACTAATGTAAACAGCCTACTAGTTTACAACAAAACAAAAAATACAACAAATAAAATGGTACAATGAAAGAGCAGTTCGAATGTGCAAAGGGTGCACACAGAGATCTCTATTTCGGTAACTAAACTGCGGTAACCAGAGCTGTGTCAACAGTACCTCTTAGTGGCCACAGTAATCTGCTACCAAAAAGAGGAAAGAAGAAAAAAAAAAGTCATGAGTGGAAACATTAGCAAGCTGGAGTGGGGGCAGAAGTAGAAGGGTCCAGTACCCTCTGGAATCATCTTGGAGACATTGTTTTGAAGAAATTGGGTTTTTACCTTTCACCTTTTAAAAAGATGCCTACAAGCAGATATCTCTCAACGTGTCCTGTGCGCCACATTCGCACTCTTTCCACAAGTCCTGCTAGCATAATTCCCCCCGGCCTTGAAAACTCATATTTATTATGTTTAAAAGTATAGAACCCATTGGAAACATTTCAAATATGTAAAGTAAGTTCCAAACCAAGGTAAACAATCTTCATATTTCTTTCCATGTGGGCTGTAGAAGGGCCAAATGGGGAACAGGATACGTACATCCATTTTTCAGTGTATCTAGATACCTAAAAATAACTAAGCATAAAGTTATTCTTTATATCCCCGTACTTCACTTCTGCAAGCTGCGAAGGATTGCCGGAGAGCTTGCTGATCTATTTGTGTCTAGAAAAAGGTGGAATCTGAAAACAAGAGGCAACAGGCTCCCAGAGAGGTGGTTGAGTCGTCATCCCTGGAGATCTTCAAAAAACGCATAGATGCGGCGCTCCAGGACATGGTCTAGTAGGCACGGTGGTGTTAGGTTGACAGTTGAACTTGATGATCTCAGAGGTCCTTTCCAACCTTAGTGATTCTATGATTCTGTGCAAACTATCTGCAGGTCTGGGAAACATTTTGCCCTGCCTGGGGCATCAGTACACTGACCATGAAGCACAAGGCACCACCTCCAGAGCATGCTGCTAAGGCAAAGCACGTAAGCATAAGGGATAAAGAATACACAGGCTTTTCTGGGGAGATCATGAGCGTACACTACATTACAATTAAAGTAATGAAGAGGGGAAACAGCAAGAACCCAAAGTAAAATCTTCCCAGACATAGCCATGCAAACTGGAAGATACAGAATCAAAGTGAAGCCTGCTGCCACCTCCACCTCACCAGGACAACTCAGGGATACTGTTCACCAAGGGGAATGGTATCATGTAACATCTTCCAGTCCTGATAAGTTTAACATTAATTCAATTTAATATAGAAGTAAGCACATTAACCACTGGCTAAGTTTAAACTAGCATTATTTGGTATGCAGGAGTGTTCTAGTGTCCTCTACCTATCACTTAACTGCAAGCTGGAGTGCTAAGTTTCCTCTGACTCTACCTCATGCCTGTAAATCTTCCAGCCAGTCATTAACTGCTTGGTAAAGGACTGGCACCTCATATATTGTCACTTAATTATGTTATGCTACATTGGGCTTCCTAGGAGGCACTCATTTAGCACAAAAACACCTCTAAACAAAACCACGTAGACAGACTGCCCAAGCCAGAGACTATGAAGAATGCTGCTGACAGGGGAATAGAAATGACAACTAAAACAGCCTTTGGAACGGAAGGAGAAACCGTAGCGACGGGGAAAAAGAAACCAAGCATGGACATTTGAACCATCAGATAAACAGCAGCTGACAGGACATTTTAGATCTGGAAGGCGGGGGCAGAGGAGGAGGAGGAGAAGTGCACCAAAGTGGAAATAGAAAATTACCCTCCTGAATGAACGAGATGTGTTTGGAATGAGTCACAGGGGAAGGCGAGTGCAAACATCAGCAAGTCGAGAAGCTGACTGCGCGGTACCTTGCTCCTGAATCCGGTCTTCAGAAACGAGACACGGCTGAATAAACACAATGAGAAAAACAGCCTGTTCTCAGCTCCTACCTTTACGATGTTGAAATGAAAATGCTTTTTGGGCACAATCCTACAGGCACAAGGAAGACATCACCACTGCTGAATTTGACATAGGTGAAGGACATTCAGCACCTCAGAACTGTCATTCCTTCTCTCCCTGAAGGAGAGAGACAGAGATGCTTCGATCTTTCTTGCTACGGATGGAAATAGTTATCCTGCTCTTGTACAACATACACTGCCTTCAGAATATATTGCCAAAAAAAATCCAGACCAGCAAAACTGAGCATAAAATAACCATATCAGCAAGGGATATAAACCAATAAACACTCTGCCGTGTGGCAGCCACACACACACCTTTTCAGTCACTAGAGCCACTCTGGATGCTGCTATGGATGGAGCATATAGAAAGAAGCCTATAGGAAGGCAGGATTGGATCTTTTGCTACTCCACAACTGAGAAGTACTTCGAGCATTTAAGATGACAAACAGCTACAGCAGAAGCTTCCCCCCTTTTTTAAACATCAGCATTTGTCTCAGTCCCAGTGACATTTGATTGGGCATTGGAACAGGTTGCCCAGGGAAGTGGTGGAGTCACCGTCCCTGGAGGTGTTTAAAGAAAGGTTGGGGTGCTTAAGGACATGGTTTAGTGGGTAATAGGTGGTAGGGGGACAGTTGGACTAGATGATCCTTGAGGTCACTTCCAACCTTAATGATTCTATGATCTACCAGGCTGGAAATCAGTTCTGTTCAAAGCACAGTTGCAACTGCTGCACTTGGCAGCTTTACACCTAAGTCTGGTGTCATTCAACTACATTGAGTGACCGGACAAAGGCAGGAATTATGTGGAAATTGCTAGTGGGGGGCAACATTCAAGTAGGCTCTTTTTCACTTCAAAATAGAGTTTTCATTGAATATTACCAAATTTAGGATAGTCCAAATCTAGGTGAGAATTTAGGTTCAAAATCTAAGCTGCATGCACGCATATTGTCTGCATTTGCCATAAGTTGATGCTTTCTACTTGTGAAGAAAACTCACTTCCTGAGACAACACAAATAATACGGCCGGGAGTGAGAAGTTGGTTTTGCTTCGTATCTTTCTTCGTTTTACCTCCCAGAGACTGTTCAGGATCCTCTGAATCCATGGATGGTAGGGGATTAGGGACACTGCTTGTCTATAGAAGGCTGTATTGGTTATTATCAGATCACTGCAGATAAGGAACCTTCTTGATACTGAAGATGTTCGCTGAGTGACTTTGGGTTCCTACCTGTGCAATTAAGCAGGCTCTGTTAGGCAACGCAATTGCCTTGTGTGCTACAGGAACAACTACTACAACCTGCCGTTAAAGGATTTCTAAAACAAGGGGCAACATTGGTGCTTATTCCTCCGAGCTGGACAAAATCAGGAAAGGGAAAGGATAGATTTCAATTCACTTATTGTAACATCACTTTGCCAGCAAAGGTCAGTTATATGCTCACAAACAACCGGTTCATAGAATCTGCAATATTAGCGAAACCTTAGTCACCACTTCCAGCTGCCTACAAGTATAAAGAGAAGCAGCGCCGCAAGCCTGGGTTAGAGCTGGTCAGGAAATTATACCCCCACTTCTCAACCCACACAAAAGCATTTTAGGAAAATGAACAATTTCCACACTTCCAGGAGTTTCCAGTTTACATATAGAGTTAAGTTTTGTTTGTTTTTGGCAGCTCAAACCTTTTCTCAGTTCAGTAAGTTTTAGTGTTTTTGAAGACAGCCTAGAAATTCAACCCAAGTGGAAAGCTTTCATTTAAGTTTTTCATTTCATCAGAAAGTTTATTTCTCCCATCCCACAGACTTTTGGCCAAATTAACCAACCAGCCTCACAGGAAAAGTCCCTTTCAACAGACAGGACCTCTACCTTTTTACTTAATTATTACACACTCCATTCACACTGTACTGCCTACATCCAAAAATCGAAGCCCAGAATGTTTATCCTCAGCTTTTTTCCTAGTATTATTTGCAAAGGTTGAAATCAATTTGTAAAGCTTACTCTAAACTAGTGCAAATATGTTTTGAAACATTCATTGTAAATGTCAAACAATGCCGATACCAACGCTTTGGACAGCTTTTTACATGTACTAACAGTGCACAAAACCTGAGAAGATTAGCATCTCACTGCAAAACTAAAGGCAGATGACAAGGCTTCAAATAAATTATGGCAGCATAAATCTGTACTGTTTTCAGGTCACTGAGCTCTCTGGACACACCTGAGGGCTGTCCTCTTTGTTTTTATTATAGGGAAAGAAAAAAGAATCTGCACAAAGGTGCTGCATACAGGAGCTTCTAAACCTTTGAATAGTTCCACTACTACAGAAGGCGAATATACAGATAGCATGCAAACATAGTCAGACTTTGTCAGAAAGATACAATAATATTGGTGTTCCTTCAGGGGACAGAAACGTCCTTTAGCACCCACTGGTTTTCAGAATAACTGTCAAAGACTGTGCTAAATTGGATTCTAGCAGTTTTAATATTTTAAGATGTAAGCTGTCTGATCTCAGTTTAACTTTGATCTCCATTTTGCTAGCAACCCCTGGTCTAAAAACCTTCATCAAAATTACCAAACTAAAAAAGGGAATAAGAGAAGATAATAAAAATCAGAGCAAGAAACTGTGAAGATAGATGCTGTAACACTGCAGCTTGTTTTCATGGATCCCCATTCTCTTTTCATACATTACTAAGCCACCCCAACCTGCAGTCAAGAGTGTTAGAGGTAGTCAAATGTGTTGGACCAGCAACTTCATCACAGGATGGGATCTTTAGACCATACACTTGTTGGGCTGGGACTTACTGTTAGCAGGCCAAGTTCTCAGTGGTCAGGTTCCACTAGCTCTAATGGAGCTACACCACTGGCTATTTGGCCTAACGAAACAGGTTTCCACCTCTTCTTCCTCAAGGTTCCTACCTGACTTCTCTGCTTCTTTTGGATAGGTCATCTTAAAAAAAAAAAAATGATGCAACTGAAAAATTACTGTAGTGACAATAAAGGCTCCAATCTACATGCTAAGAAGTAATCTGCCTAGGAATCATGAGCACTGCAACACCGGAGCCATGGGAGTTCTACATGAGTCCAGTCACAGGAAGACCAAGACAGCAGTTTGAGGGGCCGCAGTGACCCGCTTTTAGCTGCTTTATCAGAGACGTCACACAGCAAGAGCACATGTTCCCCTACTTTATAACCCCGACACCACACCCCAGTGGCCACAATCTCCCAGCAAGCACACCCAATGGTTTCTGCCAGAGATTTTTCTCCATCTACTTTTTACGGGCCACCTTGAGGACTCTGGCATGAAACATAATACCTTGCTGCGTACTATTGTGTTTGGCCCTGCAGAATTAGTTTTCTTCCAGAATTAAAAAAAAAATTAAAAAAAAAAGAGGAGGGAATAGTTTTATGTCCTTTGCTGCTTCCTTAACCATAAGGCTCACCTTTTAGCAGAAAAATTCCGCTTGGGGAAAAATCAGGACCCTGTTTCTATGGAAAGATAAGGACTGTGATGTTAAGTGGTGTGAAAATAAATCATCTTCCACAGTGCTTCTCAAAGTCTCACCATGCCTGTTAGAAGACCAAATGATACCCATGAAATATGACTGAACTTAACTATTAGCTGTGACGGATACATTGTTTTTATAGAGGGCAACAAAGATATATTTTAAAGCAATTTAACACTTGCATCCCAAGTTATATGTTTTGCAAAACAGTGTTTTATTAAATAAGATCAGATCATCCTGATGGGGGGAAAAAAAAATCCTAACTATTTTTCCTTGTTTTTTCTAATCAGTAAGTATTTTCACCCTGAAGGTCATTAAAGTGCTCATTATATAGTTTGCTCATTTTAAAGCCATAGTTAAGCCACATGTGCTGTACTTTATCATTGCATTTATGGTATTTAACAGAAAGCTGCAGGTTTCTATATGGGATCGCATCTTATTAATCTGTGTTGAAAAATATACACCATGTGTTTGGCATAAAATGAGTCAGACAATTGCTTAACAGATTGCACCGTATTTCAGAATGTTGCTGTTGTCATAGTGTCCGTAGGTATCAAAGATATACATTATCCCTAAACATGGTTTAGTCCAAGTCTCCTTGTCTCAGCACTCATGCTAAGAAGGATGAGATTTATTAGCTACTTCCAAAAGGGTTGCTCTATCATAATTCCTATTCAAGCACACAAAGTGGCTAATACATTTAACGTTACCACTCAAGAAACATCCTGCCTTATCCCAGTAAGCCAGGACTCTCTGGGACCAAAGGGCAGGGGGAAGAACCCTTAAACCTTTAAAGATATATTATACAAATCTTCTTATAGTAATAAACTTGCAATCATAAATGAGCCTTTGATAGAAGCAATATTTCACTATGGATTCTACCCTCTGTAATAAAAAGTAATTTAAACTTTCCAAAAGACTATTATACAGTGGATAAAAGCAATAACTAAGTACAGAACTCTGTTAAATCCTGTCTTTAATATAGTATGAAGAGCAGAACATTTTAAGTTAAGTGTAAAGAAAGCTGATAATGACTCTATTGTGCTTACCTGCTCATAGCATCAAGCTCTACTTGGAGTAAAGGTTCATTTGGAACCCAAACGAGCCAAGAACACAACATAACAGGAGTATTAGTGTAATAACATAGTAATTAGATTTTATTGACCCAGAAATCAAGTTGGTACCTAGACAATGGAGATTTTTCTGGGCATATATTCAGTGGTCTCTGGATAAACATGCTAACCAAGCTTTTTAATCTGATGAGCCTTTCAGTTTTGTCATCAAAATAACAATACTCATCATCTTGTAGTAATATTCCTACTTGTTCATAGCTGAGGGTGGCTTTGTTCTGGTAAAAAAAGTAATCTCACATTGAGTAGAATGCACAGGCTTGTACAAAAGTATCACCACACGAAAGCAGAAATATCTCTGTGCTCAGGTTCAAAATGAACCTCTGTGGGAGACCAAGTGCAGATGATGCAAACCTCATTGCCTAGAGTCTACATTCTCATGTTACTACACAAAGCACAAGTGAAAACAAACTTACACTATCAATTCAACATCATGACTTTCCAAGGCTGGATCAGTCCCAGGATCCTCCTCAGTCTTTGCATCAGAAACTACACAAAACGGCGAGCCACTGTGGGTTATGGAACCACTCCACTAGAACCACATCACTGGAAAATGTCAAGCTTCAGCTAAGGTCTTGCCAAATCTGACTGGCAGGTACCAAAGAGGCTAGATCAATTAGCACAGACTTAGTAAATCACCTGGATACATCTTCATGACTATGAAATTATTCTTCTGAAACCACCAAGGCCACATTTAAACAATCTCTGAAAGATCTCTACTGTGATTAAACTCCGTGGTGCAATGTGGACCAACAGAATTTGAACTTGTATAAGCAGATATTTCTGCTCTGGTTCTTTCCTTACCTGTTCCTCTGATAACAAGCGCCATACCTTGTTTTGTGCCTGAAGACTCCAAGTAAGGTTGCAAATGTAGCCTAGGAATCAGTTTTTCTTTTGCTAGGAGAAATTTCAGAATGTGTATTTGCCTACAACCTGGCAGAATACAGTGCAGACCAGAGAGATTTCCAAGCCTCTGACACTGAGGTCACCTTCTGCACTGAAGTTACAAAAGCTCTGCTGCAGAGCACAGTTTCTGGCATCTGTGTGTTACTACCAGGCTTCTCTCAAAATAAATCCCACATCCTTTGCCTTTTTGAGAGAGCAGGCCAAAGCATTTTGGCTCAAGTCTTCCCAAAAAAAAAAGGTCATGGCTAAGATAGGCATTCAACCCAAAGTGTGAAATGTTTGGCAAAATTATGAATAGCTGTATACAATATTACAATAGAAAATTTTGGGGGTTACCAACACCTACCATAGACAGTGAGTTTGACTGAAAATCTTTACATGCCAATATTTAGGAAGTTTCCCACATTCTCTTGTGATTGTATCCAATATTTGTAGGCTCCTAGCGTGCTGTATCTCCACAGCGTCCCCTACAAGAAGATGCATGCTAAAGCCATAGCTGAGACATACAGCCAGGAAACAGTCTAGAAAAAGCTGTCTTTTCCCCTTCCCCTTTTTCAGATCACTGACTGTTGGCTTGAATTTGTCAGAGGAACGCAGGTGCTGGTCAACAACTGGAAGACACTGACCAAGGAGGATATGTAATCTCCACCAGCAGAGGCTCTTTAGAACAGGTCAAACATTAGTCAGAAAAAAAATTGGTATAGCTGAGTCTGCTTTCAGGGAATGAGCAATCCAGGGTACTTGCTGGAGATCAGAGCTTCCAGCCATGATTGTTCTAGGTCCAGGATATGCAACAAAAAGCAGGAAAAAAAAAAAAATGTTCTTGGATTAAGTTTGTTGAAACAGGACTGCTTGAAATGTTCATGTCAAAGTCAAAACCAAGCTGAACTTCTCTAGTTTAAAGCTCTGCTCCACAGCCAAAGAGAAACATAAGCCTATCATGTGTGAATGAATTCCAAATGATTTGAGCTGGTTTACCAATTTACAATGAAAATCAAGCACCACTGTGGAAAAACTAAGAAAAGTTTTTAAAGTTCCATAAAAAAACACCCTTTACTTCTGAAACTTAAAAACACACTTTGGGGGGGGTTGGTTTTTTGGGGTTGTTTTTTTTTTTCCCCTCTTTTTACCACCTCATGACAAACAAATTCCCTCAATTTTGCATAAATCCAGTTGCATTTTCTACAGTTTGCATGACTGACAAGTCTAAAAAAAAAAATCTTCAAATACACCAAGCTCAAAATAGAATTTTAGAGAAGACAGTTTTTATATGGAAGTCATCAAATCAGAGAAGATTTTTTCATCCTGTTGTCCTCCAGGGCTTGTACTTTGCGCAATTTTTCCAAGAGCAACATTGGTTCTGTTTGCAATTCGTCTCTCCAGTGAGCATTTTTAAACTTGAAGTGGCAGCGGGGAAGAAAGGAGAGGCCAGAAGACAAAAATGTGAACATATTTAAAACAGGGATTCTATAGGAATGAGAGCGTTCAGTTCTGCATGCATGCATTTTAAATTTAAAGGAAGTCTCGCTTACAAGGCAAAACCACTAGTGGTGTGAATTATACGACTCCAACTTCCTCCAGTTTGGCAGGGTGGTAAGAGCTTTGCGGAAGGCAACCGCTGTGGTTTGACTCTCACTGATAATAGCTGACTCTCCCTCCACCCCCTGAAAACTCAGCACTCTAAAAATAAGACGGAAGCAAAAGGAGAGTCATTTCCTTGCCAACACCAGTAGCTGGGAGGCCTGGAATGATGCCATTAGATACCCTACTATTTATTGCCCATTTCCACCCCATAGGAAGCTTAGGGAAGTAGTTGCCAAAAGAAAAAAGAAGAGAGAAAAATAAACCTTCCTGTTTGGCTTAACATTTGACAGGACAATGTCAGATAATTCTAGCTCTACATTTTGCACGTTCTTGCCCACAGTTGTTTTCTTCCAGAGGCTTCTTCTAAAAACAAAGAAGGATTTTCATACATCCATGCTTTTACAGCAAACACAGGAAGTATCTTCTCCAGTCTCCTACACATGCCTTTCTCTACTTTGCCTGCTGCTTCACTCTCTCTTCACTAGGCGCTTTCATTCTGGACAGCACAAAATCAGGACCATTAAAATACACATACTTATTAATTCAATTTCCTTCAGAAATTACTGTTTCATCAATACCAAATGTTTTACAAGTCAGTCACGGTTATAACAAATCTTCCCAAATCAGAGATGTGCCTCTGGAGGGAAGGAATAGGAAAAAGTGGGAAAAAGAGCAATTTCTGAAGATTAAGTTTGTTATCTCCTCTCTGTCCAATTCAGAGATGATCAAACTAGTGTTTTACCTGCTTGAAGAAGGCCATACCTGCTAAGCTAGAAAGCTGCCTCAGCATGTCCGCCTAAAGTTGTTCCACTTCATTGTCATCAATAGCATTTAATTTAAAAGAGTATCACCTGGTGGAGCTAACCTAGTCATCTAGCTCAGGGTCTCCAAAGCATGCTCCATTGAGGAGTTATGACTTAAAAACTACATCAGTAATGACAACCAAAAAAAAACAATTTCAGAGGCTGAGATCAGGTGAATGTCTGAAGACCTATTTTTAAATTGTCTGCTCCAAACTGAAGCTGGCTAAGAAATGGTCCAGTCTTTCTTCCCTCACATGAAAGGCACTTAACTCTCTTCCATCCTCATTAACACGAAGCCCAGAAGCCTATTACATGGGTGAGGGGAATGTCAAAAAGTGTAGTTTCGAAGCTGCCAGATTTTCTTTCCTTAATTCTTCATCCAAGTAAATTTATTTTAAAAACTTAATCCAAGTACACAGGTATTTCCAGGTAAATCAAAACTATACTCATTTAAATTTTTGATGAATAAATATACCACTTGCCAACAACAACAAAATGCAAACAGCCAAGAAGGGAGGGAGACAACCAGCTTTCCAAATTCCCTTGCAATCCTGGGTCAGTCTTACTGCTAGCGGAATCTGGAATAGTCATGTGGCTGCTCTACTTGTCTTCACTCTTAATCACCAAATAACCCAAGTTGTAAAAATTTTTCGTTTGTACAGAAAGGCACACCCTCTGACAAGTGTTTCCCTCAGGGAACACAGCAGCTAGCCCTTTCAGGCCAGAGTTAATCCTTTCTGAGCAGCAGTGGACATCTCAGCCCCATGTCAGAGCACCATGCTCTCTGCCCCAGCCTCCTGGCACAGCCTGGTTCCAATGTGGAAGAAACCCAAGCAGCAATGTAGAAGGGTAACCACACAGTTTCTCCAGCCAGGTGACCAGTCTGAGTGACCAGGACTGGACAGATCAGATCCCGCCTGACCCACAGCCTATAAACGTGCTACAGAGACTGCACATGGTGGGAACATGTGGTAATACATCATTAGAACAGCGGGGGAGAAGTTCGTTTCCTGTCCTGCTAACATTTTTAGGATTACAACAACAAACTTTTCTGCACCAGAGCACAAAAGAGGAGACAGAGACATCTTCCCCACCCTGCTTAGGAAGAGAGGCATCCACACAGGACAGCCAAAAGCCCAGTAGTCATAGCTCGTAACAGTGAAGGAACAGGAACCTGAGAATCAAGACCTCATGTTTGGCAGACATCTCCTGCATTCCCAGGAAAAACTTTACCCTCCGGGGTATTGGCTATTCTGAGCTCTCTGCTCTGACTTTGTACAGGAACTCAGTGCCAGATCACAGAAATTTTTCCTTGCAAAAGTTTCATCCAAAGTGACAAGCTTCCATGAAAAGTTCTGATGAAAACAAAAATGTTCTCTTGGAAAATTCCTAGCAAGCTCTAATCTTCACGTTAAATCACGGCCACAAATTTACAGCACTTCGCTCCCCACATGCTGACTGGAGCCTAGTAAAACTGTACTGAGTTCTAGTTCCTTCTCCACCCCTCCTTTGGGACATGTAAAGACTTGCATCCTCTGGGTCCTATATAACCTCCTGGTCAAAAATGCAGTACTGTTTTTTTCTGTGAATCAGACTCCTGTTATTTGTCAGGAGCAAAGCACCCAGGCCTGAGTCTTTGTAACTTTCCCTTTTGTACTTCACCTAGTCATACCACGCTATTCCCTGCAGGGTTTGTCTGAGATATCCTCCCGGAATGGTGTGGCAAATACTTCACAAGCGCAGAAGGTTTTCTGCTGCTTACAAAGGGTTACAAGAAACTGAAAATTCTTCACTTGCTCCCTGCTGTTCCAGAAGAGCAGTGCCATCTTCTAAATAAGCTGAGACAGCTGAAAACAGCTATGAATCTCCCCTCCAACACAGTGCACAATATCACTGAAACTACTTCTGTGAATTCAAATAATTGAGTTACAATTCTCAGCTTTAATAGAATTTTTGTCTGCAAGAGATTAAGTTATTTTCTCTTGGCAACTTTCAATATCAAGTGGAAATGACACTTTTCTTTCATGAGCAGTAAGGATCAGAAGGCAGTCGAGCCCCTCCACGCCTTAGGATTTTAGAAAGATGTTTTCCTGCTCTTCCCAAAGCTTGCAACCTTGCCATTTGCAGTCCTATTATTTCCTCCTTTCAAAGGACATCATTGAGGACTCAGCAAATCTACCTCCATTTATGCATCATCCTTATTACAAAATCTAGATCCATATTAAATTTGGACTGAAGCACAGCACAGTTGTGACACTGGCAACTAGAAGTTATAAGGATCATTGATTTCTACATGGCCATAGGCAAAGAACAGACACCAAGGGCTAAGCTGGCTTGACGTATCTCATACTTGATGTCAGCCAAGTACAAGTACACGGACAGTTCCCCTGGAGCAAGTCATGTGTAATGTTGTTATTCCACAGCAAGTCATTTGTATGCTAAGTCTTTACACTTGCAGATATTGATCAATCAAGACACAACGTTGATCTGACTTTGACAAGAAGCAGCCAAAGGAATTGTGAACCCTCAGTCTCTGAGCAGAGGTTTCTTCCTGCCCAGGTATTAAAACCAGAATTATTCATTTTGAAATAGATCTGTGAACAACCAGCATACATGTGAAACAATAGCCTACCTAGGATGGGAATATGGGAGCCATTCAAGTATGTCATATAGCCAACACCACTAACACTACACAGTTTTCTCTTACTTCAAATATTCAAGACTTGTGAGGCCAAAGCTGCAACCCAAATTCTCTCATACTACTAAATTCTAAGAAATCAGTAAAGAGCGAGCTACTACGATATGCATGTTACAGATGTGTATGGTGATTGTACGTGCATTATGGTACCGCCCAGTTTCTGTGCAGTAGAACGGAATAAGGAATAATAAACCTCTTTTCCCTATACTGTCAAAACATCAACTACTTCGCCAGCTTATCCTCCCCGGCTGATAGGGTTCTGCGCTTTTACAGTGTTTGTACTTGCTCTGCTTAGAATTCAATTTCCTCTGGTGATCTGCATGCAGGCAAATATTGCCAATGGCACTAATGTATATTTGTTCTTCTTGAATTGCATACAGAAATATTGTTGCTATGCGGCAAGCACAAAACAATCCAGAAGTCACCTGACATCCTCCATCAAACATTTAGGAGTCATCAAACTTAATTTCCCCTTTGTGCCATAAAACACCAAGAGGAAGCTTTAATAGATTGCATTATGTAACGGTTCTATAAAAATAGCAGGCCAGCACTGGAGCACTTCCTTCCTGAGGCCTAATAACCTATGCTGAAAGGATACACACTGGTTTCCCTGGCAACCATGAGAGATGACACTAGGGGAAAAACAGCAACAAAAGGACCCATTTTTTGCTTAGTAAAATAAGGTCTGGCTTCAAGCTTGTGATACAGTGAATACAGAGTGTCTGACAGAGAGAACCGGTTAATAATTCTGCTCAGGTCCTTGTGACCTTGCAAGGCTGTTAATGCTTTTCATTTCTTCTTGTTCCGCTTATTAGAAAAAAAAAAATAATTAAAAATACCAAAACCACAACAGAAAACTCATCTCAGGAAGTATAACTGTTCGTTTGGTTGGGGTTTTTTTAAATTTAAAAAAAAACAACCAAAGAAAACCCACGGAAAGAAAAAAAGCTGAGGCAGGACTGTGTCAAAGGTTCATCTGCTAGCATTTCCACAAGAAAATCTCTTTCTTCCCTCCACTTGCATAGATGGCAGGATTTTCACATTTCATCTGAAAAGACTCTTTCTGTTTCCAAGCTTGCCACGCTTAGCACTCCATTGTCCAGCAGACAGCTGTTTTCAAGACACAGCCTTTGCAAAAAAAACCAAAAACAACACATCCCTCCCCAAAAAACGCACGATGATACAACACGATGCTAAAGGCACAACCCAGTAGGCCACAATACTTAACAAGGTCATCTCCCGCCTCATTCAGCCCTTCCACAGCCCCCATGCTCCTACAGGGAGCCAGAGAGAAAAGTGGCAAAAAGGGGGTTTGTTTCAGTCCAACTACCAGGGCTGGTAGATTCCTTGTGAAATAACCACGAGTTTATTCTTGTCATCTTCGGCTTTCCCCAGCCAACTTTTAACCCTTGCTCATTGCATCAGCTCCTGCTAAGGCAGTTCCCACAGCAAGTCCCTTTCTTCACTTGCCTCTCAGAAGCCTCTGGCACATTTGGGTATTATATAGTGCAAAATAGCAGTGGCAGTGAGCGAACACGCATGTTTCTGAGAAGGGGGGGAGGAAAAAAAAAGGAAAAAAACCTCAGTTTTCTCTGAAATCTGGAAAGCAGCTGCCTAAGGCTTGTTTTCACCCTTCACAAAAAACTCCCTTCCTCCTCCTTGTCAGTCAATAACAGAGGAGGAAACGCATTGGAACAGGAAACGTAGTGGTACATAACTCTCCTGCTGACCAACTCTACCATCTTAAGTGATCCTGGGCTCCTCACGCAAGTGAGAGAAATATCACACGTAATTCAGAAGAGGAAACCAAGGAACAGAGACTAGGTGATACCTCCACAATACCTCCTTACTCCATAGCAGCAGCAAAAGGAATGCAATCCAAAGCCCAATTAATTTCTACCCCCCAACAGTTTCTCTAGCACAGACATATCTCACAGGGAAGAAATAAAAGCATAGGCTAGGGCCACAAAGGTGCCTCTCAAACTGTCCATCGCTTTCCCCCTCTGCTGTAACAAAGTCTCTCTTCTGTTCTCAAAGAAAAGCTTTGCATCCTAATGTGATAGACATTGCAACCCTTCTTTGCACAAGTGTTCATATGCGCGAGCCACTATTTCCTTTGGCATTGTCGCTCACACCAAATAACTATTTTTCAAAACAAGAATGAAAAGGTGTGTTACAAGACCGTACATAGTCTGTTCACAGGAGTTCTTATTTGACAATAACACCTCAAAAACAGGGTAACATGTTACAGGTAACAAGAATTTCACCTTCCTGACAGTCTCTGCTGAAAGAAATTTCTACATCATTAGCCCGCCCAAGGCAGCATTTACTCAAGACAAGAAATATTAAAGAGCATGCAAGAGCACAGTTTGGTTTTGTTCTAGATTTAGTTTGGGACATTTTTGCTGTTTCTGGTGGGTTGGAGGAGGGCTGGTAGTTGGTTTGCTGGTGGGAGGGTGTTTTGTTTTGTTGTTAAAGGGATACAGATATTTCTCACCATCCTGCATCACTCAGACACTCACACTTTAATATGTAACACATTGCTAAAAATCATATTACTGATGAATCCAAAGTAAAAGCAAATCCAAGTCCCATAGAGATAGTCAGTTTCTAGCCTACAGTTAACCCTATAAGGTTACAATATTTACTAAGCAGTGCAAAGGGTGAATTAAAAAAAAAAACCCTCCACAGCTAAATCAACAAAAATTAACTCATTTGTAGCTTCTTTTTTTAATAATTAAATCCTCTCTCGCAACCTCAATCTTTCTACGCCCACAGTTTTCTGATATATTTGCAGCAGGTATCTACAGACTCCTCCTGCAAAATAACATCACTGCGTTTTTTTCCAGTGGTTTCACGAGGCTACAGAGAGAGGTCATGTTTCAGACAGGAGCCGTCCCTGTTACAGAAACACACACAGCAAATGATCTTTCTTTATGGTGCCATAGGTTCTACCAATATGTTTTTAACATGCACTGACATGAGATCAAATTAGTTTTTCGCTACATTGGTAAAAAGACAGAATAACTTCCCCATAACTATGTGGCTTAATATCAGGATAACTGCAAAATCTGGGGCACAGACTTTCAGACAACATTTAAAAACTTGTGACTGCCAAAATCCTAGGGCAGTTTTGAAAGAAGCATTTTAAGTTGTTTAAACGCAGGTATCCTGGCTGAAATACTGCTTCTGGTCATTATAGTTCCCTTGTTTGAAGTATGTCTTCAGTCTTCAAGTGGATGTTTGGATATTCCTCTTAATTTCCTTTTGGAAGTGAAAAGGTGTTTGCAGTGGCTGCATTTCAGCAGGGGATTAAGTCACCCCTAGGTGTTACCTACTTCACAGGATCATGCACATTCCTCTAGACCTGTTCACACTGGGTGAAATTCTCCCTGTGCTGGCTTTGGCTGGGACAGAGTTAATTTTCTTCCTAGTAGCTGGTATGAGTCTGTGGTTTGGATTTGCACTGGAAACAGCGTTGATAACACAGGGATGTTTTCGTTCCTGCTGAGCAGTGCTTACACAGAGCCAAGGTCTTTGCTCCTCGCATCACCCTGCCAGCGAGTAGCTGAGAGTGCACAAAGAGTTGGGAGAGGACACAGGCAGGACAGCTGACCAAAGGGATGTCCCATACCATATGGCATCACGGTCAGCATATAAAGCTGGGGCAAGAAGAAGGAAGAGTGTTCAGAGTGATGGTGTTTGCCTTCCCAAGTGACTGCTATGTGTGATGGAGCCCTGCTTTCCTGGAGATGACTGAACACTTGCCTGCCTGCCCATGGAAGTGGGGAATAAGTGCCTCGTCTTACTTTGCTTGCATGCATGGCTTTTGCTTTACCTCTTAAATTGTCTTTATCTCAACCGACAAGTTTTCTCACTTTCACTCTCCCCGTTCTCTCCCCCACCCTGCCGGGGAGGAGTGAGCGAGCGAGCAGCGGCGTGGTGCTCAGCTGTCAGTCGGGGTGAAAACACTACACTCCCCTACGCTGAAGGCCAGCACAAGCCAAGGCATTGCATAAGCATTTAAGGGATTAAACAGGATTTGAGGGGTGTGTGGGCACTGCAGCTGGATAAATTTCCTTCAAGATGATTCAATTCTAACACACTGACCCTTTCAAATACCTACACGAGGCCTTTACATAGTGTCCAGTTTAGTTGTAAACTAGTGAGAAACAAATGTTTCCACCACCTTCAGGTGTTTCATGCACGCAGGCTCTCTTGCACACAAATTCTGGTGCAATGCTCTGTGACTTCTGGTCCTGAGGTTAGCTCTAACACAAGTCTCCACGGTAAGGTAGCAACAGACCTTTAGGACAACTGTCACAGAAAAGTTTAACTCCACTAAATCCAACTGCCCAAGCCAACAGGATATTCCCCAACCTGACATGGGGCAGAGCCTCTGAGCTGCGCAGATGCAGCAGCGAGGCAACCCGTCTCAGAGGCCAAAGTGAAGATCCCAACACCAGCTCAGTGCCGCAGCAGCACGGTGCACGTGTTCGCCCCATGCTCGTTCAGGTGTGGAGGCAGACGGGGCAATCACTTACGTGTTTCACAGCTCCTGCTCCTACCTGCACTCACTATCTGGGAGCTGTCAGCCAAGCAGCCGAATTTGCTGACTTTGTTGCAGGCTTCATTAACTCGGATCGAAAACCCTCTATCTATCAGAAATGCTTCGCTCACTGCTAATTGAGCAGTAACTAACAGCACCCGCTTGTGTTCCTGATACTCTGTCAACTGATGCAGCGTACTTGCAACTCAGTTACTTCGTTACTATGTTAATTAAGCACTTAAGTAGGTAGTACATTAACATGTCAGGATTTCAAAAGGCAATATGTGCTCACTGGGCATTTCCGAGTCAGAGCAAACAGCGTAGGAGTAATTAAACTGGCTATAAATGCCCCAAAAAATGTAAGCCTCACGTAAGACAGACTGTTCATTTGGTGTAAGATCAGAGTCCAACATTAGTTGAATTTTAAGGGCAAAAGCAAACAATATACCTGCTTCAAAATTTTTTTAACACAGAAAAGGCAAATTCACAGTGGAAGATTTAACCCTACAAAATTACCTCCAATCTATATAAGACTACATAAATACAGGGAACACGCAAACTGTAAGAGGGCAAAACGGTCATTTGAAAGCATGCCAAGGCACGTTAATATTGCTAATTAGAGCGTGCTGAACTTGCAGTCACCAGTAACTGCATACTACCCTGGATATACATTGCAAGAAGCAGACTGTTAACATTTAACCAGGACACCGCGGCCACGCTGTTGTCTTATTGACAGCTGTATAAATCTGGCTTTTTCCTTGGCTTTTGGTTGCATCTACTCAGCAAACGGGAAGAATGGATTCAACATACATGAACACAGCACTCTTGGAAAATGACACAAGCAACTTCCTACAGGACTTGTCCAGCTAGGAGTTAGGTCTGGATTGTAACAACTAGGCTAATATCTACCCTGGCAACAGGAAAATGAATTAAGGACAAATATTTTATATTCTCAAATTAATCATTTTCAATTTAAATGTTATTGCTCCAGTCTTTCTGACCGCAGCAGAAAGGAGATGTACACGCAGCTGAAGCCTTTGATATTTTTAAGCCTGAGAGAGGGCAAGCTTTGAAAACAAAGTACACATCAGGATCTGGTCCTTACAATTTGCATCTTGATCCTTCTACAGTAATAAGGTCTCAGTTGTTTAAAGCAGGTGCCCATACAATAATATTTTCTATTTTGGAGAAGGAGGATGTGTATGAAAACGTAAGAGCCACCATGCTGAGAACAAAACATCTATCCCAACAGCCTGACCCCTAATAGTAGCAGAGAGCAGATATCTAAGAGCAGAAGAACTGGGTGAGCACATACGATACCTCCCTGGCAGTCTCCCACCAGCCAACCATTTGAGGATCAGACTTCCTGTGCCAGACTTCTTTTTATCTATTTAGTTACCCTCAATTAATTTCTCTTTCATGAACCTGTCCAGTTGACCCTTGGACCCATAAAGCACACTATCTGGTTGCTTTAAGTGGATAGACAGGTATCCGTGGTATGCAAGTCAGCAGCATTTTACTGCTACTGAAGGGAGGAAACTACAAACCAAGAGCTTTTGCAAGACTGCATGCCTAACAGATCATGATTTCACCACAATCGCCCCCCATCACACAGGCTACCGTGATGGAATCAGGCTCAATAAGGTGGGCTAAAGCTGTACATCTAGACTGAAAAGCTCATGGGGACATGGCAATCGGGAGCCTGAAAACAGCTGGGGATTCATGAGGAGTTTTTTTAACAATACAGCTGAAGTCAGCCTCTGAAGTATCTTAAAGCAAGCAAAAGTTCACAGGTACGTCCCTATTTAGAGTACTACAAGGGCAATTCTGCAAGATACATCGAAGGATAACACAGGGAAATTATTTTCTTAGCTCCATATCCATGAAGGAGAAACCACCAACTGAAACTACCAATAACAATCTTTAATTAGTCTCTCCATTAGAAACTTGGTGTGGTTACACATTAAATGAAGACAGAGAAAGAAGGGAGACAGCGTAGAAACATTTCAGACACACTACCATGATTTTGAAGCCAAAACTCCACTGATTTCCGCTGCGGCAAGAAAGATCTCATAAGACTAAAAATAAATCCACCAGAAGCATCAAAGTAAAAGTTACTGTCTACTGGCACTTCTGAAAGATTTACCCATAATGCTCCTTACTGTTGTGCCAGCAAGAACTGCAGTACTTACATCCTAGTGAAGCACTGAAAAAAGCCTTGACGTAGGACTGAAGTGAAGCAAAGCAGATCCCTTGCACAGGAGGGAATCCTGCCATGTGTGCTCAGCACAGCCCCCAGTCAGCACTGCATCTGTTCAATGCATCATCTTCTGATAGCGTGTGCAGCAGCTGAACAAGCTACCTTTCCCTCTGGAGGCTTTTCTGAGGTGAGACTCAAGTGTATGTGTATATATATATATATCACCTAAGTTAGTCCTCCCATCACAGAGAATTTGTATCTCCATTTTACAGAAAAGTGAAGCAGGGAAGGTGGAACTTCAAGACATAGAAAGCCCCTTCAAAAAAATCTCAAAAGATCTCTGAACGCAAGCCATCTTTTGACCACAAAAGGACAGAAAGGTTCAAGACCTCTATTTTATCCACTCTGCATCAGGCAACTTTGAATGTAAACCAGAAATGGATAATCCAGGTCCCAGGACAACTAGAGTATTAGAGAAAAAAAGCAAGCCATAGACACTTAATGAGATACTCCTAACACACGCATGCGCATACTGAGAATAAAACGTTGGCAAATCACCTAGCATCTTCAGTCTCTCGCCCTGAAAACAGGTGGAGAATTCGCTTGGTGCCTGCAAAAGGACAGAGAGGGAAAGGTCATGATCTCACCCTTGCTCTGCACTAGGGCACACACTTCATTCTTGGTAGGGATGTTAGCACTGTCTCTCTGGTTTACACTCTTCAGAGACACCTGGAAGGAATCCTGCCTGAGCCAGCCCTGTAAGGATCCCTACAGCATGTAATCCAGGAATACTATCCCCTATCATGCCTCCAAGAGCCACGGAGAAGCCTTCTACATGTAGACCCACCGCTTAGGAATTCACACTCTCTGAAAATAGAAATCCTTATTGCCTACAAGCATATCTCACCAACACACATTAGTTTCCATGACTGGAACTGTTGAGGAACCTGCCACTTCTAAGGCACATCACTGTGAATCTCCCCTAAAACAGGCAGAGAATATAATACAAAAATTGAAAGAAAGAATAAAATCTCTCATCTTGTTTTGTGGGTTTTTTTTTCCTCAGTAAAGTATTCCATTTGTAGCAAATACTTCATTTTTCGCAAGTGCTCCAATAACATCTCTGATACACAGAAACTGTCCCTTTCCCTCCAAGAGCCCATAGTGCTGCTGAGACAGGTCACGCCTGCTCAGATAATAGTCATGTTCTGGGCTCGACCCTTCACTCTCGTGAACACAGCTCTGCTCAGAACTGCTATTCAAGAGTGGGGACCACTGTGCTAAGCACTGCACACAACACATGGTGCAACTCTTTCCCAGGAGAGGACTAGCCTTACACATGCTGAGGCCTTGAACAGTTACACAGCGAACCCACAGTGGTCTTCCAGGGAAGTTTGTGACATCATCGTTTATGGATTGAGTGTGCCACCATATTCTTTAGTGCAGCAAAGGTTAAGACAAAACAGTTGCATTTGAAACAAAGCTTTTGTAATACAAGCCATTAACAAAAAAACATGGGGTTTTTTTAAACTAAGCTTTTCACTTCAGTTTCCAGATAATGAAGACTTTCTGAACTTGGTTTTTGAATATTCTGTCCTCCATTCTCAACTCTGTGATCCTTTCTTCTCCAGAGAAGGAAGAACAGAAGAGAAAAATTCCCAGTGTCACTTTCTCCCTCTCTAAATCAAACAAAACAGAAGAGATTCTGCTAGGGAAAAACCAAAACCAAAATTAAACCCTATGTGTCCAGCTCTGAGAACTGAGTCTATTAAAAATACAAAAAGCTCCATGTTCCCTGCTGCTCCTGTAGCTTCAAGCTCTGTGGATCCTGTGCTGTTAGCTGTTAATTCCTTCAGGGAACTTCTGCAGGGAAGTTAATTCTGTTTGAGTCACATCTTTATGCCTTTTTTTGCATGTTTGCTGTTATGCAGCCAGCACATCACGGCAAACATTTGGAATAAAGCCTTGGGCGCAAGCCACATCTGTCGTGGAACAAACAAAGCCAATGCTACACTTAATCACACTTCAAGGTATAAAACAACTGCCCTTTTTGGCCAGAAGAAAGAAACACCCAGTCCCTCGTTGTAGCCTCTCATTTGGATAGATACCCGGCAAGAAATACCATCGTTGTCTGAAGCACTGATAAAGGCCAAAGGCTGCGAGAGGCTAGGAGACGAGATAAGCCATTGGTCTGACCTAGCAAATCATATCCTTTGTTCATCACATTTCCTGCGGATTTGAAACAGCTCTTCCCATTCTCTCTAAAACCAGATAAATAGAGAATGATGGCTTTAGAGCTTTTCAAGTGACAAGAGCAAGAGGAAGGGCAGGCCTATAGTAATAGGCTTTAACAAGGGTACTATCAGCTGACATAGGAACCCGTATATTGGCTTATTGAGCAGATTCCTCCCAAAGGAACAATAGTTTCCTCCTTCACATGCAACTCTAGTAAAGCTTTGGTACTTCCTGTGTCCATGTCCAAATAAAAATAAAAAGCAAAAAAATACCTTAACAAAATAAAAAGCCAACACAATCCTGAAAAGGCCAAGCTACCAGACATGACAGGGGGAAGAGGCTAGTTTTTCAGCCCTAACTCCCTCATTAGTCTTAAGTGATCTCAAGTGTTTGATAAGTATCGATACCACACGATAATTTTCAAGTACAACAGTGAAAAAAGGCAATAACAATGGCGCGCATCACATAGGACAAAACCTCTATGCAATTAGAGAATAACAAAGCTGGCACAGAGTGCAACGATCCTCCCCACGGCATCTGCTCTTACTGGTGTTACTCCATCAGGAAAAAGTGGTGCTCTTCAAGCATTCTGGAGGGGTAGAAATGTCATAATCAAGCTGTAATAGACTAAGAGAACAATGATTTGCACTTTTTTCCTTCCAAACATTCCCACACTCTGTTCATCCCACAAGAAGATTTGTGGTTAGGGCAAAAGTAAACTCATTGTCAAATTTCTCCAAGAAAGTCCTGGAAGTTCACATTGTAAGAGTAAAGTCAAATTTTATGTATCTGATTATGCACATCACACACCTCAAAGTAAATAAGGCTAGCCTGATTTGGGACCATCTGGGAGAAAAAAGGGTCAACAGCTGTAAAAAAAATTATTTGACATGGTTAAGTATTGTAAATGAACTCTAAATTCTATCAGCTTATTTGCAATCTTTAATACAGAAACAGCCCTCATCTTTAGTTTGGTTCCTTTAAGTTCAGCACTTGTCTGAAAAAATGTTGTATGCTCAAACACAGCAATGCTGACAAAAATTGGCACAATATTCCATGACGCTCTACAGTTGAGTAAGGCATCCTCTCGATGACACTTCTAACAGTTCCTCTGTGCAATTCAACAGGTTTATCAAATATTTCTAGTTATCTTTTCATACTCATAAAAGCAGAAAAGAAAACAAAGAACAAATCATTTTTAAACTACAGCTAGAATACAGAAATCTGAAGTTACTCATAGGTTTTTAACAAAACACGTAAGAGCGACTTGCTAGTTTGCATCGTTCCAACCCTAACAGCTTCAGAATGGGAAAGATAATAATTCAGCTCTAGACCAAAAGATGCATGTATTTGGGGACTTTGTGGGGTTTTTTCAGTGTTAGAAGGGGAAAAAAAAGGATTCTCACTGTAAAGGATGTTTCACAGCTTGAGGGCACCTATAGAACAGTAGAGCAGACAACTACATATCTGATGTCCACCATGATTTATGGTAATTTCTACCAGAATATATACCTGCAAATGGTGTCCAAGATTTCAAGACGAAAGGATTTTAAAACCCATCAGTGAATGGCTGGTCTGTTCCCAATAAAACTCCTTTCAGAGTTTGTCCAGCAACAGGTTTCAGTGAAGTTGGTGAAGGACAAGAGAGTCCCATATAGTGTATTTGCCTACTTTTAAATGGCTTAAACCAATGGATATCCCAGCAATTATTCTAGGAGGCAGGTATTTTCCCCAGGCACTTTTGTTGGTTTAGACAAAGTTGTTGCGCATTTCGTTTTTGCTCAACTTGAGATTCAAGTAAACTAAAGTGAACTTTTTATTTTCAGCTCCATGAGATCCAAAGGAAAATGGCTAATTTTGCATAGTTTTGATACTGAATCATATGGTAAAGCTAGGCTCACACAGTAGTTTTTAGGACGTGTTTACCCAAAACTGAATAAACAAAATCTGCGAGGAGTTCACCCACAAGTGCATTTTTGAAGCGTTCATTCTTGGCACCGATAGGGACAACTCCCATCAGCTCGAATGGAACACTCACCTGTTTATGCCAGGACTAACTTTGGTCTCCAGCATCCACAAACATAAGGCAGAGGACCTACTTCCCCAACTAACTGAAGTTTTACACCTTCGTAAATTCACTCTTTTTGATGAAGTACAAAGCAGCAAAACAGTGGTCAATCAGGATGTGGGCTAGCTTGTTTTCAGAGATACTCAATACGCAGCAGACACTGTGCTATATTTAAGCAATAAAGAGCACTGCTTCTGTCCATCGTAAGGACTTGTTTGGAATTATAAAGACATATGGTATTTTTAGAGGCTGAAACAAACATACTGACTCACACTCACCACTGCCAATTGAGAATAAGGCACATTTACTGATGTAACCAATGTTCCACTTGAATCCTCTTTCCCTTCAAACCTCAAATGTTTTATTTTAGCTGCAAAAAGGTTTATTAAAATCCTGCAGCCACATGGTAATTCTCTCAACTAAGAAATGCAACGCAAGGCTTAAAAACAAAACAACAAAAAAACCTACTAAAAACAATTATGCCGTCCCACTCATTTTAAAAATCACCCTAAGCTGTATTCAGCATTCCACCAAGTTTATATTCCATGAAAAGAACAGATACTGCTCCGATTTTATTTTTCTTACACACCCAAAAATCAGAAAATATGGGGTAATACCTCCAACTCTGTCACCCAATACAACTTCAGACAAATTACTGAACATTTTGTGGATTCATCTAGCTGTCCTTAACTGCCAGATAATAATGATTTGTATTTGTACTACAACAGCATCTTCACTCTTCTCCCCACAAGCTCAGATTTTTCTAACGGTCAGGCACAGCTGACAAGCATAGAGATGCTTACCTACCCATTTCCGTAAGGCCTTGATGTTTAAATCCTACTACTTACACTGTGGAGAGGGTTTTAGACTTGTTAGATGGAAGAGGATGAACATGTTGTATTTATCGCTTGGTTGCAAAGACACCTCTTAGATGTGGAGCGAGAGTATATTTGCAGGAAGTTACCTAAGTTGGGGTCTTCAGTCCTTCAAATATTTCCTGCTCCAAGCGCAGTGTAGCCGGGTGAATGACACACTGCTTTTCTCCTAGATGACAGCAAACAAAAAGCACAGGAAAAATTTGTACTGTAGTGAATCATATGCATATTTTGACTGGTGGAAGCTCTGCCAGAGAATGGAAAGAAAGATTAATTTGGTTGGTTTATCCCTTCCTTCGACTTCCACGCAGACGAAAACAGTGCCTTCTTACAAAGCCTGCCCACATCCTGGCTCCCCTCCAGGGAGGCACTGGTGTATGCAGGCCGTGTATCAGACAGCACTTTGTCCTCCCCAGGATGTGGTCTGCCTTTGTAATGAGGCCTATGCAAATTTGCGCCCGTGAGCCCTCGCAGCCAACTGTGGCAAATACCACTTGCTCCTTCCCTGCGCGTAAATGAACTGTAACTCCCTCAAAGCCGAACAAACAATATAAGAAAAGAAGGGAAAACATCCAGATTTAACCAGATTAATGATAACAGCTCTCCTGAGGAAAGACTCCCTGAAGAGGAGAATTCAGGGACTTATTAGCAGCCATTAACCACGTTTCTAGTTTGTGACGTGCCATGCAGTGAAAAATACAAGTCTATGACTTCCCTCGTAAAAGTATTTGGGAGCATTATTAGCTTCACAGAAGATAGATTAGTCACAGCACAATCTGCTGTCCTAAACTGCCGTTTCATATTTGTTTTGCATCCCCAGCGTCCTGCTAAAAATAAAAGCAGGAGAAAAAATATCTGGGCTGGGCTTAGGGACAAATGCACAGCTGAACTGCCAAGGTGGCCACCATTCCTCTACTGCAGTAAATACTCTTTACTCATCTTGAGCCCTTATTTCTACCACTTAAGCCTGGAACACGAGGCTTCAGAAAAACTGTTTCTTATCACAAATTGTTATTGCAAGAAAACAATGAACAGCAAAGAATTCTTAGGTGTTTTCCTCAAACTTTCATACCTTAGTCCTGCCACCGTGCCGTTAACTTATAATCTTAGGTAAAAAAAGAGCAAAAGAATTTGTTGTGTCTAGTTTTCAGGGATGCAGGGCTCCGTTCCTGAAAGCAGAGAGATTAGGGGGACTGAAATCCGAAGTACTGATACCACACTGGAAGAATGGATGCTGACAGCAAGATCTTAACTCATCAGCAGATGTAGATCTTGTCAACTGTATTCAAACTAGGTCAGAGTGAAACATCCCATGAAAGCAAGAACCAAGGAACAGCCAAGATTAGCTTCTCTCATGATTAATACAAGATATCCACCTCTATCAGTATATGGGTTCCATCACCTTGACTGGAAAAAACACAGTTTCAAGGGACTCTGATCCAGATACATCGCATTTGGACAGTGGCACACTTGGAAGAAGTTACAGGAAAGTTGTGTCCAAGCCTGTACAGCTGACATGGAAATAACACTGCTCTCAGAAAAACACTGAGCTGTTCAGCAACTTAAGCATCAGGACCCAAGTGTTAAAGACGACAGCGGTTCCACTTTCCTCATGGATCTCAGGCCCAAGCCAAATTATGAAGGAAACAAAGCAGAATAGTTAAGTATGCTGGCCCACCATATCTGCAGCATCCTAAGGCAAACAGACTCATAGGCTATATTGACCCCGTTGTAGATGAAGTTCGAGGCTACTTTCACTAGGCTTTTACATCAAACTTTAAATCAGCAGGGTGATAATGCCACCTCTCACACACCAAGCAATAAATCAAGAACTAATAAATTTTGGGCCATTCCAGGAAAAAACCAACTCTCTTGCCTGGAACTCTTAGTTAATCCACACGCTTCCCAGGCAATATTGTCAGTAGCAGCTCCCAACATCAAACAGATGTCGGTAGCAAACCCAGTGGCAGAGAGTTGATCGGATTTGAACCTCTGATCAGCTATTCCTTTCCTTTGAAAAAGCTAAGGACCATTAATCTTCCACAACTTTTTTAATGGAGACGCACTGGCAGCCAGGCAGAGACAGACTAAAATGCATCTAAACACTCACAACGTCCACCAGCATCAGCAGGTACTCAGCAGCACGCAGCTCTCTGTTCCTAGTTTAGGGAAGTGCTTCTCTAACCAAGGGAACTGTGGCACAGCAACGGGGAGACTCTTCCCTTCAGGTTCCTCAGAGCACTGTCTCTCAGTGCTCAGTAGAGAAGAGGCTCGACAGCACTCCTGATCTTCATTTGCTGTTTATCAATGATTTGGGATCTTTTTGTATACTAAGCACTCACTGCTTGCACTGCTGTTAGCAACCAGGCAAGTTACAGCCAAGGGTCAAGTTGGGAACAGATACAGCAAAGGCTGATGTTATCCCAGGGCACTCTGAATCGGTGCATTAGAACCTGTTGTGACAGGACACCCAGTCAAGCCTCTTTCTCTTCTTAATCTCAGTTATTATTAACACTGGGGTTATACGATATACCAGAACAACCTTCAAAAAAAAAAAAAAACACACATTAGGTTTATAAATCTATCTTACACACTCACAAATCACCTGTGTGTGTCTACAAAGACTTCAATTTGGCAATAACACTTTTCTGTACTATTAGCAGTCTCCAGCAACTTCTTACTTCGCATTCTGTTTCAAATGTTTTCCTCTTACCAGAGCACCACCCCTTTCCCCACCATTTCCATTCTGCTCCTAATGGAGACAGGGTTAAATTTACAAAGTGGTTTTACCCTAATTACAAGCCTTTCAGCTAGTACCTTGGTCTTAGCCTCAGCAGGAAGTGATATGCAAAATATACTTTCATGCATCTGACAGTCCCCAAAACTACTGGTCATATAAATTCTGCCAATTTACTCTAATTAAAGCTAAGCAGTGTCGTGTGTGCTTAAATGGTCAATCTGTCTTGAAGTAATTATACCTGAAGGCAGGAATATGTCAGAGTTTCCTTCTCTTGGAAATAAACTCAGATGGGCAACTGAGAAACAGTCAAGGGACATTTGCTAATGATTAAATCCAAATCACATCTCCTTTCAGTGTTCTTACCAAGTACAAGCTGCTGCATGGATGCTGATGGATGTGTTGAGGAAGGAGGCAGATGGTACAAGGCACTTGTCAACACTGCACTGCCTACACAAGGCACTCTCTCATATTCCACGTTGCAGAGGCTTGTGCTCCACCGCAATGCATTAGGGAGCCAAAACGAGACTCTCTCAGACAACATAATGTATCATACAATGTGTTCACTACCACTGGTAAGATTTCATGCAACTCTTAGTATTTTGTTGCATTTGCAAGGTAACCACTGCACCTGTTGAAAATCTGCTTAATTCACCTTCATTATCGACCCTGACCACCAGCATAAAGATGATAAAAGTGCTCTTCCGAATTAGATGCTGAGTTCAGGGCTCACTCTCCTTTTGGAAGCTCTCATCAAATCTTTGCATTTCATTTTGGCTTGTGGGGTCAGCTGTGTGTAGGGACTTATCAGACTGTAAACAGATTCTTCATGGGAAGTTCCTCTCTTAAAGAGGCAGCTTATACAGGAAAACACCCAAGCAATCTCACTTTTTCATGTAAGCAAAGATGGGAGAAAAGCCAAAAAGGCAGAGCTCCCAGTAGACAGGAGAATGTGAAAGTCCCATCTTCCACACTGCAGTGACACAAGATGTTTCATGTCTTGATGGTCCTTTAGAGAAGACCAAAGGCAACTTCTAGAAACGGGCAACAACATTGATTCAGTTAGGAAAAGATGAAGAGGCTGCATTGCTCCATCTAAATCCTCCTTCCTGCTCTTACATACACAACGAGGAGCACAAAAGGCAGAAAGAGGATGAGAAAAAGAGCAATCATTAACCACTAACCACACTTACACAACCATATTTTCTGTGCCACTCAACAGCACATAACTCCAAATTCACACCACTCCTGACAGTCCTCAAGGACTATTAGTCAGAAGGATGCTTACTTTGGCCCTCTAGGAGCTGACAAATCCAGCTTTGTCTCTCTGGGACCTGATGAGCCCATCCTGTCACACAGGAAGAGGCTTATGAATGACAATGCAATGAGTAACTTCTTAAACAAGCAAAAATAACTTGACTTGAACATTCTGCTTAGATTCTCATCCTTTGCTGGTTTACTGAGGTGGTGCTAAGGTTCCTGAAAGAAGGACATACTAGCAAAAGAGTCTCTTCAGTAGGGACCAAATTTGCTACCCTTCAGCAGATAGCAATACCAACCTATAATATTTTAATGATGCATCTATATAAGCTTTTAACTTAAGTCCAAGTTCAGCCTTCAAGAACATCATTTGAAAGACGCAATAAGCTGTAAAAGGAAAACCTGAAAGTTCTGTGAAGCTCTTATAGATAAACTATTCATGATTTGTCCACCTGCAAAACACAACACCAAAAAGAAGCAGCTTTTTGTCAAGCTTTGACTTGCACTCCTTTTACAAGAGGTGAAACTAGGTCCCCTGCCATTAATCATCTTTCCTATTTTAACACAAACATGATTTTATTTGAGTTAAAATATTTAGAGGGATACCTATCTAGGAGTCAGTATTCTTCTGACTTCTTTTATTACAATAAAATCCAGCTATACTATTCACAACAGACCAGTTCTTGCTGTCCCTCTGAACATGAGCCCTTTCCAAAATGCCAGAAACAGATCTCTTCAGGTGTACCTGAAATAATCTGCTAGTACTTATCTAGTAATATTCTGGGTTTTCAAAATGCAAGCATAAACACAGCAGAGATCATTCTACGACAGAAATCGACATTTACTTTGTGTTTTATTAAAATACTTCTAGGAGATTAACCTCCTAAAATACTTGGGGCACAACAGAGGGCTTTGAAAAAGCTGCTTTGGCGTTAACAAAATGTGCCGTATCGGGCATGGGAAAGAAGGAAAAAGACAAAATAAAGAACCCTGTTGTCCATCATCAGAGGAAGCAAAGCAGGATCAGCCACTTTTTGAAGATATTTTGTTGTTGTAAGGGACCTCAGAACAGAGTCCCCAAGACTGCATTTTCCATTTCAGTGGAGCATTGGTTGCAGCCTGACTGTTAATCAGTACTAATTGTGAAGACAGGCATTGGGGCAGGAACAACTGTCCACCATGAAGTCAGCTGAGCCAGGAACATCATTTTAACTTTCCTAAAGGCTACTGGATGTTAGTGATTTCAGGGCTCTAGCAGGAGTAGGTTGTTATGTGTCTGCCCTAGCAGTGAATGATGTTTGAACACTAAACTTACCACCTGAAATATCTAGTCTATTTTAGCCCAGTTAAAACCAGAATAAACTAACTTTTACCATTAAATCTGATTCCAATAGTCTAATCCAAGTGTAAAGATTTCTCAATCACAGATGTCTTGCCCTTTAAAAAAAGAAAGGAAAGGGAAAAAAAAAACACCCAGACAAGTAAATCTTCTCTATGGATGCATTTAAGATTCCCTTCCTTCCCCCTAGCAGCAGTAATGTATGTATCTTCATCTTTTGGACTTTTTCCAAAGTGCTTAACTTTGGAATTTACATATTATGCTTGCCACAGCAAGTGTCTGTTTAGACTAACACTCCTATACTGGTCTATATTCTGTCAGTCCTTCTTTTACCCAGAGTCTGCAGTAATGAGCGGACAGCTTCTTTGCAGCAATTGTGGTCTGTCAGAAAAAACAAAGGAGAGGAAGTATGTATCATTTGGCTGTCTACTTAATTTTAGTGTAACAATTCCATTTTTAGGTACACAGAGTCTATAATAGAATGGGCATATCCGAGTTTAGCACACAAAGCTCTAAATAAGACTGCTACTTTACAAACCCACAGCACAGAATAGCAATTGTTTCTCGCACGGTAACCACAGTGATTGAGAGACACCCAAAGTAACTTGTTTTTTAAAGGAGAAACTTCAGTGCGCAGCAGTAAGCTCTGAAACCACCGATATAAATGGATTAGGCCATGAGCACAGCAAACAATAGTTCCATTACTTTGGCTTAGGTCTGTTTTCACAAAGCTAGAGAGTACTTAGAAAAAACCTCCTTGCTCTTTCCAGTGTCACTGGAGGGCCAGGTCAGGAAAGAGATACTTTCTGCCAGCACACACCAGGATACGTGAATATTATCAAGCCTTTTGTTTTGTTGTCGGGCTATTCTTACTTTGCTTCTAATGCCACATGAATGTTTGACTGCTGTTTCCAGTCCACATAACAGCTATATTACTGGAGGTTCCAGTCTGTTGTTTTTCTTCGAAGCTAGACTTCAGTCTTGGTTAATGTTTGCCCAGAAATATGTAATTGCAGACTTCCTCCTCATAAACCGTTCCAGAGCGCAGGCTGCCATCCTTCCATGCTATTATTATCTGTGTGCCTGGAGGCTAGAGCAGGGTATGCTCTCACATTGGAGAGGATAGATAACCCTTTCCTTGCAGGAAAGGCACTGAATGCCTTTAATTGCTGCAGCTGCTGAAGTGGGCTACCTGAAAGATTTGCCTGTGTCATTTTCTGCCCCTAGACTACAGAATAAAATTAGTTTTAGCACAAGCTGACTTGGGCACAAGTAGATATAAGGAAAGCTGAGAGTAAAATGGACCTTTCAAGCCATCTACTTCATAGCCACTGCATAAAGTTATTCCTGCTGCTTTTTTCTGTATTCTGATTGTCCATGCATTCAAAAGATTCAAGTTAAAAAAAAGAAAACACACAAACAAGATAATTTTCCATATTGTTAAATATTGTCACCTACAGAGGGAAAGGAAAAACTTGGAGTAATTTTTGTATAAAGTTCAAGTTTTCAAACAGAGAGCAATATAATCCAGCACAAGAAACATCTGCTGGAAAAACAATCAACATATTGAAATTTTATTTTATTTGGGGCACAGGTATTCAAGTCGATACAGTGCCAGAAATGCAGTATCAGCAATGATAGTAAAGCCCCATTGCACTGGTAGAAAGGTAGGTAATGGTCAGAATTTACAGTGGTGAACAGGCCCTAATAAAGAAAGCTCAATTCATTCTGAGCTACTGAAGACTTCTTTCAACATCTCTCCTCTCCTGTGAATTGCCCGTATCTGCCAGGGATAACATGGACAACCTGTGGCATAATCTTTGCAGCATTATACAACCAAAAGGTTTGCAATGAAACAAACTCAAACTTGAGAAATTAAAGAGATGAAATCTCTTTAGATACTTTGTAGGTAAGAGGTCTTCTAAGGTCTTGCTCAGATCCCTCCTGGTGATAGCCTGGCATGCTTTCCAGTCTTGACATTCCCTCTTTGCCCTCAAACCATCCAAATCTGAAACCTGTCAGAGTGCGTTAAGGCTCACATCCAGTCTATTCACCTGGATTGCCTCTAAGGAGGAGAAACAAGGGGAGTGTGGAAGTCAGTTTGAGCACAGAGTCTCACCCATAGAGTCAGAGTATGTCCACCACAAACACCTAGTCCCAGGAACTAGGAAGACCTCCCAGGTCAAGTGATACAGGTGTAGTCCAAGAGGTTCACTGTCTTTGAACAGGCAGATCACAGTAAACAGGGTGGATCAGGCAGAACTCGCACACTAAACCAAATAAACCTGTGTCCAGCTCCTCTGCTCAGGGAGATTAGTGAATATCTGGAGTGCAATGAACTATAGCAGTACCTCAGGTGGAGGAATGGTACACTGAAAAGCCCTCACTTCCTTCCAAATTAAAATTCTTTGACAAGAGCAACAGCTAGAAAAAGTTTAGCCGTCACTTAAACCAAAAGGTATCTTTATTTCTGACAACAGCTGGTTTTGAAGCACTTGACGGTTTTAGTAACTTGCAAATATGAAGGAGTCTCTTCTTCCTGAGCTCACTACAAACTACGTGACTGTTTAGAAGAGGGCTGTGTTCCATGTAAAAATGAGATACAGGAGAAAGATATCTAACACAGAACAGAAAAGTACCGACAGCTTAGAAAACTTCGGGCAGATGTATATGAAAGGTTATTGTTTGGAAGGTAAGGAGGACTAAACAAGTCTCAGGATAACAAGCCAGATCTCTATAGACATTCATGACAGACTCTCACAGAGGAATTACAGAAGGACAAAGAGTATACTCTCAAACCAACTACCGTTTGCCAAGCAAGAGAAGTCACCTAGTCCAGCTGAGAGCGAGGAGGCTGCTGGGCACACACACACAATGGAAATTACGTTCTGAGTTAGCAGTAGCTTTGCAAGGCTGAAAAGCCCTATGGTAAAGAAACATTGTCACCTCAGATGAACATGTATCAGAGTCATCTGCACATTGTTACTGCCTGCCCTAAGACACAAGGGTCCCAGGATATCACACAGCTAAGATCTTTGGGGTCAACTGCAATGTCTCAGTGTCGTTCATGTCACGGGCGGGGGAAGAAAAAGCAACTGCACACATGACATACAACGCTCCGCTGTTACTCGGGTACTGCTAAGCTAGCTTGGCTAGTACCTTGGTCACAAATATTTGCAATAGTTCTTCTATTTCAATTAATAATTGCAATTTTAGAGATGCCTTTTGGTGAAGTGAACAACTAATGCAAAACTCTTTATCAATCGCGTGATGGGATCTCACATTAAGCGATACAGAAATCTCAGGCTACCAGTACCAAACGGAGCAGGCTCTCCTGAGTGGTTCCTGACCATTTACAGCCACGTGTTACTGAAAGCATGCATCGCAAACTAAGTTACCGTGAAAGGATGCATCTAGGCAGGTTTTTTCCTGAAGTCTGCAGAACTTTAACTAGCTTTGGTTGCATTTCATTAAATAGATACTATTTACTTTTGTGCCTTCCCAGACACTCACTTAACATCTGAGGAAAGATCATTCTCAAACTATCATGCTTTTTGAAAGCTTAGTTTATTCCATTTCTTTGCTTAATTTCTACCACTAAAAAACACATGGATAAGAAAATATGTTTGTATTAGGAAATGTCTGCTGGAAATTATCCGTGAATTTACCAATAAAATTAACATAAAATAACAACAAACTGCTTGTGATCCCAAACCGTTCTACGTCCCTGCAGTATACGGATATGAAAGCATTCACACCCTCATGACCCCATAGCCACAAAAGCTAAATCAGATAGCGCAGCTTTGCTGCCTTCATAGGGCCAAAGAGTAAAACTTTACAGCCACCGTCTTGGAGGAAGCGCTCTGGGGTATTTAATAGCTGCCTAAGAGAGATGTAGATTTGGAGAGGCAGAACTACCTTTTATCACAAAACTTTTTTTTGTTGTAACTTTCCAATAATTTCCAAATATCAACGAAAAATGCCATAAATGAAGCATTAAAGACAGTTCTTAAAAATGTTGAAAACAATTCTGTATAGCCTCTCTATAAACAGAAATACTTAGTTTAGCGATATATTCAAAAAGATCAATAGCAGTTTGCTTCAGTAAGAAGTAGTAAAAACTAGAAAATGAGCTACAGGATTGGGCTGCATATAGCAGTCAAAAAAATTAAAAAATAGTTCGAGTGAGGCAACTTCTGAGCATGAATTTCAAACAAAGTCAGTTTGTTGCTAGAAGGCTGTTCAGCTACTGACGATCTGCCCTTGAACTCCCGTTGAAATCAATCCATAAAAATCATATTAAAGGATTAGACATCAAACATTTGTGTGTTGATGTGCATAAGAAATTCTTCACTCTCAGAGTGCTGACCTTACATTCTTAAGAGGATCTTTTGCCCCATAATAAAGCGTTCACTGTCAACAGTAATTCTTGTGCTTCACGCATCTACTGACAAAGTCCGAACAGGAAGCTTTTCTGCAGGTAAAACTTTTAAGTGCTGTGCTTATACAGGGGCTTTTTACAAAGCATGATGTAGGATTCGGACAGTTTGGTGAACAGCATAGTACAGATCTTGATATTTATGCTACAAGTGAACTATGAAACAAACAGATGGTACACATTTACTTCAGAGGACTGATAATTACACACTAGCTCCAGGAACTAAACAGCTACCCTTGCATATCTATGCTTCTGTTCCCATACATATTCTTTATGCACAGACACTGGTAACCACAAATAGGTAGAACTCATGAGCATACAAGGGAGTGCTTTTATTATGTCAACAATCCTTGACTGATGAATTATTAAATTTACTCGGCACTCATTTTTATAAAAATTCACTATATGAGGTGTCTGCAACACTGATCTCACAAAGCACCGAAGCCATCCCTGTGCGTAATCCATGCATAAGCATAACACTGAAGGACCATGAAATTTTGTCTTATAATGCAACAACTCCCAGCTCAGCTTTTACAGCACTGGTGCTACTCTGGTCTGCATTTAATACCTATCCATACACGTCCAAGGTGCACAGTTTAGTCCTTTTTGCTTATTCAAATGACATGCCCAGCATAAGCCACCTGTAGGGAGCTCAAAGCAAAGAGATTTAATAGAGGAGAAATATTTTCTCTTTACAGTTGGCTGACCCAACAGTGCAAGCCCAGGGAAGAACCGGGGACCGAGCTGCCCCAAAGTAACTGTGAGCTGCAACTACTCTGACAGAAAAGGATCAAATTCGCTCACTGCAGACAAAACTGCACTCTCTGCCTTCTTTCTCTCCAGTCACGCAGGGTTAGTGCTGCCCTGGCTGGATTGAAATCCCTGCAGAAACACATTGGGCAACGAGATCTGCTGTGGTCCCTCAGTCCGGCAGTATCTTCCATGGGGACAGAGTCTCTTATGTACTTTATCTTCCCTGGCTCTTCTGTGTGCTCAACAAAAAAAAAAAAATAAATCTATGCTCTGATTTTCTACTTGCTGGCATCTCCAGATGTTTCTTTGCTCACAGAAGTTGCATCACTTCACATTAAAGCTCTCTGCAGATATCCAGGACTTTGCATGCCATACATTTACTTTCCACCCATACTCAAACTATATGTGCTCAGGTACAGAAGTGACATCAATTTAATTAGAACTGATGTCAAGAAATTCTGACATAACACAAATTGCCAACCAGAAATTCTATCTTCAGTCCTCTGTAGGCAATTTCCTAGCAGGGTCCTTGCGAAAAAGTCCTGACAACAGTAATTAAATTCACTGCAAGATGGAAATAACACATGCAGGATAATAACAGTGTTTCATATCTTTAGGTAAAATGGAGCACTTGTGGCTTTCCCAGCTCCACAGCTTACCTTGCTATGCCTCGTCTATTGGCCTCAAAAGCATCTTTTACTTTACATAGAATACTTTACATTAGAAAGATCCCTGGAGGTCCTCTAGTCCAACTGCCAGCTCCAGGCAGGTCCATTTAGATCAGGTTGCTGAGGGACTTGTCCAGGAAATAAGAGATTCAGTATTAAAGCACCAGGAAAACCATGAAACAAGGGAGTCACTTAAAAAAAGCATTTAAAGTTAACATATGGAGCACTGAGTTTGATTTCAGTTCCTAGCCATGCACATCAGCAGTGTGCCACAGATCCCACTCCTGCCGTAGGCCACATGTGCTAAAGGTAAGAGCTTTATATTCTACACAAAGAAATAAGAAATTGAGGAAAGGTAACAGTCACAGCCATCCCTGTACAGCAGAAGGTGGCTTCACTAACAAGTGCTTATGTACTTTGGGAAATGCATTTTTAAGATAGCTGTTATTAACCTAGAAGTAAAGAGATCAGGTCCTGACCTAATGCAGACCAACGCTTACTAGCTGACACCAACTGGCAAACTGCCTCACAATTTGATTTTGTCAAAAAAAATGCTTTCTCAGCAAGAAAAGCCTGCATCTTCTACTGAAATGCAAGAGACAAGTAGAATATACCAGATGCTGCCTGGTTTATACTGAATTATTGCTAACATATATATTTGAGTCTTACTCAAACAAAGGACAGAGTACAGGGTAACAAGCGATAAGTCACGTCTGACACGCACACTATTTCCACAGAATTACTCATCTCTGTGAAGCCTGACACGTGTTAAAGGATTTTTCCTAATTCACATACAGATGCCTTGTAAATAAATGGCAACTATTCCTATGACTAAATAGCTACTTCGTAGTTAGTTTGACATAAGCGCTCATGGAGTTTCCAATAATGCCATCTTCAAAACAAAAAATACGTACTTCCCCTCCTTTCACTTGTTTTTCAGGAAACCACATTTTCAGACTTCCTGTAGCTGACAGCCTGGGTAAGTCGGGTTGTGTTGTATCACAGCCCACAGCATATGGCAGAATTCGAGCTTCCCATGGTGATGCACCACAACATATCAGGTGAGAAAGTCAGCCTAGAAAATGAAGAGGAGTTTTGATGTGTTTCAGATTTGGGTTTTTTTTGTTTGGGGTTGTGTTTTTTTTCCTGGCACGATGTGCAGCTAAACAAACTGGCTGCCAAAGGAAATAGGAAAGGGATGCTCTGAGCTTAACTGTGTGGTTAGCACGTTACGTCTTTCTAGGAGTTAATATACAAAGCTAAATCCAAAAGATGGATCTGTACGTATCTCTCTCTGGTGACAGCAAGGTCCAACCTAGCTAATCCTAATCCATCCTGCACGCGCCCCCAGATTTTCATCAGCAGATTAATTCAGAATTTAAGTCCCAAAGCACCAATTTTCTCAGCTCCTTTTTCTTCTGATGGGATTTTCACGCTAACGTTTCTTCTGCCTACTGCACTTGTAACTCTAGCTCCAGAAAACACATTGTCTGTGATCACAAGAGAAGATTTAGCCCCAGACAGCTTTCAGATAGACATGTTGGCAGCAGGTGAGTAGAGCAGGCATCCCCAGCATAGCTGCATTCATACAATTTCCATATCCCAAAAGACTGATGCAAGGGGAAGTATAAACTGCAGGACAAGAGAAGAAAGATGAAGTGAAATATTTGTACTCTAAGTGTTCATTGGAATCCCCTTCCAGACAGCTAAGCATCCTAGACACCAGAGACCACTATCTCTACTCTTGATTACTCAAGAATGGCAGAACAACTCCAAAAGAACCAACCAAGGGCAACTCACTGCCCAGCAGTCTAGAGGTGAAGATACTCTAAGCCAACACAATCCACGCCCCTGAGTCTGTAGGCAACCCCGCAATCCGATGTTAGTGCTACCTTAACAGCCAAAGCCTGTTCATTACCATGCAAATGCAACTCTAAACAATTGCTTTATTACAAACAATTTTAGCAGAATTATCCAACTAATAAATTCATCTAATTATTAGAGACAGCTGAGATTGTGAACTAATCATTATCCCAGGGTGTGCAGTGGGGGGGAGGGGGGAGAGACAGCTAATCTAATCAAGTCTCCACAGAACTTAATCACCTGGAATCCCAATTCACAATTAAAGGTTTTGAGACTCATCTCCTGACAGCCATTTTTCTACCATTCAAGCAATAACAATATATTACATTATACACATATTCTAATTATTGCCTCTCTCTTCTACAGATTTGTATGTTCATCACTGTGTCTCATTTGTGAGCTCCTAGGGAGAAAGCAATTCAGAATCCTTTCACACTTACAGTTTCATGTCCAGACACTTAGAAGAGCATTAGATCATAAATGCAATTGTGACAAAGGAATTATAGCCAAGCGTCACTAAATTAACTTCATTTATCTGCACATTCCATTCTTATTAATTTCTCTACTGTAAAAGGCACCTCAGAGTGTCCAAGGTCAGCGCTGTTTCAATACTCAGACTCTGCACCTGGAACGGATGCTCTCCACCTGGTCATTAATTGCTCTCCCTACTGGTTAATAATACTGCTTATCTGGGCCTTGTCTTCCAACACACCAGGAGAGCCGTTCCACTGCTTTTTGTATACTTGTATTGCCAAAAAGCTGTCCATGCAAGCCGAAGATTCCACTACACCCAGGTGCTATACAGCTTGATAGCTACTAGATGGGCTACACCCGTTGCTCCGCGCTTTTCACTCACATGTATAGCACTGAACTAATGATCTGCTCTGTCACTTAGGAACCCTTTCATTCAATACAAGAAAATACATTCTTCATAAAATCTAGAGCATAAAGGGCAAAAACAATGCAAGAAAAAATAAACTTCTTTGTCCTGTTTGTGTAGCTGTCTGCTGCATAAAGCCACAACGCTCAACTGGAGCTGGAGAGGAACACTGCTGTGGCACACAAAGCAATTCAGTTTTCAAACTAGTTCAGTCCTGCTTCTACCCTATTCTGTTCATGGATTCCTACAAAGTGAAAGACTCAAAACTCCTTTGTGCAGATCCTCAGGCTGGACTGACACAGCGAGAGAAGAGTGTGCTCTCCTCTCTCCACTCTCACCTTTCTTACCTTGCTCCTCCCTTCCCCACGTATTTCTCCAAAGTAACTGCTGGGATATAGAGCAGAATTTTGTTTAAGCCTATGTAACACCATGACAGAATGACTTAGGCAGCAGGAGTATTAAGCCTTCAGGAGACAGGATATGTTCTTGCTTTGCTATATGATTTATTTAAACAGTAGCAGACCCGGGAAAAAAAATTAAAAGGTAACGTGGACGGATATTATACACAAAGACACTTCAAATAACTAATAGTACAATATTAAACAAACACAGCAAAGTTCACATTTGTCATCCTATAAGAATTTGGTCCCGTATCTTTACACATCCACCTCTCACTGGCATCAAACTGGTCACCACTAGCATAATCATAGGGCATTAGTTTGCTGTGCAGGATTTGTTTCAAAATTCCAGAATTAGCTTGAAACACTACAGCTCCGTTTCTTTCAGTACGTGAAATATTAGCGCTTGGCTTTTGTTAGCAATGCTTATTTTGGATATGCAACTCCAGCAATGGTTTGGATCTAAAATCACAGTAATTCTCAGTACAAAACTAGGCTTAAAAAAGGTTACTGAAGTCCAGATGCTAAAATAAAGCCTTCAGGAACAACCCTGATTAGCTGGTGGGGTGTAAGTGCTCTGTCCTTGGAATAGCTTGGCAAGGAATTGTCGGAATTCCTCCCCCCTCTTTTCTGGGGGGAGCGGATGCTATAACAGCTCCCAAAAGGATGACACTCCCTTCCTTCCGTCTGCTTACCTCCCTGGGGGGAATGGGTCTGGATTCTCTACACAGGGCAGCAGCAAGGAGAAAGGGGGATGTAATCCTCCCTCTTCACTGGACATGGACACAATCTGAGCTCAAATTATTGTCTTGTAACGTTGCCACAAAAGGAACCACTTGAATTTTTGCTGCGTTATAAGACTTGTGCAAGTGACTGTTACTGAAGTACCTGGGGCCTTCAGTGCTTCGTGAAGCCAAGATTTGAGAGGAGTCTCAAACATACATTCCCATCATCTGCTGCAAAATTGCTTCTTAAGGGCAAAGCATATCAGCATTCACAGACAGAAATCTACATATGCAAATAACCGAAAAGGATCATGAAAAACCCTCAAAAACGACCTGACTTGTGGATTTCAGGGTTGGGGGAGGAGAGTGGGGTTAAAATAGTTTTTTTACTTAACAAGTTAGGAACTTCTCCCCTCCTCCTCCAGCACACCACAGATTTCCATCATCCCTTGATGGCTGGTATCACCTTTTTCTTTTGGTACCCAGTGAACTTAAAGCACGTAACAAGGGGCACTCGTACAGCTTTACCTTGTGCTGACACCACACAGACAAAGCCTGACATTAGTGGTCTTCTCGGGAGAATCAGTACAACCTTTGGCTCAAGTTCACAGGCATTTGCTCATACAAGCAAGGATACAGCAGAACTATAAAAGATTTGAGAAAAGGCAACATGGAAAGTTACAGATACAGGACAACAAGAAACTAAATAAATTAGGACATGCCAGCTGGCTAAGAAAGGACAGAATCGATGTCTAGAAAATAATGAATGGAATCATGTGGTAAAACGGAATTATTTACTGTATCTAATAAAGGAAGCCAGAGAGCCTGTTTTTAAACTGGCAGAAATATATCTTAAAAAGCACTTCCCTCTGTTTCTAACAATTACAGTGTGGAACTCCATGCCCACAGGGGCTGGTCGAGGCAAAGCAGCACATTGGTTCAAATGAAGAGCAGAGAAATGAATGACTAATACAGCCAACAGCAGCTATCAAGCACAATAGCCTGAATGCAAACTGCTGCTATACAACTCTCTGACAGAAGCTGAAAAGATACAGCAGGGGAAAGATAATTTCAAATATATACCCATTTTCTCAGGCTCTTCCCCAATCCCTCTCTCACCAGCCTCTGCTGGAGACAGGATACTTGGTCACAATAATCTTTGATCTAATCTGGTGTGACAGTTGCTCTGTTCTCATAAATTTCACTATTTGAGTAAGACTTGTGCTGAAATTCACAGATCACTGAATCATTTTTAGTGCTTATTGTTACAGTGAGTCACAGGACACGTTCCTTCTTTCACGATTTCTTGTTTTCTATAGTCTGTCTCAAAGTACAAAACCAGCTCCCTCTGTACCATTCATATTCAAACAAATATTAGGGAGACCAGAGGAAGCCTCTTGAATATTATTCTGGTTTCACATATCAACCATGAAGACACAAAGGACTATACTGAAAACTTGCTATGTGATCTAATGAGCCTTACATCCTCCTCAACAGAGTTAGGTCACAGTTTCAGTGTAGTAACCCATTACAGATACTCAGTGTAACATCTTTGGTGCTTCTCTTGGCCAGGAAGCTACTTCACAGCACAGCTGCACAAAGTTTGCTGCAATCCTCCAGGTTTATGAGGAGTTATTTCATTTGAACATAGCATGCTCCTTTTGTTTACCTGCTGTTTGGTCTCACGATGCAGCCCCACATTCTTCAATTACGCCACAGTGCTTGTAACAAAGCCAGAGGCTTTGTTACCCACAGGAGATTGGGGTTTTAACAAATTTGTGCAGCCAGTCTTTGGTGAATTATTCTCACAGACGATTTTTTTTTTAAAAGAAAAATATCACAAACCAGGTTGCAGGTTTCCCCTTCCACTCCACTCATATCCTTCTGGCCAAAAACCAAAACAGAGGGAGGCCAACACACTGCAGCTGGTCAAAGAGGAGGGCTGAGCATCAGGCAACGGAGCACAGCTGCCTGCCACATGACAAACACCCTGGTACAAGTGATGCACTACATTCATGGGCAAATTAATTGCCACTATAGATCATCTTGTGATTATTTGCTACTCAATGCTTTCTTCCACTGACCCCCTAGAGAATTTTTGACTAAACATCGGGAAAAAAGGCACTAACCATGAATAATGCAATTCCAGTTACAGTATTTGAAACATTCAGCTCAAAAATATGTTCTCACTGTTTCCTTCAGCTTGCTATTTAGGCAGTCCCATGTATGTTACCACAGTGGGCCCACTGCAGTGGATATTAAGTGATCAGCACAGGAAAAAACATCAGAATTAATTCCAAATTCCTCTGCTTTCAAGGAACTATTTAGTTTAATGATTAAAACCTCATGAGTGCCAGGATTGTGTGAACACCTGTCAGTGCACTCTGCAAGAAAAGGTATTTGCTTGTTTGTTTATTTGAAAACTCTAGCTACATACTAGTCAAAGGAATTTTATCTGGTTTTCAGAACAGAGGAGAGAGGACTTTTTCAGTTTCAGCTGAAAAAGTAAAGCTACAGTGCAAAATCAGCACGAACGCTTTCAGAACTTAGCTTTTGTTCATGCAAGTATTCACTTTCCTCTAGGGGTGCAGTTAGAAGCGAGCACCACACCCTTGAATTCCCTACTGCTCTGCTTTTGTAGGTAGCTGTACTAATACCCCCACGCCCCTGCAGATCTAGGAAATCTGCACGTTTAAGCCAGAAAAAAAAAAATTAGCATTTTAAGCATTTAAGGCTGCCCTCAGAACCTCAGCTCTGTCCTTACACAGCACACTTGCATTACTTTTTGCACAAATGTAGATTATTCAGTAATGAAAATAGCATTCACCAAAAGCATTTTCCCCTCTCTTCGACAGTCACTTCGAGGCAACTTCTACCTAAAGCTCAATTTGAGCCTGGATCTACTTTTCAAAAATATCAAGAGCTTTTTTTCAAACAGGCAAGAGAGGTCTGTTCCTTCATCTCTCCAACATGTATATCCCTGCTTGGAAAATAAATATGTTGCAACATGGCAGAGAGCAAGCCAGAAAAATATCAACCCAAAAGAGGCAAGTTTTGGAAAGTTGAAAACAAAGGATTACAATAGGAATGCTTATATAATCTTAGTTATAGAGGATGCTTCTTCCATAACCACAATGGCATACATGTGGCCTACAACTGCGTATGTTAGAAAGAACAGTAGCTATTCTACTGGCTTCTCCCTGTGCTTACCTCCCTCTTACCACAGTTAACAGGGGGGAAAAAAAAAATTCATCTGCATCCCCTCCCCCAAAATGAAAAAAGTTAACTATAATTTTAAGGGGAGATTGATATCCTTCTGTAGCAGCAATAACACTTTAATCTAAATAACCCTCACACTCAGTAAATCAATAAGATTTTTCTGGTTGCATAAGAACAGCCGCACGGTGTTTACATAGGGAAACAATCAATATGAATGTCATCCAAATACGGAACTGACAACAGCAGGGGATGTGATCTAAGGGAGGAGATGGGGGCAGGGAAGGGGGCTACGCAAGGGGAGAAGAGGAAAGCATCAAAGGTGTTGGAGTCAGGAAAACCCTTCCAAGTTTTAGTGCCTCAGCAACCTCCATTCATATCTTAAGAAATGTCAGAAATCAGGAAATATTACTTCGGGTTGCATGCTTCTGTCCTGGCCTATCAAACACGCAGAGTAGTAACAGCAAATTACTGGAAACTGCACTTTGAACTTAGCCACTGGCAAGGATCCCAGTCAAACAGAAATGGAAAAGTTCCTTTCCTCCGTGGGGCCTCTTGTACGGGGGTGTCCCCATAGACGTTCAATAGCTGGTTGCAACAGGTTGGAATGAGGCCCTGAGCCAGGAAAACAAGCCCTGACCAGTATTATTTCCTACTGCCTACGTTGTTTATTAAAAAGATATTTTGGCACATCACTCCCAGCTTTGTTGGGCCGTATTAGAGGATCGAGGCCCATCGAGGAAAAACTGGCACCATTTGCACAAACTGTTTACTCCTCTTCTTCCAGCATTCTGCTCGTGCTTCCCTGTATGTGTGACTATAGGTGTAACAAAGATATATTTAAAGAAGAATTAGAAACAGTGAGACTGGTTGCTAAGCAAAGGCTCTGTATTTCTGGCAAATAGAAAAGTAATTAGCCTCTCAACCCTATCAATATTTCTAGCACAGACAGAAGAAACAACATTTTCCTACACACCAGACTTTTACAACATGGTATTAAAAAGAATTCCTACAACAAAACGTTCAGGAACAGTAACTTAATGTTATTAACAACCAGAGAGTGCCCAGCGAGTGCAGAAAGGCGTTGTGGATTTCCCCCTTCCGGAGGTGAAATGATCAAAAGATTTGCCTCTTTACAGTCTGTTATATTTCTGTCTAAGAAAACCCAATTTGCACAAGCAAATAAACCAGCTCATTATAAAACTAAGGGGTCAACCTGAGTCAGATAAACTCGAGAGTCAGACAGCTGAAGAAACAAACTTTTATTTAAGCCACAGCACAGGTGATCCTAGGAGGAAATGGTAAATCCCCACAGAGCCGCAGCTCCCACATTGGGCAACAGAGACCACGAGGAACGGAGGTGTGGGGAGGGAGTATTTTGCAATTTTCTGAAGGCACACAGCTCACCACAGGTTTAATCAGAAACAACAGATCCCAGTTTTGCGTTTAAAGGGGCAAAGAGAAAAATCAAGCCTTGTAATCACAAGGCAGCAAGTCAGATGTTATTGCTCATAACTCACCATGTTTCTTGGCCTCTACGAACCATAGTATGTAATCAGTTTCTTGAATTTTTTATTTATTTTTTTTTAAAAGACCAAGCTTTCTTCTTATTCCTGGGCGGGGGGGAACAAACAAACCCACACACAAAACCAAACCAACCAATCCAGATGAGGGGGGACCAAGAAAAGGCCCATAGAAAGGCTCACAGCATTTGCCAGGTACTCAGTTTCTCTATTGCCATGTCTATCTTGGTCTTTTTATCCCCCCTCGTAACTGGCAGACACTTCTGCCTGAGGTATATCTACACATATTCCTCTCCACGATCATCCCAATCTTAAATCTGATCACTCCTCCTACATACACCAGCCTAGTAAGCATTACACCATCAGTCGGGTTTACAGCTGCTGAGCACAGGTTCCATTTTTCCCTTTCTGACAAAGGGAAAAACAGACAACTACATGAGAACTAGCAAAAAGGAATTATTTAAAAACCAACTAAATATCTTAAACATCTTAAAAATATTTTTTTCAGTAAGCTTAAATATAACCTTCCTAGTGACCGATCAAAAATGTTTTGTCCATTTTGTAAGATCGGTACACATTTCATTTTCAAAAAGAAAGAATCTTGAATAACAAAATAATACGCTGAACCTCCCATATATTTCTGTAGAGGTTTCAGATCAATAAATCCTGCTTCCAAAGAGACTTGCAAAGGCATGTATGCAGACCTTATTGTTTATGACAACTTCAGTTTGTTGGTTTATGTCATAAAGGCAGCACTGTTTATGCCATGCTCTAAGCCTCCCCCCCCTCAAGTGGGGTTACAACACAGGTTACTACAAGAGAGATTTCCCCCATTCCACTGTCTACTATGGAAACCTAATAATCATTGTTTAACATAAAAACTGCCACAACTTCAGTGGCAAAAGATACTTTACTGTGTGTTAACATGTAGTCTGATTTTGGTCTAAATCTGTTTCTTCTGCCCTTGCAAACTCAACATATGGAAAAAAAATGTAACATTTGAACAACCACAAGATGTTTCTGTAGAAAAACACCACATTAGATCCCTACTCTATGACATGAAACGTTATTCCATGACACCAGCCCAAACAAGACAGTATCATATCAAAATAAGGCTAAATATTTTGTAATGCCTATACAGCAGAGGACAGAAAAGTTTAAACACTTCATAAATAAACAGTTTGACACATTTACTGATCATCTATGAATGCAAGAAACATGCCACAGTTGGCAGTGATGTGCCTTGTCTCAGATGTTAGCCATGCTAGCACCCTGTTTCCCTGATTCTTTTGCATATGTTTGCAACGAGGAACAATGATTTGGGGCATGCAATCCAAAATCATTGATACTGTATGCAATTATGGTATCCAATAGGCTTTTACTTTCACTGAGCTGCTGTCTGATGTGAAAAGTTTTGCTAATAATTTTCATGTTACACACCAGCAAATTGTATCTCATGCCGTATTCTCATGAAGGGCTCTAAGTAGTTAATGCTAATGTGTGGTTTGCTTGTTATTAAACAATACTGCTAGTTTGTATCAAATTACCTGGATTTATTGAAAATAAACATAAACCAAAAACTGAGCTATTTCTACAGTGCTGAATTATGTACCTCCCGAATCAGACCTGGAGCTGCCGGTGAGCAGGTTAAGTAGGAGAAGTAAAAAGGAACACAATGGAACAGTTTTATTTAAAAAAGTTTTAAAGTGTTATGATCTGCACTGCTTGGACTTCATGGATCACTGAATTTATCCCAGAGACATATTAGATGTCAACACGAATACCACTGGTGAGCTCGTTACAACACATAGTAGTTGAGAAGTTACAGCTGACACATCATCAAATGAAAAAAATCCACTGAAATCAGGAGTACGTTTTGTTCTGTTCTAGAGGATGAAAGGAGAAACAAATTATCATGGAAAAAAAGAAAGATAGTTAGGCCACTATCAGAAACTGTATTAAGCTTTTTTCCACTATTAATAATATCAGGGTACCAACTTGGCACTTTCATCATTGAGATTGTACAATGTGCAAGATGCAAGCACGTAACCGGTTTTGAGGTTCTCCCTCCCCAAAAAAAAATTTTCCCCCTCTTTAACAAAAAAAAAAAACCCCACCCTCACGCTGAGACAGAGCAGCGTGGGCAAGCAATATTAAATCAAGCGCTTGATAGAAGTTGCTCTGTCATGATCCTTATGTTCTCCCCCCTGTCCAGCTCAGACCTGGGAGGGATCATTTATTGATATCAGCTTAGCTTTCCCCCCATTTTATTTATAGCACTGGTTATTCTACTGCTGTATTTTAGAAGATTTACCGAACTAGGGTTTCCTTACCCACCACCACATTTTGTTTCCTACCATCAAAACTAGGTCTGACTCCATGTAAAAACGCAGCTATTGCCTGTGTACTTATTCTGATTTTTTTAGCTCTCTAAGCACTATGTATATATTTCACTTGTCCCCTAATTTCCTGAATATGATGTATAATTCCTCATTGAAGTCACATGGCAACACAGGCCCACACTGCAGCTACAGCAGCTTCACTCTATCCTGTCAGAGGAGTCAAGTTACCAGGAATGCGAATGGACTAAGGAGGAGTGGGTTAGGGGAGAAAGGCAAATATCTTTAGTAAGATTTGTCCAGAACACATCTTGCCTTGAGACAAACGCTTTAGCACACAGCTGATTCTGTTTGTATAGACAATGAAAGAGGGAAAAAAAAAAGAGGCAATTGTGTTTTTGTCTGAAAATTTCCATTCCTTGAACACAATATATAGCAGTACAGTTGATTGAGAATCTCCCCAAAGCATCCTAAATGCTGGAAAACTGTACATGGCAACAGCATGGACCACACCACACGAGCCTGTTGGCTTCCCAATTATTTCACTGTTCATGCAAGGTCAAGAAATCAAATCCTGTTCTTAGCTGCGCTGGTAAGCAGACAATGAGCACTGTAACACCACCAAGCTTGCAAGGACTAGTCTCGGATCTAGAAGGGGGAACAGGAGACACCAAATCCCTTGCAGAAGGAAGGGATCCAAATCCCTTCCCTAGCAGCTGAGCAGGCTCTGTATGCTATGAAGTACGCCAAGGGGAACTGAACAAGAATACAGTCAAAAGGAAAAATAACTGGGAGGTGGGTAGGGGAAGTGGGGAACATAAAAATCACAGCTGATACCATTTCTCCCATACACTAATACCTTGAGGAGTTCAAAGGTTTTCCATGCCTATGGCATTTGACAATGATAATCGCACAGTAAAATACCTAAGGTTAATGAGTAACCTCTAAAGGAAGTTACTTCACATAATGACAGCAATTTCTCTGAACTAAATGTTAATAATCAGGCCTGTAATACGGCGAGAAGGAAATAGTGGGCAATTGGCAAATGGAACTCTGTTACCTAGTAACAAGTCCTTGAGGTATGAGCCTAAAAAATTTGAGCAGGCAAACCATTTCCAGGCAGGCAGCGCAGCTTGACAAACAGAAAACATTTTGTAAACCCAGAACTGTCCGTGACATGGAAAGTGGAAGCAGGTGCAGCAAACCACCCTGTTACCAGGCAGTCTGAGGTAGAATTAGCTGATGGCAAAGGAAACACTGTCATGTAATCGGGCAGCAAGAGCAGGGCAACGAGTTCACGTCACTCTGCACGAGCCATCAACGCAGCGGTTCAGCAGCACTGAAGACAGATGGGAGTCCTGTTCCTTCAGCTTCTGCTGTTCACACTTAGCTCTCTGGCTCTTGTGCCCCTTTCCTGCCCACCAAACCACAATCAGAGCGCCCTGCCGTAACTTCACGCACAGTCGGTGCAAGAGGCATGCAGTGCTGCCAGAACTCGTAATGCTGCTGAGTCAGCGAAAACGCCCCTAGCTACTAAGTTAACAGAAACCAGTGCAGAAGGGGTTTCAACACCTTTATTATAAATGGAGCAATACGTGCTCTGATCCTCATCAGAGTTATTGTAGTTGGCGACAAGGAAGAGCATCAGGATGATTGCCACACTCAAACACACAAACCGGATTTCCCAAACATTCCTTTATAGCAACAAACGTACTGTCAGAGCTGCCTTACAAATCCACCTCCTTTCAGTCACAGTGAAGGAAACCGCATATCCTCCTCATTCTCCATCTCAAAATCCTTTTGACAGGTACAGGAACTGCACAGGCAAAAAATAAAAAAAATCTGTCAATCTCATTCGTGCTTTTTTTTTTGCGATAAGCAAATTGCACGTTTTATCTGTGAAGCTGGACAAACCAGCTCTTCACAGAACGCTAGCAAATCCCATGTAAGCCACAACTGAAAAACATTTACTACAGCAGCCTTACCCTCCCAACCCCAGCCCTTCCCCTGTTCTTCGCTCAAAGCCCTGTCCAGAACCACAAGGGCTTGGATTTGTATATTCACTTTGACTCCCGATCACTATCACCAATTCAGGCATCACAAACAAACACCAGGATAATGAAAGATGCCTCATACAATCCTAACTCATAACATGCAAATATTTACTTCCAGAAGAAGCAAATTTTAAATATACTTATCAAAAAGCAACAATGTATCTATGCAATAGTCTCCTTTTCAGCCCCTAGGTGCTATGCTGATTTTTTTTTTCCTGGGAATGAAAGTCTGTCTGGCATGACTGGCCAGGTGGATACACCTTTATGTAACTTTTGCTGCCACTGATAATTTCTAGAAAAAGCCATGTGATGATGTTAATATTGCCAAAGTCTCTGCACAGATGCAAATCATTGTTTTATAAGAAAGGAAAAAAATACATATATATATATTTTTTTTTAACCTAGTTGAAATTTCTCATTGATTTACAATTAATGAGTGGCCAGTTTGTTTGCTTGTTTTAGTAAAAACTAATCAAAATTGGCCTCACCACATTTTCTTGTTGCAATAAAATCCTGTTCCTGATTTTTCCCCTTATCTTAAAAACAAACAAGGAAATTTGATTTTAAAATGCAATGTTAATGCAAAAGTAAATTTGATATTTTAGATTCACAAAGGTTCGGAAATCTGCAGCTAACCTCAGTTCTAACCTGCAAGCAAAAGCAGCGTTTTGCTTTCACAGTCACAATTCGGGACAATTTGAGATGCTGTTCAGTGCTCTTATATTTACATAAATTCAGATCCAAGATAATCCCTACAGGAGATGACTTCAGGAAAAGAACAGCTACATCTCCTCTTTGTCATATTTGGAATCAGAAGAGAGCTAGATGGAAGTGACCAAAGAAAACCATCCTCAGCAAAAGTCACATAAAAGCCTTTTTAAATGATCAGATCTTGTAAACATGCAGAGAAAAGGGGAGGATCAAATTTAGCAGAACCCTATGTCCTAACACTTTTCACTATCAGAAAGAGAATACGTTTGCTCATTTAAACACAAAAGGGTATCCCTAAATCAGGAAGCTATAAGCACAGCTACACGGACTGGTAAAAAACATGGGCTAAGTCTCCTAGTAGCACAGCAATGTTGCCTCAAACACCTGAGCAGGTTCACTTTGTTATTTTATCCTATGCCAACAAGCCGTATCACATATACGAGCAGGATGTTACTTGGCGAACAAAAGCCGCTAGTGACCAAAAGTACACAGGTAAAGCATCAGCTATAAAACCAGAGAATGACAGACAGAAATAATTACAGATTGGGCATTTGCCATTGTTCAGATGTCTGACTCCAGGAACAGAGAAGCTTTCCAGGGACAGTCAAGTACCTGCCTTCAGCCCCTTTATGGTACCCAAAAAGGCCAGCAGTCAGAACCACAAAGCACATTCTAACATGTTCTGGTAGAAACCAATATTCAGCATTGCACATTTTGGATATTTGCCTTCAAGGAAGGCAAGGGAAGGGACAAGAATAAGGCAAGCCTCGTACGGCCCATGAGCAAGGAGCGCACTTCATGTGCCAGGGCTGCGCTGAGACATCTGGCAGCAGGGCTCAGCTGGCACAGGGGCAAGCGGGCGATTGGAGTCTGTGCCCGTGAAAGGCGGCAAGACAGAAGGAGCTACTTCAGCCAATGCCACTAGGTCACCCTGGGACACAGCCACATACACAGCTTTGTTCCTCTCTATAATGGCCAGAGCAACAAAGCTCCTGTGGAGCTGCTGGCAAGGCCACCTGCAAGCCATTCCTAGAACACAGGCTCTGAGGTGCAAGGTTTGTAGCCCAAGGCATCTGGCAACATCTCGGCTTTGGCAGGCAGCTTGCGAGGTCAGGAAAGCTGGCTGCCCCTCACCTAGGGTCTCACCCAGGGCAGACTGAAGTAGCTGGGGTGCCCTGGCTGCAGATAGTCTCACTTTCTTTTTCCAGTCACATTCACAGGATGCATAGCCATTCAGAAAAGGAAAATGAGTTAATTGCGTTTTATTTACTTTTTAACAATAACCAAAGGCTGCTGCTAAAAACCTTTCCTCCCTCTAGCACATGCCCTTAGAAGACTTCACCCTGGAGGCCAAAAATAAAGATGTTTCAAACAAACCAGACGCTGGACTCATCATCTGCACCTTGGCCCGATCTTGCCTTTGCATATGCTGCTTTTACATTAGAACTCCTCTTATCAACAACAGTCTCAAGTGACTCATCTTACACTTGCGCTAGGAAGATCAGAAGGCAGCCTCGTGACTTATAATCCATAGTTAAAACTCCAAGAGCATAAAGACAAGTTATCTGACAAAATGAAAGTTAAATAAATACAGGTGCCTTGTGGTTGCTACTTGCTGATCTGGCAACAGTTGTTAGTCATTTCATCAGAAGGGCCATCTGCAAGGATCTAAGAGTCAAAAGCTTTGATTGTCTGCCCTTTATGTTGTCTGGCTCCTCTTCACTCATTCTTAAGAGCCAATGAAGGCTCAGAGTAGCTACAGAAACCTATCCAAGCCATGCTGTTCTGCAGATGTTTAAAAGATAAATGCACAAACTGTGAAGGAGCTCACACAATACACGGCAAATGTTTTGATTAACTGTCCTAACTGGAAGTCATAGACTCTAGGCTCTTCTGGCACTTGTTTTGGCTTTTAAGAAAGGAAGCTTGTAATGGGGTTTTCTGCAAGTGTCTGTCACTCTGAGACAGTTTAGAGCCAGGCTCACCCCACCGCTCTGCACAAGAAGGCTGCTGCACTGTACTGGAGCTGATGTGATGTGCTGCAGTGCGAAGCAGGAATCAGATCCTTTTCAGAAAGGCACCGTGAGGACACCGGGACTCTGTATCCACCACCAGGCTCAAGTCAGCTTCTAGGGAGCAGCTCCACAGCTTCAAAAGAATTCCTCCTCAATGCTTCAGCCTGCCCAGTGGCCTGGATATGGAGGGTCAGGCATGCAGCCCTGGGTTTGGCACTTTGGGAATTACAAGCGGAAAGAACCACAGGGAACAAGCAGACCATGAGGCGGCACACAGGACTTTCTTCACAGCACACTGCTGGGGGTTGGAGTTTCACAGGAAGTCAAGCGACACGACCATTACTTCTTCTCAGCCTTAAAATCCAGAACAATACCTTCTCTAAAGGATTTTGTGCCAAAAGAGAGAAACCAGCACCGTGTCCACAAAATGCCTTCACGTGTACATCAGTTAAGCCACCCCAAGCAGCAAATGGATTGCACAAGGGAAAAGGCCACATCTACACATGCAACTTTGGTGCTTGCTGCTGAACTCGTGTGTCTCAAATTTCCTGTACTGAACAATGTAGGACAGCCCCAGAGACATGCTAAGGATTGCAAGGGGTGTTGGCACAAAGTGACAAAAACCAAAAGAAATTCAAATTCAAGGCTGAAGCACTTTCCTTACCTCATCCCATTGTACTTAGTTATTTCAGCACATAATCGCTAACATCTGAAATTGATCTGAAATTCCTGTGGATACAATAAGACCAACCACGGATGGATGCTAGCCTTCACTCTGAGTTTACATGCCTTTGTTACAGCCCCTAGGCTCAAAATGTGTAAGGCTTTCAAAGTGTCAGTGACCTAAATACACTTCCGAAAGCCCCGAGTGTGTTTGTGGGCACCCCTCATGATGCACACAGCCCATTTCCTCCAACCACACCAAAAGCTGTAGGCTCCCCTGCACACGACGGCTCCTCTTCCCAGCCCTGCTTATTTGTCCTTTTTCCACTTACAGTCATAAAATCATTTCCCCTTCCTCCTGCGCTCCGCCATTAGCTATGATTAACTGTCACAGGACATCCCGCTTTGCAGCCCCGTCTGAGGGGTTTGGTGTCAGTGCTTGGAGATAAATATTCACAGGAACATAAAGGTTTTATTATTCTGAGAGTGGAGACAGATGTACAGGTGATTTTTTTTCACTCCCAAGGTAAAAGGGAGCTATTGAGATTACTGTAACACACAAATGCATAATGCAAAAGCACTGCTGTATAAGAAACAGAAACAAATTGGGATATATGTATGAAATATATAGATATTGAAATATTATATCAATTATATATTTATATTAATATATCGATATATTTATTTTAGAGATATATGATTACTTTCCATTAGTAAGTGGAAAGATTAAATAATAACAGATATTTCTCATACTTTAAAAAATTATGACCATCACTTTTTTATTTCAGTAGTTCATTTTTAAAATGCTAACGTAGTGCAAATGATTTGAACCCATGTACAAAATCTAATGGTTCAGTGCAAATACATGATCTGTTAAGCCTGTGTTTGAAAATGTTCAGTCCCGAGCTCATACATTGGAAGCATATCACCCTCAAGGTAAGAAAAGTATTTTAAGGTTTTCCCTGTCACTTCCCAAAACCAGTTTAGAAGATATTGGTGAAAGCACAACATGACTGTCTGGGGTTTTTTTGAGAGCACGATATAGGATACAGGAAAAAAAAAAAGGTGGGGGGGGGGAAAGCAGGTACATAGAAACAACAGGTCCTTCTTCCTGCATGCAGTACTGACATGCTTTGTGGAGATGGAAGTCTTCAATGCACACATAGATCTAAGTCTCTACCAAATCTACAATCCAGGTAAGGGAAAGCTAAGAGACATCAAACATTCAATTTTCATGCATAACTTAAGATCCTTATTTTAAATAATTGCTCACCCCCTTCCTCTCCTAAAATCAGTCTTGGATATTTTAAAAATGGGCCTGTAAAGGTAGATTTGTCTAAACTGTGATGGTCCCTACAGTGAGCAAAAATGCTGGAAAAGCACAGGTTTATTCCAGAACTAGTTTTTGTGTGACTTTGGTGTATTCACAAATACACAATTTTGTGACTTTTCAGTATTCACCTCAGTCTCCTTTTAGTTTTCAAACATTATTGACCAAGACAGAAGACTGTATCACAGCGTCACTAAAACTCCTATTTTCAACAGTTCCTGAGGGAAGGGCACAGCTCAAACCCCGACAGCCCATGGCTAAGCGCGCCCAACAGCAGCTGGAAAAAGAGTCACTTACTGACAGCCCAACTGACCCCATTTTGGGCTGAATTGTGTCCCTGAATTGTGCTTGGGGACTGGCAGGTTCAGTTGCTGTAAGGGAGGTGAGGTTTATCAGCATGACTGGGAGCAGGAACAAGCCAAACCTGCAGCAGGGTGGATTTGTGAGCGTAGGAAACACCCCAGCAGCGCTGGCCGGTCTCTCCTCACTCCTTCACAGGTATAAAATCTTCTTAACTTACCACAAAGCAACGTGCACCAAGCCCTCTGTCACTTCTCCCAGATGGAAACATGCAGGCGAGGCCCAGGGTGCCATCCTTCCCACAGGGCCGGTCAGAGAGCTCCCTGTGTCACCGCGGCCCTCTCCAGCCTCCAGCCACCTCCACGGGATGCCCCTGACACCTCACGCCTTTGTGGCATGAGAGGCAAAGCTGCAACCGAGAACGTGGGGCTTTTCATGGCTTGTGAATTGCCTCCCGGTGCAGTCCCAGGGGAGCAGGCTGCTGAGAAAAGCCTATTTCTACACATTTTCAAGGGCTTCAGCACCAACTGGCCCTGACTGAGGTACCTCAGGCTGAGCGGGCTTGTGAGGGACCTCATGGGCAGGAAGGGAGCCCCGTTGCCAGCATTCCCTGACCTCACCTCCCTGCTACCTACAGCCTTGAGCCCGGCAGGCACTGAAGGAGACAGGCGATGGGCAAGGGGGGAACCACCAGGTCAACAGGCAGCTCCCACTGAGACGCAAACAGTGCCATGGCCACCAGTGTCCGTAACCATCGCGTTCCCCCTCAGCGGCTGCAGCTGCCCGCCACCTCCACACAGCCCAGCAGCTGGAGGGAAAGGGGCGCCTGCTCTCTGTTCTTCCCATCTCCGGCTTATTCATTCAGTGCCACCGTGCGCAGCACCGTGCCTAGCTGGCTCTGCGCTGCTCCGGCTGTATTCACACACGCAGCGCACAGGGGCAGCCCACGATAGCAAGTTCCAGGCGAGGCGGCGTCATCCTTCCCACAGGGCAGCCCAGAGAGGCGCCCCGCGTCACAAAGTCATACATAAAGTCAGCAAAGGGTCACCAAAATGCAGCCAGCTGAATCAGCTTTATTATCTCAACACTCGATACCTCTACTATCATCGTTTTCTAAGAACTGGAGACAAAAACGTTTCTCCAAGAGGCTGACAGTGCTTTGGCACACCTAGGCAGTGCCAGGGCTCCATTCAGGCTGCACAAGGCCCCAATATTTTTCCTACAGATTTCAGTGGACTTATCACATCAGACCACTCTCTCACCCACACTGGCACTGTACGTAACTTTTGCCACAAAAGGAAGTTTTAACATGAAAGCAAACAACCCTTGAAAAAACAAAACACAATTCAAACACCCGGAGATCATCACTTAATGGCGCACAAGGAACATTGTGCATGTCCACACTGTGCTGCAGTCTGTTATATTGGTTTATGTCCCCGGAGATTCACATTATTTCAATCCAATCAGCACGCCAGGAGCTGTTTTATGGGATATGTCAGCGATTTTCACAATCTTTCTTCCTTCTTTACCTGTCTCCCCCTTCCCCAAAGGGTCAACTTTCACACAAGCCCCATTTTTTTCAGGTCATTCTGATGAAGATGCTGTTTTGACAGCATCGTGCCTTTTCCTTCTTGCAAATTCAGTGGAAGCTCTGCCAAAGAAAGTGATATATGGCCAGAAAGAGACCCTCACCCCTAAACCTAATTAGAAGCCTTCGCTATTCAGTGAGATTTCAAGAGGACAGAAGCCCGAGGCAGCTGGATGGGAATACAAACCATACCATGCTCAAACAGCTTTCTCAAATTCATTCAGTGACCAAGATCCATCTGTTTATCATCAGCTGCAATACAGTCTGAGACAAAGTGCATTGTTAATGGGGTGTGTTTGAGAGAAAAGTCACAAGGAAGTGCCCTAAACTAAGTGATTTCTGAAAGTAATGGCTACAGAGTGTACACCACACAGTAGCGCTGCTCACATAGATATTTTTCTTCAGTCATCGCCATTAACTCTATGTTTTTGCTGGCAAGATTCAAAAATAAAACAGAAGGGGTGGCAGAGCACCTTGTCTAGTTAAGAGATACTAGTTCGTACAATATTTTAAGGTTTGCAAAATGTGATGCACAGAGATGGCTGCGAAAAAACAGCAATGTTTAAGAATAGAGAAAGCAGGAAAAGGATGAAGAGCATTTACCTAATTAACTTAAAGATGCACTCTTTCTTTTAGAGAAATACAGATATTTTCAGCCCCACACAAGGGTTTCAAACCTTTTTTTCACTTTAGCATTTTAGCAGGGAAATAGTAAAATAAAGTGAAATAAGTGTTTATTAACTAAAAGACCATAGATTCACACACATGTACACCAAAATAAGTAGGTTAAAAACCTCATAAAACTATATGCAGGGCCATGTATGCTCAAGGATTTGAAAAGCTTGAATTCTAGTCTTGATTCCTTCTTCTTGGAAAGAAAATAGGGTTTGCCATACATTATTAGAACGGTAGTTCCTTTTGTCTACGAGTTTGACTCTAGCAGTAACCCAGGACAACGTTTCAGAGTATGATGAACATTTTCCAAGTTAGTTTTGCAGTACCTTGCACCAATGATTACGTATACTAATTCCAAAGCGTTAATTAGCCTAAAGACCCTTCATCACCCTTACTCAAGTTCCTCTGTCTCTAAAATATCAAGTCATGTATTATCATATGATTAATATATGACTAACTATTGCATATTATTTCGTAGCCAGAGATTGTGCTTTTATGCCATAACACTATTCTGTTCCGCACCATATGAAGAGGAGGAGGAACCAGAAGACCTCATCACCACATTTCACTAAGGCACTGCAGAAACGCAGCTGAACTGATGCAACTGAGGGATGCCCCACTCTGAGTCAGTTTGGAAAGTAGATCAACTGAGAGCTGCAGACTCTCTGCTGCTGAAAAAGCAGCAGTCAAAAAGTCAATGGTCACCTAAAACACGTAAATTAATTTTAAAAAAAAATATATAACAGCATTGTAAGAGGATGTCAGTTCTTCCTACAGTCACCCACCTGCATAAAGCTACCAGACTTCTATTAAGTATGGTGGGTGTACAGCACCACTTGGTACATGGAATGAAAGGGTGGACACCAGAGAAGCAGAAGCATGGTAACTGGGGAGGGCCATGAAGCACACAAAATGCCATCAAACCAGGAGGAGGCTTTCAGCCAGCTCTTCCCAAAGCCTCCTCTGTAACTCACAGAGACATCTTGCAAGCGATACACCCTTTAGTTTAAAATCAAAGGTTATAGGGTGGATATTTTTTTCCTGTTGCCCTTGTTTCAGCTTTCAGAAATTTAACGACATTCTCCGCTATCAAAGCGTTCATTCATCATCTTGACTTCTTATCCCTCCCATTGTAAATGCTATTCAACTGCATTTTACTAACTTTAGTACGCTGCTGTTCTTAGCAGGCTCACAGAAGGCTGTCTGGAGGCAAATAGATACTCTAGGAACTCAAACAGATTATTTCATCTGTACCAGAGATTTTATATGTATGCTTATTTAATAAAAGTTTCGACACTTATTTCATAAAAGACAACTATAATAAAAGCCAGCAGCTTCCTTTTCTGTACAAGCATACAAACGAAAGCTGGCTTTGTTTGCTAACAGAAGTTTGAATGTCTGAGTTTGGAGTCAGGATAGATATAAAAGCTTAGACTGGATCTTTTCCAACAGGACCTAAAGCCGGAAGAATTACAGTAGTCTTGTGACACAGCAAGGAGTTACATAACAGTTGCCTTTACCGTGTAGTAATTTCTAAGGATGATGTCATAGTGTGCTCTCAGGACCTGTTCTGTGTGAGGTGATCTACTCAGCAGGTTCAAGGTGCTATCTATTACTAGAACAGACGACTCCAGCAAGAGAATCCCTTTATTTTGTAAATTCCTGAAGTTTAAAGCTTTTTTTTTTTGGAACTAATGCATCACCCAAGATCCTAGAGTCCGTACAAGAGACCGTTTAATCACAGTTACCTCTCTGCCCATCCCAGGAGCTTGTGTTTGGTTTAAGCATCTCTTTCAGTAGGCCTGCAGTTCTGACCTGAATAAATCAGGAGCTGGAGAATTTATCACTTTGCTTGGTAGTTTATTATAGTGGTTATTAAACCTCACTGCTAAAGATACATGCCTAACTCCTTCAGCTTTCTGGTTTCAAGTTCAGTCTTGTGATTTATTCTGCTAAATTACAGAGCCCTTTAGTACGTATTTCCTCTCCACGAAAGTGCTTAAGCACTGTAATCAAATAGCTCCTCAACCTTTTTTGTGATAAACTAAACAGATTGAATTCTCGATCTCTTTCTCTCCATGCAAAACTCAAGCCTTTAAACTAACGCTCAAGCTTTCTACACTTTTTAGTATTTTAACATCCTCTTTAAAGCACAGGCAGGCAGAGAGTATAGTGTAATCCAGTGCTGGTCCCACTGCCATGTTCATGCATCAAGGATTATGTGAACAGTTTTGTCCCCTCTGAGCTCCAAATCTTTTCCCAAGCATGTTTTAAGGGACACAGATTCCATTCAGGAGTCAAAACTTCTTGCTCCTAGGTGAATAATCTCATTTGAGTACAGTAAGGTACATTTTGTTTGAATGGCACCAACTCCTTCAGCTATGCTCCTCACTCTGCAGGACAGCACTTCCTTTTCTGTTGCTTTTCTTCCACTTTTACTCCCTTCTTGCAGGCACTAAGGGAGGCCAAGGCTTACACCACACAGGTTATATCTAACCAGGGGAGAAAGTGTATGCTGCAGCACTCCCAGGCATCAGCATCCCTGCACCCGTCCCAGCCGAGGGCATGGCTGAAACACATGCCTGAAAGCAGCACCTTGGCAGCACCTCCTGCTTTAATTACAGCCCTGGAACAGCAGGATGCGTGGATACCAGATAATCATCTCTTCCTTACTGTGGCAGGAGCTCTTGCACTGCCTTGGGAGACCTGGGTGACTGATGCCAGCCCTCTGCCTTCTCTCAGCTGAAGGGCTCCAGCACAAGTAGCAATGGAAAAAGGAATCTGAAGGATCCCTGTTCGTGCATGAGGGAGATGAGACTGACCATAGTCATGCTCACCAGAGAAGCAGGAGACTTCTTTCTAGAAAAAGAGGTAGAGAACAGGCTTTGCATTTCTCCACAATCATTAGTCCCTACTTACTAGTCACAGGCCCCATTAAAAGCGTGATGAGAAGGACTAGGAAAACGCCACCTTGCTCCAACTAACATGTGCAGGCATGAATCTGGCCCAGATGTATTAATCCCTTAGGTCTGTATATCTTGTTTTCTAATGACCAAGGAATCTTCCTCACACCCCTGTGACAGTACAATACTGTGCAGATGCGGCAGTGCCAAGAAAGGGGCTTTGAGCTCTCTTCTCTATGGTAAAACTCATTGCAAAAATAAGGCAAAATAGGCAGAGAAGTGTTCTGCTTCAGCAAAGCGACACGCAGGGAGCACTGACACTACGCCTGATCTCACAGCAAGCCTTATCCACAAACGCAGGCTCATTAGCTTACTCAGGGTGTGTCATGGGAGGAAGCAGAATGAAGGAAGCCAGGGGACTGTCAGCAATCATTGGTGTCCTTTTGTGCTGGTGGGGGGTGTAAAGAAAAGGAAGGCGGAGGAAAGGAGTAAGTCACCTTGAACAGGGTTTAGGCAACAAAATTTTTGCCTCATACTTCCTTGGGCTGCCTGTTCTGGTCCAAAATCCAAAGCAATGGTTCTAGCTACCCAGAAACAAATCCCAGCTGCAGAAAACAAAAAGGGAAAGAAAAAAACCAGAAGTCCCTCTTCATTTTGTGGAAGGCATTTAACTTACTTTTAAACAGACCACCCTTTACATCCCATTGCAACCATCCTGACACTTTTCCCTTCAGCTTCCACTTGAATTGCCACTGAAACCACCATTAAATTGCAACACAGTTCAGATTAAAGGAAGTAATCTCAGATTTACTTTGTATTGCAGATGACTTCGGGAGAAAAAGCACATTCTGACAGCTGTTTCCATTTCATTGTGCTTTTTTGTTTCTGAAAAAGAGAAAACCATTTGTTTTCAATTTGCCCATAAATAATAGAGGAAAACACAGCTGAGTGGCCCAGTGTGATTTTTATAGAAAGTTCATTTTTAGAAATCTGATAAGTTTATAACCACATATGTTTGAAATAACAATAATATAAAATACAGAAATTTAAAAAACCTACTTGTCAAGCAATCTAGCATTTATTTTATCTAGCATTTAGCAGCATTTGTCAAATATTGTGTGTTGGGGCATTTTTGGACATAGATGCTGATCATGTGAAGAAATATCTTGCAGATCTTCAACAAGGTACTGACCCAGGAGACACTTCACACATAAGTAGCCCCCCTGTACAGTCAAAAGGCTTGCTTGGCTGGACAGAGTTTGGACATGATGGTACAGAGAGCTATTGTCTGTTAGCTTGAGAAAGGAATGGAGACAGAATCTGTACTGCTAACCAGGTATGTGCCACCAACTGTCTGCTGCGACTTCAAGGACAGTTCCCAGTTTCCCTGCCTGGAAAATGGCATTAACAGATTATGATTTAACCTTTATGAGGTCAAAAAGGTTGGATTTTTCTCCCCTAGATTGAGAGTGACCTCACAAGCCAGTGTGAGAATTAAGTAGCTTGTGTTTATCAAAATGAGTCATGCAGGCAATGAATTACACTTCAATTCTACTCAAACTGCTTAGGTACAGATCAGACCTAGCAGATTACCAGTGCCATCACTGCTGTCTGTTCCTCAGCCAGTGCAGAGGTAAATCTATTTTCAGACACGTGAGGAAGGCTAAACAAACCCTGATAACAGCCAGAGCAGAGCAGCAAACCCCCTAACTAGTCCCCTTATTTCCTCAGAAAGGCTGTATCAAAAAAACTGCACAAGGAGGGATGTTATACCACTACTGTACCAAGAGAAAATTCCCCAACCTGGAGTATTTCACCTGACCATTTTGGAGGATTTCTGATCTCCAGTGCTGATCTATAGTACAGCAGTCTAAGGAGACCAGAGCAAAAGGAGGAAGGGGACAGATATGTAGCTAAAATGTAACAGCATGCCTTAGAATATTAAGTTCTCCCTTCGCAGTCCCAGTACTATAAAGATTGTTTATGATCCTAGTTTGTCCTCCGTTTTCCTTAAATACAATCACTTTGTGTCATGCCCATGTCCCTTAACTGATCTATTGTTAAAGCCTTTATTTGTAATGCAGTGTTAAAGAATATTTCTGATACAACTTGAATTTTTAACCTGAGTAGTTGAAGCCATTGGAAATGGCACTCTTGGAGAAAGGCTGTTTTCAGCTTGCATCATAGCTTGTTAAAGCTACAGGAAGCCATTAATAAACAGAAAGGTTTTATTACAGAGGTTCTGGCTGCTACCTTGTAAGGTTTCCACAGAATCAGAAATCCAGCCTGTTTATCAGCACAGTGCCTGGGAAAAAATGCAGCATGCAGCCTGGAAAGGCTCCTAAACCTTCACAGGAGAGGTTGCACTTCCTATATAAGGAAGCAGGCTCCGTGTTAAAGGAAAAGTCAGACTTACGGGAAGATTTGAGGACATGAGAACACTTCCCATCAGACCAGACATCTGTCCAACATGGGGAATACTCATAAGAGCTCATAGGAAGGACCAGGCAGCAAAAAGACAAGCTCACCAAGGGGCTCAAGACAGTCCAGCAATCACCTCTGTCCTTCCACCAGTGTCAGATGGTGAGGGTGGGGTACAGAGCAGCCCAGAGGTGGTTATTAGGGAGTCCAGGGGGAAGAAAACGGGACAGAAGCCACTGCTGGCTGCATAGGGTAAGCCAAACGTACCTGCCTTGGAGAATTGCTTCCCCTTCTGTTTCTGTCTGAGTAACAAAAAGCCGTAGGAAGGCCTGACAAACTAAGTGACATACGAAGATTCCTATTAAAAAAAAAAGCTTAAAGTTTTAATGACCTTGTGGCTGCCTAGTGCACACAGTTCAGGTGTCTGTTCTCTCCCTATGGCCCATCTAGTTGATGCTACAGATTATATCACATCTAGACTTTCAGAGAGACAGAAGGGGAATTGCTGTGTCCAAAGTCTTCTCAGACTTTCCTCCAGGTGCTCTGCTAGCAGCAGGCTCTACCGCTCCCCAGAGAGGCAAGCAACGCTCTTTGCTGTAAAAATGTTAGTAGACCATAGCCAGTCATTTCAAGAATATGTACTGCTTTCAAATAAACACATGGAACAGGCTGCTTGATGAAACAAGACTTTTTTCACAAAGGAAACTCTGCTCGGCTCTCAGTGGACTTAATCTTGATTGTGCTCGCTTTGACATCAGCCAAAGTAACTTCACTGAAACCCAAGGCGAGTATTTCAGCAAAGTGCATTAGGGTAGGTGGTTGCCTCAACACCTCAGCTTTAACCCCCAGTGATTTAGAAGCACCAAATTAAAAAACCACCCCCACAATCTCTGTGTTTGTAGTATATTGATTCACATTGCCCACATACACACCCTGGGAGGACATGACAGATTTGATCCCGTCATCTTTTACCACTCCTTGAGGAAAATATGTAACCAGCATCCCACCTGGCACATACTGAGTCACCTCCCTGTTAAATACATTTCTTCTTTGAATATTTTTCCTCTCTTCAACAGATAAACATTTTTCATTTGTCAGTACAGCTCACTTCCTCAGGAAAAGAGCTGAAGGTTATGCTCTAACAGAATGCTAATCACCCACCCAAACATTTGCTCTAAGACGTGCTTATACTGTATCCCTAGGAACAATAAAAGACATTGGGACCAATTTTAATTAGATGCCATGGGGAGAGCGTCCTCCAACTGCGAAGGAAAGGGGCTAATTCAGTTGGCACGGTGATCAGCTCTGTCACAGAGTTAACATCCTGCTGTCATGCAATCATTTAGGCGTGCTGGTTTTTACACGTCGCAATACAATTTAATCCACGGATGGAAAGCTGTTAATGAGTCACTGCACCAGGCTGCAGTGTGCCACAGGAACAGGGAAGCTGCCTGCGGACCCAAGCCGTTGGCAGCATCCCACAAGTACTGGTGCCCACTCTGGCCAGAAGGTCCAAGCCCAGAGCAAGTTGCTGCAGCGTCCAAGCCTCATCCGCGTGCAAGGCCAGTTCACACACCAAGCCTCCTCCACACGTTACAGGATATTATTTTCAATTCATAGGTGGGTGCAAAGTTTAAGGATTATAAATGGGTTATTTGCTAAAGCTCGTGGAGCAATCTGGCAGCAGAACTAGGAGCAAGTTTTGCATTCCCACTATCTTGGCTTTGTGCTTTAATCAAACTTTATATAAGACCGGGGAGGCCCAGGAACTGGCCACACTATCTCTAATGTCAGGAACTGATTACAAAGGCACCAGTGGTTCTTGTTCTTGCCAATACAGCTCCAGTCTGATAGAAAATTATTTGACTGAGGGCTGGTTCAGAAAGGAGCCATAAACTGATAATACCCACATTACTACAGGAACCAAGAACTTAATCTCTGATGTTTATTTCCCAAAGTAAATATTTAAATAAACTAACATCTAAAAAATAATAAAATGTAATTAGAGATAAGCAATGTTATAAAAGTTATTCTCTCATAGGTTGCAGGAAATTTTATTTCCAAATCCCCTCAACATACAACAGGATTAAGAAGTCACTATGATAGAAATAAACATTATAATCTAAGAGCAGGCTTCCTCTTAATACCAAAAAGCATTTCCTGTAATGGGAAGTTGTCAACAGACCCATGTAGTGGCAAAACAGGGTTGGTTTATTTTAACAGTGTCTTTAAGGAATAGTTGGATATCCTGCCAATACATTTGCACCTGCTTGCAGCACCCAGATTGATTTGCCAGAAGGGAAGATTCCAAGTCGCTCATCATAAAAGGTGCATCTCCTACCCAATAACCCAGGAAGCACTGTGAACACACACAGACATCTTTATTCTTGCTTTTTTTTTTCTTTTGAGATGAGAAAAAGTCTATTTTTCTACTTTAAAATTTCCCAAGCACTATTATTTCAAAAGCAAGCAGTCACCATTAAACTGTCTGTTGCACTTTTCCTTTATTCTCTTCAGACCCCCAAAACAACATGCCAAGGAAAAAAAAGAAAAAAGCATAAGAAAACATCTTAGTCCCATAACTCAGGGGCAGAGATCACAGCAAACCACAGCCAGGCAGGGCAGCAAGGCAGAGCATCAGCCCAAGTCTGCAGGCTGCCAGCTCCATCATCTGAGCTCAGGGAGGAAGAGGAGGAGCAGAGGCTGCAGCAGGTGCGGTGCTTCAATTCACAAGCGCAGTGACCCTCCGTAGGGGCATGGCAGGAATCTCAAATGGGATTAGCCACCCGGACAAGGGAAAGGTCATACTTGACACTTCCACTGGAAATTCTAATGCAAATAGGCCTCTGATACTCATGGTATTTTTTTTTTCCACACACATCTAACAGCCATACATATGTAAAGGGAAAATGATAAAATGTGATGACTAATTTATGTAAATCTCATAAAGGCAATAACACCAAGGGCTGTCTACATAGAAACATTAGTCAGGCAAAGGAGCACAGTATTATTGTATTCCTCTTCTATTGCTACCATTTTAAATGGGTTTGTTTTAATAGGGTTGTTATTTGCTTAGCTTTCAACAAGTGCTCAGAGCTGTACAAGGAGTAGGCCATAGAGCCCTTGCTCGTAGAAAGGAGCATAGTGATTTCTTGGCTTTATATTGAATGATTTTGGTTATTCCAATGGGGGGTAGGAGGTGATAGAGGCGGAGAAAGAACCTGAGAGGAGCCTTATTTTGCCATCTAGGAAGCCAGTAATTTTCATAGCCTACCTCAGGCTTGAATTTTTACGTACTGTAAAATCCTGGCTGAACACCCAAGGAAAGCGTGAATTTTTGGAATTAGACCCCAATGCAATTCAAGTAAGATACAACATGAAGATCACATGGAAAATAGTTCTCCTGCAACACAGCTTTTCTCACATCAAAGAGCCTTAGAAAGAGCCCTGCGTAATGCCTAGCTGCTTCCAAACATTGCGACATCGCCTCACCGTTGCAGCTATTTCTACGATATACCTCGATTAGCAAGTTTCCTATCACGGTTGTCTTCTGTAGTCACCAAACTAGACAGAACGTAAGTGCCTTGGTTAATCTACGTAAAGAGGAAAATCAAAGGTATTAGGCTGAACAGCAGCAGAGAGGATGGATATTTTGGTTGCCGTGCTCTTGTTATTTTACAAGGCAGACTAAACTGCACAGCAAGCCATTAGAAATGCACTGTGGTATCTGCAAGAGTCTCCCAACAGGGGCAGGAAAATAAGTCAAAGCTAAATATAAACTAAGTAAAGAAAATCCAACACTGTCAGAGGTCATATTCCAAGTTCTGCTTTCAGTGCAACTAAAGAGCAGATCTTTCCCCAGCTTACCATCATCATCTGTTGTGTTTCAATACACTGATTCCAGCACTTTAACATTATTTCTAAGGTCAGTGCCTCATTTTCCCCAGCCAGGGGTGGGGAAAACATTCATCAAATGCCTTAAAGCTTGTTTATTTTTCTTAAGGTTAATGACTTGCCTGCAATGACTTAATTTTGTTTATTACCAGTTTTAAAATGACAAGTTCATCTGAAACCAGAAAACAGTGATACTATAGCAACAATAAAAGGCCACAATCCTGCGAGCACTTATGCATATGCTTCACGTTTTGCATGTAAATGCTCCCATTGATGAAATCCCAGCTCTTTGAAAGGAAAGAAAAGGCTGAAAGGGAATAATCGTTTTCTCAGGCAAGCAGTGCTGCAGAAGTTAGGAATATAGAAAATTAACTCATTTCCCATCTCCCACCACATGCATGCATATCCTGAAACTCATGAAATGACTCCAGGTATCTAAAGTTTCTTCTGTATGTAATCTAGCATCAAGATGCTAAAAAAATGGGTTGATTTTCCAAAGCAATTTATTTAGCCAGATCTAACATAGCAAAAAACTTTAAGAAATTATTCAAGGCAAAAAGTTGTGAGCAAGCAGAGACCAGCTCTGATATTCATAGTATCACTAAGGTTGGAAAGGACCTCTGAGACCATAAAGTCCAACCATCAAAAAGAAAAAAAACACACACAGAAACAAAAAAAAAAAGCCATGAAGGAAAACTATATTCAAATTATTTTTTAAAATATTTTAAATAAATTAAATAATTAACCCCATGCTTCCCTTAAGCTTCCCAGTTGGCTTCATCCCCATTTCCTCCGTGCTGGATAACCACAGGTGTATCACTTTGGTTAAAGTCACCCTAGGCTAGAGCTGGAAGGACAGAGCAACACAGTATCGCTGCCATAACCAGTGACACACCAGTGACATACCAGTGACATCAAGGCTGCGCCCAAATTACAACACATCATGAGCTGAAAGAGGGTTTGGACCTAGTAGGGACAAGTCAAGGATAAGCAACCCAGCCAGAAAAACTTCCACCCGAGCACAGGACATCTCCTAGGTGCCCTCTCTAGCTGAGGAGGAGGAGGAGCAGCTCACAACTTTAACCAGAAGGTCCCCCCAGTAGAGCATGGGAAAGATAAAGCCTCAGTTGAAGAGAAACCTGCAGTTGAGGCTTTCCAGAGCCTAGCAGAACACAGTAAAAGCAATTCAACAGCCAGCTCGACACTGTAAAACCCACAGCAAAGCTGTGGTGCTGGAGACAGGCAAGGAAGCGTGTACTAAGTGTGACATCGAACCAAAACGTACTTGTTGGCCCCTGTGCACCGTCAGTGAGCACACAGACCATGACTGTGCAAGCAAGCACCAGCTTCTGGCAAGATAGAAATTACTTTGAGAAGGATGTAACCCTTGATTTGTACTTTAAGAAGGATATAGCCTGGATCCAGGGCATGAAATGACCACTTGTTGATGTGGGTTAGAGCACAACTTCCTCTGTGAGCACGTTATCACAGGCTCTGCAGGGAGAAGCTAGGTAAGCCAGCCCACATGAAAGCCCGTGCTGCTGTGGTTAGCCTGCTGAAGTGTCAGCTGGGTTGCCTATCTCGACTCTACAACACCGCAGCCAGGAGTGTTGACACACATTTAAGACCCTCGATGTGTGGGCATACCATGAGAGCTGTGGGCTGCAGCCCAGCCTAGTGGCCCACGAGATGTAGTCAGTGGGTAAAGAGTTGTCATTATCTGTGGAAAAAAATCTGAGAACATGCAGAGACAGCTGAAAACAACATTACTAACAGTCATGGGCATCTTACTGGCTAACAGTGGCGGCAACAACATTAGTAAGTGGAAATAGCCTTACATTACACATACGTGGGTTCCTACACAGGACGATGAGAACTAGATATACTACTTTGCCTCATACTGGGTTATGGTTTTTTTCCACTTGATAAAAAGTCACAAGTTACTCTGAAGCTTCTTCTGCTGTTATCAACTACTTTCAGACCTGACCGAGTAACTATCGTACTGCCATCACTGAACCCACAGAGATCTGACAAGCGGAAAGAATTAAAATAAATTTGCTAACATGAGTTTTCCTATAGCTGTTCTTCATCAATTCTCATTAAAAAAAGTATCCTGGACTTGCACAAATTAGAAGCTATATAAAAGCAATTTAGACTGGAACTATTACCTGGAGGTTCCTTCCAATCTAAAAATATTTTAAGATTTAAATTCCTTATAGTAGCAGTGTTTTACACATAAGTGAGAAGATGGCAGAGCAGCAGTCATCACTGTGATTACAAACAAAACATATGGGTACAGCATGTGCACAGTGTACAAAGCTCTGCAGCCTGTGTTAGCTGAAGAGTTTCTTGTAGTTTTGAGAGCTGCAGCCAACACCACCTTCTGCTTCTCAGCTGCACTCAAGTTACCATCTGACAAACCTTCCAAGCAGTGCAACTAAACTATACAAATATTTCAATGTTTCTTACTGTCCAAAGATAACATTTTAACGGATAAAATGGGTGTGCAAGGGAAAAAGCAGGGAATTCATCAGGAATCAAGCAAACTCTTCCTCAGGGAAGAGTCCTACAACATCTAACAGTGGTGAAACTAACGGGTGTGTATAGCAGATTGCCCTGACAGCACCCCAAAGTTTCCCAGGCCTGGTATTTTAGAGCTTGCTTCAGGAAATTTAAGTGAAATATCACAGAACTTTTTATCCCACTGTCACATGCCAAACACCAGCTCCACCACCATCCAGACACTACAGAGTTGAAAACCAGAAACTTAAATCACTGAGCAGTCAGACAATCACACAGCATAGTCCTTCTTTAGGATCTAACTTAATCCCAAATATTTCTGATTATTTCTACAGGACTGGAGCAAAGTCCACGCACGCATACACCAAGTGTTACGTCCTCATTTTAACACATCCTTCTGGAAAAACTGAAGTGGTTGGGGGGAAAAGGGCAGGAACTGTTCAGCTGGGATTTGCTTGCACGTATAAACACATAAGCTTGTATCAGACCGTGCTGCCCAAAAGACTGCTTCACAGGGTTCAGTACCACTCACAGGCTCAGTTACAGCTTTTCCCTGGGTTCCTCAGCATCCCCACTTCGTTTGCTGTTGATATGCCTTATTCAGCATCACTTCCATGACTTGCTAACACATTTTTCTTGCCACTTTCAAACCTTTCTTTGGTGTGAAGATCTAAATATCACTGCAGACAGCAAGCAAGCACACTACTAAGTCACTTCCAACCCCTACTATCTTGTTCCTACCAGACCTCTTTCAAGCAGCTACCTGACAACATTTTCTTCGTCCACCCCTGGACTGACACAGAAGACAACAGGAACTCCTTTCTCAGACATTAAAGATAGCAAGTGTTTTACCCACTCACCTCAGAAAAGATGAGACATCTGCTTGAAAGTCTTTTGTTGCTTCTCCTAAGCAATTAAAGCCAAGCCTGGCCAGACTTTCTTCACAACCCAGAGCCTAAACACCTTTGCTCTTTGAGCTGCCAGCTTGTTGCACGAGAGACACACAGCCCTTCCCTTTAGCTGCTGCGCATGGCTCGCCCTGTGTCACGCTAGAACACCACCTGCAAGTATGCACTTGATGCTTCTAGGTATACACTGAAATCCTCCCTCACCTACCAGCTTCCACGTAGATGCTCAGCAGCTTCTAGTCACGTATGCTGGCCGTACACAACCAACGACAAGCCTGGTCTCACCATCAGCCTGTAACATCTCAGTCAATCTAAAAATGTCCTGATATTTATATACGAACATATCACAGGCAGTTTTATTTTTATTTTGTGTGTGCTCATAGACATAAGTGTGTATATATATGCACACAAAAACCCCAACTAAATATGAACCAACATATGGTTCTAACAGGTACAGAGCTAGGAAAACAAACAAACAAACAAAAACACCCACACAAAACCACCCCAACCCAAAACTCAACCAAAAAACCCTGTAGCTCAGATCTAAGGCAACAAAAAATGTTCAGGCCTTTAAACACAACATAGGTAGAAATCAGACCCCATATTTGCTGTATATGCATTGTACATATATTTTTTTACCCAAGACACATGAGATTAGCCGAAGTCAAACTTTGGCTCACCAACAAGTTATCATGTACAACCATTTTTTGTATCAGACAAGAGAAAAATGGAAAGGGAACTCCAGTAATGCACAGATGACTACCTGCTGCACTTCCCGAAGTGCTAGAGAGGAGGAAAAAAAAGGAAGAAATATCACCAGCAAACAAAAACTACTCCAACCATCAACCAATCAGCTTCACAAAGCTACGCTTTCCTGCTAAATCAGCATGAACCGCCTCATATTTTCACGCTGAGGGCCCAAGGCTATGTAACAGGAAGGCAGTGTTAGGCATGGCCCACAAATCTCCGAATATCCCTGGTCACGCAGGTGCCTTGACAGAGAGTGCTGCAGAGTTTATTTTAGAACTTAATAAATACACTGGTCTTGAGTGTTTTATTCTTAGGTTGAACATTTTACACCTTAATTGTGCAATTACATAAAAAAAAAGCAAAATAACTTTTTTCATGGATCCTTTTGACAGACCACCAAAACACATGGATGGTCCTTCTATGGAGAGGTAGATAGTACCAAAAACCTTCCTAGCTAGACTAACTGCTATTACTGAGCAAGTAATTCCTTAACAGACTTCAAAGGAGAAAGTGCTGTGGAACATAAGCAAACATGCACATACAGAGAAATGCCTCTAAGTTCGGGAACGGCAACGCTATCAGTACTTGCACAAACTGTATTTAACCTGACTGTATCGCACACAACACAGGCACAGCACACACACGCTCTGCGAGGCTCGGATCGTATACTTTTCCCCCCATAGCATCTCTGCCTCATTTTATGTGTATTTAGTGGGAAGGTGTTAATTTTTCCCCGCATGCACACATTGGCCCGTGTTGAAGCCTTACTACACAACACAAACCCCACTCTGCCATCAGAATTTACCCCAACAGTTTTCCTGTGATGCTCTCCACCCCATACTGCATGTGAAGCAAGTGGTTAATTTGTCTTAACAGCCCCTATGAAACAGATATCATTCACCTGCTTGTCGTAAAAGCCAGAGCATGAAGCTAATTGGCTTGTGAGTAGCAGAATTCTGCAGAAATTGGTAGGCAGCCTAACAGAAACACATAGATCCCTCACCTTCCTCCAGCATCCCTTCATCATGTGCATATTAATTTTAATGTAACAGACGATTCTCAACGCCCTAAGTGCCAGCTCCCAGGGTGTCTTTATTACCCTGAAGGACACCAGGGTGGGGAAGGGAGGTGGCGGTGTCAAACACATCCATCAGATTTGGGGCTCAGTTTGAGATGCCTGGGAAGTGGCAAATGGCACGTGAGGGAAAGGCTCTCCAGCTACCTCTATGGCCTTAGGAGCACTGCAAGCCAGCCCCCCAGGGTGCCAGGGCAGGCGCTCAAAAGAAACAAAGAACATATAATTATTTACAGCCTGGAAAAAAAAAAAAAGTGACCAGGGTTAGAAAACACATGTACAACTGTCCAGGGCAACCACCATTTACTCTCAACAGACTGCACCTCTTTTCCTGCGCCGAGCCCTCCTCAGCACCCAGCCCAGGGAGAGCCTCGGGACAGACCCGCTCCGGGTGCCAGCTGAGGCAGGAGTCTCAAAAAAAGTAAAACTGTGCATAATGTAACCAATGACCACACATGCCTACCCACAAACAGGCATGGGAAACCCTAACTGTGATCATTCCTGGTTTGCCAGGGCTAACCAAAAAGCCTTAATAATGTTATTTTACTGCAGACTTCTGCATGCAATTGTTTTTTATTAAAAAAAAAAATAAGGCGGCGGGGGAAGAAGTTGGGGAGAGAAGGTATGCTGTATGGGGCAGAACTAGAAACTTTATCACAGATGCTTGGCCTAACAAAATAACCAATGCCATTAAATGCTTTCCATTCTCTGTATAGGACCTGGACTGCATTCGAGTCCTGGGAGCCAGGAGAAGCCCCTAGCTGGGGGTACCTGCCCAACTCCCTGCGACGGGGGCATCTCAGCTGAGCACCATTCCTCACCAGGGCCAGGATTCCAGCAACTGCAGCCCAGGCAGCGGGGGAACAGAGCTCACAAACTGCCATCGTGACGCAGAACGCGTCCTGTTCACACCGCAGGCATTCGCGTTGTTTCCCAGAAGAAGGAGCGGCCTTGACAGAATTAAAAAGCTGCTGCTGAATCACTGAGTCCAAGAAAGCTAATATGTATTTTTTAAAAGGTTATTATTTAAGGGAACAGTGTAGTACACACCAGTAACAAATGGATCATAGTAACCAACAAATTATCCCCTGTAGAAAATTCCTACAAAATTAGGTAGTGACAGAATCCAAAGGGAAAGCTCTACCAGGGTAAAAAAAAAATAAATATTAAAGTTAGAAAAATAAATAAAGTAAAAAACACCAAGCACAAAAACAAACAATAAAAATCTTGCAGAACAGTGATCTTTCTCCTTTAACTTCGACAAGACTGGAAACCAGATGTATTTTTTTTTTTCTTTTGACAGACTGCTGAGGACTAAGCCATCTTGAACACATATTGAAAACCTAATTAAAAAAAAAGCCAACCCAACTTTCTTGATTATAGCTTTTGGATCCCTGAATAACCTACAGGATAACAGCTTCTCTCGTTATTGCTAAGTCAGTCCAGATCAAGTTGGAGTGGAAAGGTGGGTTTGGGGTTTGTTTGGCTTGGTTTTGGGCTAAAGCTCAAGGATAGTTCATCCATTTATTTAGGAAAGATATTCCCACCCTCCCAAACAGATGCAGTACATTTTAAGTTTAATAGAAAATAACAGCGGAGTATATAACTGCTATGCCAAGTGAGGTATCATGTACAATCAGTTCTAGGTTTTGTGTGTTAAAATTTCTCTAGAAACTCCTATTTTTCTCCTTACTACATTTTACAATATTTCCTTAACCTTTGTTAAGCATCATCTCCTTTCTGTCTACAGGTACCTGGAAAGCCTCCTCTTTCTGAGGCTATCAGAGCTGCTTTATGGAAGAGAGAGGCATCAGCCATTTCCTCCAGCATCCCCCCAGCAAAAACTCTTCCAGCCACCCTGTCAGTGAAGCACACCAATTCAAAGCTCAGCACCTGGCGGGTTTGGGCCTCCTGGTTTTGGGGCAGGTTTTAGCTCACCCGCCTGCACAACCAGGCATGAAAAGAGAAACAAGGAGTAATTTTTGTCCGTCACTGTCAACAAGCAGCTAGCGGCTTGGAAAGGAGCACGCAGCAGTTTGCACCAGTGCGCAAGATGAATATAAAAACTGAACCAAAACACAATTTGTTTTCCAGTTTATTAAAGGAAATGTTTTCATATAATTAATCATGGTCCGCGAGGCTGCTTTACACAACGCTGCTCCTCCCTACCCCCAGCCATCCCGCATGAGGCCTTAGCCGGACTAAAATTTTGCAAAGCCTTGCATTGTTCTCCCTGACACCGGATCAGCGAACACAAAAAAGCAACTGCCAGCTCAAAAGCAATCCGGTGATAGAGCCTGGTGCTATCTAATCAAGGGCAAAAGGTCACTTCCGAACAACTGGGCAATAAAAGATTATTTCCAGCCGCAGAACAGAAAGACCCAGTGGTGGATGCTTGAAAGAGGGGGGTGGAAGGAGGGCAAAAGGGCTCCCATCTGTGGGAGGAAGTGCATTGAATAAAGCCAGCAGACGGGAACCATCTGGCTTTGTGCGTGGTCTGTTCTTCAGAAGAGAGAGAAAGCCCCCTCAGCAGGGCCAGTGACTCCATGCAATGATTCAAACTTTTTTTTCCTTTTACTTTTTTTTTTTTTAATTTAAAAGCAGTTTTCCCAGGCACCAAGAAATTGGAAAAGGGAACTTTCCCAACAGGCGCACGCATCTGATCAAGCACTAGCTGCAAGACGGAGCCCCCATTTTAATTTGGTCGTGATAGATGGCTCTTATCAGGGAGCGAGGCCTGTGGATAACCAGACAGGGTTTATTTGTTTGTTTTGTTTTTAAAGATGGCTTCAGAAGAAACCTTCCCGGGGGCCAAGCACACTCAAATTCCCAATCCACCCAACACTCAGAGCTTGGTCGCATTTTTAAACAGCAAACAGCATTTTCAGCAGTATCACCTTTATTATGTATACTCCATGCATTTCCCCCCTTCCTCTCACTCTCCACTTGTTATATGGCCTCATTTGAATGAAAGCAAGAAAATAAAAGGGCCAGATTACATTCAGTCCAGTTGCCATGGCCTGTGGGAGGGCAGAATTGCAAACACTTCAGTACAAATGGTACAACCCCTCCTCCCTCCCTTCACCCCTGCAGTTGTCCTACATGTCCTCACTTTCCCTCGCTACGTGGTTCGCACCGGAGGCCCTTGGCACTCGGCAGCGAGGAGCTGATTCTATTCAAGCTCCCAGACACCTCCTCCGTTCACTAGTGAATTAACTTTAAGCATGCAAATCACTCTAATCCAGAATTCACAGGAGAGGAAGTCAGGAGGGTTCCCAGTGCTCTGGGAAATATTTTTCCTTTCGGGAAGGGAAAGGAAGGGGGTGGGGGGTCATTGCACTCTTCTTTACAGCTCGCTGCAGGTCACTCTGGCTCATCTCAAAGAAAGTTTAGTTCAGAGACTCAGCTTGACATTCATTGGTTTCTAAATCTGAACCTCTCGAGCGATTGTCCCAGCAAGCCCAAGGATTGGGGCCTGAGCAAATAGCCACCGACTAATCCTGCTGTAGTAGGGGGGAAACGAAGCAGTTAAATGTCCAGTTTATCAACAGAAAACAACAACTGAGCCTTTGTCCTAACAGGGTGCATTAGGAAACCGTTTGGCAGGGCTCATCTGCATGAGAAACCAAGGCAGCTGGGAAACACCGACATACGTTTTAGAGAAATCCATGAAGATGTCACATGAGAAAAATATTCCTTACGTTGGTTTTCTGTAAGGTCATCCTCACAAGGAAAACGTCAAGAATTCTGAAGACGACTGACATAGCTTGGCACTTAAAGGGCGCTTTTTTTTAAAAAGAAAAAAAAACAACAAACAAACAAAAAAAACCCCCACCAAAAAGCCCACAAAGCAAGAGTTAAAACTGAGAAACATGACACAGCAGGTCCTCTGCCATAGCCTGCTTGCTACAGGACAGAAAAAACACACCAACACTACCAACAGCAATTTGACCAAATGGTCAAACCAAGGACTGCAACAGCTGCAGTATTTATTCTCTACAGTTCTGCAAAGCTAAGGCACTGTGCAAAGACACCAGTTTTTCAGCTATAGTCTCAACAACACACTAACTATCAAACAGATATAGATATGTGCAATATAATTTGGAGACACAAACTCAAAGGAAAACTATGGAGTTGAAATAGACCACTATAAAGTGGGTAAAGAAAACCCAAAACAATCTCCCTGCCCCTCACTTGATTTTTTACCAGTCAATACTGATCTATTCTCAGGTTTTGCCCAACTAAGACTTTCTAATCAGTCACAGATATTTTTCTATAAGGATTTTTAGACACCCAGAAGGTACTGAAAAAGCACTGGCAAAGGAGTTTCCCACCATGTTTCCTATTTCCTCAAGGGTTGAGCAAAAAGCTCCATCCAGTTGCTCAGAGTGAGGTGCATATAACCCATACAGCACGCATGGAAGCTGCATTCCACCCGCTCTTCAAACCCACTGGGAAAACAACCCAGGGGGTGGGGGGGAGAAACCAAACCCAAATTTAAAGTAGGTGAGCCTCAGGTTAAGACTCACTGCTTTAACAGCCACTTTCAGCACTTAAGAAAGTGAAACCACTTACTGGAACAACGAAGTTCTGTGCGAGGTAAAGATCTCTAAGAAAATGTGTCCCTAGAGCAGCCCATTTACAGACAAGTCAAGGCTAGATGATGAGGTTATCACCAGGAAGATCACAGCCCTAAACCCCTAGGTCACAACCTACAACAGGAACTTACACAGAGATTCTAAAAAGAAGCAAATCTAGCCTTCCCTGGAGCGCCCAAAAAAGAAAAAAATCCGCCCAAAGGGATGCATCTGTGGTCCAGCAGTACAATGTTCATATTCCAGCAACAACAGAGGCAAACATCTTCACTGCAGCGGGGGCAGTTTCTACTCCTATGTACCACAACTAAAAACACGGAGACCTACAGTTATTTCGGAGCTACACCGGCATTCTGTGAGGCCAGAGCGCGCCCCACTAGCCCTGCGCTAAGCAGCCACCCTGGTTGCCACTTCACTTCGCATTAATTACAAGCCTCTTTCTTGGGTAGCTTGGCAGCTTTGTGGTTCGAGGGGGAAAGACAAAAAAAATTTGTAAAAATCTCATCCTATTAAGTGTAGCCCAGCGACCAAAAGACTCTGAAAGATAGGAAGCCCTTCTCAGCACGAACAAACAGCAGAGTTGCACTTGAAAATGCAGGTTTTAATTGCAAGTGGCATTTCCAAGTTACCCTGCCCCAGGGGCCACCTGGATGCGGGCAAGGCATGCTACCAGACAGTTAATACCCTCAAACAAACAGCTTCCCATCCCCAGCCACAGACAGGGCTTGCAAGGTTTTAAACACGCACCATTTGTATCACAAAAGCCACTCAAAGCCCCTGCCCTGGACAAGGCTCATCTCTAGTTAGGCACCCAACAAAGAACAAGCTTGGTAAGTATCCTGATTTGGTCTCTAGCAGGCTCAAAACAAGCATTTTGCAGAGAGCAAACACCATGATTCACAAATCAAAAACCTGTAGCTTAACCATAGATCACAGGCCCGTTTTATTACCAACGCGCTTTCCAAAGGGCACACTGCAGCACGCCATGCCCTAGCAGAGACTCACCAAATACGTGCCAGCGTAGCTCCAGCAAAAAAGAAGGAGGCAGCAGGACTCCAGAAGGCACGCAGGAGATCAGCAGGCCTCTCTTGGAGTAACTCCCCAGGGTTTAAAGGCTGTAGGTCTCACAGCAAGCCTGAAGAAGACCAGGACAGACTGTGAGCTGCATCTAGAAGAGCAAGACTGCTAAACACCCCTACATATAAGCAAAGGCCCTGGGTGTTCCCTCAGCTGTGGTAAATTTGCACCTGATAACGTTGTGGAGTAACACAGCTGCTCTTGAGGGGCAGAAATTAGTCTCCATGAAGGCCTCTGGTTGCTCAGAGCCTTCAGGGCAGAATATTTTCATTTTATCCTGAATTTACAGATTCCAGAGGGTTAGTCTACCATCTTCTCAGTATCCTAACGTGCTTAGCCAACAACCCACGCATCCACTGCTCTCTCTTGCTGATTTTGATCCTTTAGGTTTGTACCCTGAGGGAAATATATTCCAGGAATCTACTATGCAGATTAGGCATGCATCACTATTTCTTACATCCAGTTGTAAATCATACGGTTTCCTGCCTAGGTCTAGATAAGAATAAAACCCCTAGGCTACGTACCCACTGACAATATCAAGTCCTTTTGTTAAAGAAATGATTGCAGATGACTAAGTGCTCTCACTTGTTTCCCTTTGCCAGGTAGCATCTCCTCAGTATGCCTGGACTGAGCTGAAGCTACCGGAGACAAGCAGCAGAAACTTTCTCCCCTAGAAACTTGAATCTGAGACTCTTTAGACCAGAAATGCCACTGGGAGTCTGGCTAAGAGTCACAACTCTCTGTTACCCAGGGGACCAGAGCAGGCACACACAGGAGCTCAAATACCTCTACCACAGGGGATGGGATGGAGAAGAGACAGGACTAAAAACATCTCCATCCAGCCAGGAAGGAGCTGGAACCAGGGGTAAGGGTAATGTCACAGAGGCATCAAGGAAAGACTAAGGTGAGCAGGAAGAAAAAAGATTCAGGTTGGTACCTAAAACCAGCAAGCCAGGTGGGCAGCTGGGGAATGGATGGCATCACGCCATGTGCTCAAGCAGTATTAGTGGGGTTTACAGAGCAGTCCTGCAAGGCAGTGGTGGGACCAGCTGCGGCATGATGGCCTCACCGGACTAGGCAGGGAAACCATGGGGCTGTCCAGAAGAGAACAAACACTGCCAAGCCAGCTGGTTGACAAGACGCTGCCAATACTGGAACCAGTCCTGCCTGCTGGTCCTTTCAAGAAGATCACAGACCTGGGGATCTGGACTCTGGCACAGAACAATTTATTTATCCTTGAGGAAAACTGCTGTCATCATGCTCAAGGACAGGACAAAGAGAGCAATCAGAGATCACTCAGTTGGGAGGGGAAGAATTGCCATAGTCCCATAGCTCCAGTGGTATCAATCTGGCCTGATTTTAATTGCCCATGAGTCCTCATGATCTTCAGCTGTCCTGTTGAGGTCAGTTGCAAAAGGGGGGTTTGCCTAATACCTCCTACCAGCTGTTGAAGCCAAGGCTCAAGAGCTGCGTTAGTGGTGCTCCCCTACCTCCAACCTGGCCTGACAGAGTATCTCCTGCTTTTCCAGCGCAGGAGGACAAAAGAAACAGGGCCACCTCCACCCAAAATGCTCCCTTTATAACCATGTCCTGGTGAGATCTGGCTCCTGTGGCCTTCACCTGGGGAAGTGAAGAGCCTCACAAACTTTGACTCCCAGCCCTTTTCATGCTCCGCGGCTGTCCTGTTGGGGAGGGATTCCTTTAAAAGTAAGGTGATTGCCGAAAGAAGGGAGTACAGAGTGTGTTGCGCAAAATCCTCAGCCTTGTTCTGTGTACAGTATGGTGAGATGATGTGCAAAAGCAGGGAAGGATGGGGAAGTAAACCGAAATGTTACCACTTATCTAAAAATGCCAGGAAGAGCGATATCTCTAAATAACAGGAGATAAAATCTCAAGTGTCATCCAAAAACTTAAATGAGTATATACAAGCCTTTAAAACAGTCACCTCTGAGACCATAGTTTTTGTGCCTAATTGTTCCCTTTGCATGCTCCTTTCTTACTAATGCCTCTGGAAAGCAGAATAAAGAATGCTTTGTACAACTCAGATACTTAGGTAATAATTTTGCTTTTGTTGTTGAAGTACAGTACCAACACAGAGCAGTAGCTCCTCAGAAAACACCCATTATGGTCAGAATTACCTGTACTGTGTGGAAAGAGGGGCTGGAAGATGGGATGTTCCGCTTGTTGTCCCTGAACAAGGTTGAGATTTGAAGGCAGATCTTCCTGGCTTAGCCCTTTTGTTCACACTGCCTCATCCAACTCATCTTTTGTTTTGTCGCTGTCGTTGCTCACACTTCTTCTGTCTTTAGCCTTACCACGCAGCGACCGCGTTCGCCCCTGTGGGATGCATAGCACCATAGCTGCAGGCTCCCCCCAGCACGCTGCAGGCATGAAACCGAAAACTCTGATGTCATGGCTCATAACCCATCAAAAAGTGCCTTGTTTAAAACAGAGAGATCGGATGAGATCATTAGAAGTTTCGGACTAGGTCTTTTTTTGGCATCCCACCTACTTATCTGGGAGGCATTGCAAGAGGAACCAAAATGTTGTCAGGCATTCCTCTGCCCATCATTTGTTTTGGTAAATTTACATCCTCTGAAAAACATGACGGAGGCATCATTTTCTGCAGCAGAAGACCACGTACAAGCCAGGCTGACAAACAGAACAGTCTGCCCAAATGCGCTTGGGAGATTTTAGATGCAAGGCAGGAAAAACTTTCGGTTTGTGCAAATATTCCCACATCTCATCTCTGTGCCCACAGAATGCAAAAGCAGGTTGTCTATCACTCAGCTCATGTCACGGGACATATTTTTATCACTAATTGTATTTTACTTAAACATTCCAGAAGAGACAGAAAGACTCTTTGCCAACATGTTTCAGTGAAAGTCAGAAAGCAAGCCAGAGAGAATTAAAAAAAAAAATATTAAAAAAAAATCACGAAAAAAGGACTCCATTGTGTTTACGTGACTGACATGACGTGTTTACTGATGGGGTTTACCTCTCTTACATGCAGCCACCAAAACGTTGGGCATCTAGTTTGATCTGTCCAGCTAAGATTCCTCAACAGCCATCAGAGCAAGGTACCTCCACCGAGAGCTTCGCCCCACTGACCTCAGGCTGAGCTGAATCACGCTCTGGCCTTACCTCCTCTGACTGCAGAGGAAGCCCAGGCAGCCAGAGAGCTGAGCATCTCCTAGCAGAGCTGAATCCCAGCCTACACAGCAAGGCTTTCAGATGGCCACAGCTCAGTGGGGAATCTAACAGAAATCAGCTCCCTCCCATTAAAGTTTTCATTTCGGCTGTCTCTGCAACCCTGCCATGCAGTTTGTACTAGTGGTTTAGTTATAGATAAATTCAATGCTGAAGGAGCCAGAGATGCAGCATAGCAACATCAACCCAATTACCAAAAGAGACTCTCTGGCCCCAGCACCCTCCAGGTCAGACCAGAGGTTCATTCAGCAGAGACAGCCACTGGCAGTGGCAGTGCTTGTGGCAGGAGGTGCTGTGTGGAGAGAGCGCTCGTGACTGGCTCACTTGCGTTGGTTTGACTTTTCTTTTGATTAAAACACGAGCTTCGGCTCTCCTCTTGCTCTCCAGTACCCTTAGTAAGCTGAGGGCAAGAATACAAGAGCTGGTCCAGTTGAGAGGCACCAGCCTGGCTCCTGTGCTCTTACCTATGTGTGCTAAGTAAGAAGTGATAGTTGCAGTAGAATAGGAAATTATTATTAAATAAAGGGAAAACATGTATTTTATCTCAGCAGTTGTAAGTTAACTACAGTGCTGAGAAGTACTGACCAACAGTATCGTCCCCTGTCAGGAAAAGGTCGGAGAGTTGTTTGAAAGAAAAGGTATGTATTTATAACAGAATAAAAATGCCCCTTACCCCTGTAACAGAAGTAAAAACGCAGTGAATGGTGTCAAGTTCCAGGTGGACAAGAATTGGGGGGGAAAAAAAGAAGGTTATAATTATGTTCTCTTAGTGCAAAGAAATAGTCTTTCCTGAACACAGACACACACCATAAAATCACTTTTCTTCCCATTGGTGTAATTAGATTCAATTAAACTTCAAAAGCAAATTTTAAGAATATTAAGGTTTACAAAGCCTCAAGTGCAAAGTGTGTAGATAGAAAAAACAAAAAACCTCCGCATCTAAGTGCTCCTCTTCGTTCATACCCTGCAATCATTCCGTTCCCAGCTCTTCTCTCACTGCTGTGGCCCTCGTGCGTCAGAGTCAATGCTTGGCTTTATCTTTGCCATTTCAAGTTACCAATTAAAGGCAAAATGGACTTATAAGGTCAATATTTTGAAAGCCAGTACCCTGTAGCCAGTTTCTGAAATCCATATGCAGGAACCGAGTTAACTTGATTTTCGGAAACGTTGAGACTGCATCGTCCAGGGAACAAAGTCAGATTCTAGGCAGCCCTTGTATGGACCCACGAGCATCACTCCAGGCTTCCACCCCACAGGATCCGTTACGCTGAATTTGCAACTAAACCCAATGCACTGGTTTCTCTGTTCTGCGTGGAGCTGCTAACCTGCAAAGCGCATTTTTGTTCTCTCAGATGTGCAAACACGGGCTGGTTCACGTAACCTGCACATACTGGCACTTCTGCGACGACGGAGTGTAAATCAGGACCTCCTGGATTCTTCGGTATAAACCCAACTTGAAAGAGGAAGAAAATAAACAGAAGATGGGCATGCTCCTGCTTTGGCTGGTATTTCCCTTACCTGTACTGGTGGGGCAACCCTTGCCACGGTTACTGGGCTGCGCTAGAAGTTAGCGTTTGTGACTTGTAGATTCGAACCAGCTCCCAGGGAGAGACATCAGACACATTAGGATTTCTACAAGGTTTAGCAACAGATGCTCAGCTACCTTTTAAAGAAAGAGCCCTGCAACACCCAGGGCACGTTTGGACGTCTGTGGGGGGGAGGCATGTGGCTTTCCAAGGGCGAGCGGAAGCGCTGGTGCAGAGATGTGGGTGGGAAAGGCCATGGGCACATACCTGGGAAGGACTCTAACAGACCGGGGACCACCGAGGTACGGCAGCCCGGTCTCTGCAGCTGCACGCCGGTCACAGAGGGCTAGTTCTGCTTCCCCTCTGGAGAGCAGAATGTAATAAACCTGAAAACTAAGTGCAGGCACACAGGAGGTGCTTATACTGCTAGAGGTTGAAATCTCTTCTATTTCAAGTGGACTGCTGCGGTCCAAAGCAGCTTGCATTTACAAATACAATCAGGCTATAAATGTAAGTTACATGTAAATACATCCAGTGCTACAGCAGCTCACACTTCCCTAACGCAAAAGTACAAGAGTTAGGAGCATTAGTAGTAAAAGCCAAAATTATTGAACCTGTGATAAAATGTATTGTGGGTTTCCAAAGAAAGGCAGTTTGTCTGTTCTTTTTTTCCAAGTATATGACCTGTATCTTCCTAAATTATCTGCAAGCAACTGGAGAAAAGAGGAAATAATCTCAATCCCACCACAAAGCTACCAGTGAGGCAATTTTGCAGCTTGTCCATAAGCCTCTGCTCAGAATCTCTCCCTCCTCTTTTTCAGAGCTCTCAATGAAGACCAGCAGCAGAGGGCACAACCATCTGCTCATCTGCTCCCGCTCTGAAGAAGGTGTACATCCAAAGTGTTGCACCTTTGCCACCCTTTTCTGCCCCTGGGATAATAGACCGTAAATCTTGCGATAGAAACGAAGTCGTAGGAGAGGGGCAGCTGCAGCAGGAAGGAGGAGGAACAGAAGTAGGTTATTGAGTCAGACAGTTTTTCCAAGTCCTGCAGATGGTGAGAACAAGAAGCAAGAGTCATGTTCACAGTTAAAGCTCATGAAACTCTACAAGCCTCACGGGAAGCTCAGAAACACGGGCCTAAATTGCAGAATTGCTTCTTGTTTTCATTTCTTTTTTAATACTTTGCTTACTTCTTCAAATGCATGTGGATGGAGTGCACAGACAGAATTTCCCCAGGTGCTGCTAGATACATCCCTTTTTTTTGGCTTGTAGCCCTGTATCCGTGTCTGCAGGCTCGGGAACCACATACAAAGCTGTGTCTTCAGGCAGGGAAGTAAGGGAGGAGAGTAGATGACTGCCTCAGCGCCCGAGAGCACAGTTCACACAGAGAGGCAGCCCTAAGGAGCGCGTGCTGCCGCCAGGTACGGCACCGTATGACATTTCCTCTGCCACCAGCGCCAAGCACAAGAAGCCCCCTCCCCTCCTTTCGCATGGGTACCCTGTGTTTCACAAACAGTTGCACCTGCATTACCGAGGGAGAAAGCAACTTCTCAGGCCAGCAGAGCCACCACCAAACTGGGCCCGCATCGAGACATAGACCAACAAAACCAGAAGCTGCCTGAAGGGCAAACATAGGAGGGATGCTGAGCACAAGTATGGTTTGCTAACAGTTTCATCCAGAGCAAAAATTTGAGCAGTGCTACTTGTATTAGCCAAGATTTATTGGAGCAGGTTTTACCAGAGCGAGCTTTTCCGTCTCTCCTCCAGGTTTTGCACAGGTAAGGCTGGCAGATACAGACGGCAAGTGAGCATCTACATACTGAGCCACCACAGTATGTGCCTGCACCAGTCTCCTGCATCCTCAGGAACTTTCCACATATACAGCAAGGCCGAATAAATAGTTAGCTCTAGATGCCCAGAGAGAAATTTCTGCTATCAGCATACTCAAAGGTCTGGTTTTATTTTTCCCACTTCTCTTTTTCAGAACTTGCCAGCACACTACCTCACAGCTTGCAACACGCAGACGTGAAACTCGCTTCTGAGGGCAACGTGACTCTTACTCGGATGGTTCTCGCTTCCCTGCTACCTGTAAGGAGCACAAGGAGCACTCATTTTAAAATAAATACTAATAATGATGCAAGAGCATTGGGGTTTGCATCTTTTTCCTAGGTGAGAGCTTCCACAGCTCTCCATTAACAAGATAAGCTTGGACAAGAGACACTCGTATCTTTATGTGCTATAACGAGCTTCTGTATTTAAGATAAACTTTACAGGACAGGTGGTTTCCTAGAACTGAATATACACAAGAAAACACTTAACTATCCTACATAAACGTCGACAAGGTATGAGGAGTGTGCACCTAATAAAGGAGATAGAGGGTACAATAAAAAGGGGCCCTAAATCAAAGAGCAGGTTCACAACAGCAAACACTCACATGCTGGGCTGACTGAAGCAGGGAGCTGGTCCAGACCTTGCTGCTCAGCCTGCAGCATTGCTGCAACCCCACAGCTCTGCTGCTTTGCCCTGTATCCCCTTGGGGGTGCCTTTGACCCAGGACCATCATCTTGCCAGGGTTTTGTCTGGGACTGCACCCACAGGACTACTTGTGCAGCATCTGTACTGGGAGCCTCCACCTTTCTCAGGTCTGGGGGTTTGATTTTGGGTTTTTGGTTTTGTTTTGGTTTTTCTGTGTTTTTTTTTTTTTTAAGGAAAAAAAAACCGCAGAGCAAACATTATCTATTGTTAATTACCTGTAAAGTAGGGCTTTTGCCACTTCCCCGGTTTCTAAGAGCTCTGAAGTGAAACCTGAAAGAAGCCACCCATTGTTTTCAATTGTGCAAGAGCCAGGAGCAAATAGGGCTCAAATTGCAGCTCTGAAAGGCAACAGGAAATTGGCAGCCCGGTAATCTGCTCCCAACTATTCACAGCAACAAAGGCTACATTCCTCCTCAAGTAGTCACCATTAGAAACCCAAGGCTGATCTATTTAGTAAGGCCCACAGAATAAATCTGTGGAAATAAAGAGTTTTAATTAGAAGGCCATAGGATATGGCTCTAGTTTCTAGCCCTGCAAGTAACATGTATTATTTAGGCTCCCACCTAGTTTCCCACATACCCAAACCCTGACAGCCGGAGATCAGGATCACTGCCATTTTCAAGTATTATTTAAAAAAAAACAAAACCAACCAACCAAACCCCAAAAACCTAATAAATGTGGAACTCTTCATTACAGATGGATCATGCTGAACAGTGTGCGCAGGCAAGAATATTTTTAATTGCTCCTTGTTAGGAGTATCTGTTTTTCCCCATAAGCAGTAACATTGCATGCAAACCCTCACAGCTCAACGCCTGCACACACACACATGTTCCAACACACAACTCACACACATGTTCCAACACACAACTCACACACATCCTCCAGAACGTGCTACAGTCTCAGGCACAGACGTTCTTCCACCCGTTCCTCTCCCTGCGCAGAGGACTGACTGACTCGGTAAGTAAAACACCACACTGCTGGTTAAAGACTTGTGGTTGCGCTGGTGCCTTCACGCAGCCCTCCAGCCTCAGCCTTCCCAGTGGCAAAAGGGAAATGCTGTCCTCAGAGCTGGTCTATCAGGCAGAGCTGATTTACAAGAATGCAAGCCCAAGTGCAAAACGCTTTGAGCTACCTGTTAAGGATTTATTCCAATTTCTGCCACCTGAACAGATAAAGTTATCCCAAACCCAGCACGTTAAGGGTTGTCAGCAGGAGCAGCGCATCAGGTGAACGTTTACAGGGGATGTTGTCTGCAACTGGGAGCAGCGATGGATGGCTCTGGAAAGACCTTGGCAAGTGCTCCTACTCCAGCACGGGCAGAGATAGCAAGTGGGGAAATGCAGGCTCTAAAGCTCAAGATTTAAAATCCCATACAAAAATCTCTATGGAGACTCCAGAAGGGCTTCTTGTATGTCTACCACTTGCTCCCAGAGAGACCTTTTGACTATTTAATGCAGCAGCATTGATGCATTTTTAACTGTAACAGCATCTCCTCAGACACTCTTGCAGATCAGTAAACTCAAGACCAGACACCAGGTACTGCCAAACTTTGGCAATGTCCATACCTAGATCTGAAATTTGGACCAAAACAAAATCATGATGTCCAACTACACCGCATTTCCCACCCTGACTAACCAGGCTCCTCCTCACCGTGATTCAGAAGAGATACAGAACACATAGAAATGTATTAAATCAGCAAGTGCCACGGGTGGCTCTCACAGTGGCAGCACGTTTCATCCAGATGAACTTTCCATGCAGTACAGAAAAATGACCAAGTGTACAATGATTCTCTAAAAGGAAAGGGTCAGATAAAATGAGTCTTGATTTTGATAAGAAATGAACGTTGCTGAAAATGGATTTTGAGCAGGGACAGCTGGGAGACCTTGATGTTAAAAAGGCGGCACCATGCAATCTCCCAGTATCCAGGTCAGAGAAAAGCCCCAGCACTCCTCCCTTCCGTCCAGGAGACTAGTTTATTCATTTTCATTTTGAAGTGTCCTACTCATAAAGCGCACAGATCCAAGAGCATCACATGGAACAGCAGCACACAAGAAAGGTGGCTTTGGAGAGGACCTTCACCAGGCTAGGTAACTTCAACTTTTCCTTCTGCTTAAAGTGTGGAAGAGGAATCCTCACGGCACTGGAAGAATTGTCAGGTGGTTTGGAAGTTGAAGCATGTGCCAGAAGACAGGCATTTTAATTAAAATGTCCATTATGTAGTTAGTTATGCAATTTTAGCATATGTTTAGGGTATTCCAGCTACTTCTCACGGTTACTTTATCATATAACCTAAAAACATCCTAACACTTACAAATGTTAGACATTGATAAGACAGTGTGCTGTATTAACCAACCAAATTAATAAAAAAAAAAAGAAAGCAAGGAAAAAACCCCACCACCGGTGTGGAGCCCGCTCAGAACGGCTTGCAGTGGCATTTAGGCCCAGCATAAGTACGCTGTCGTCCAGCCAACTTAATCACTGGTGTAAATCCATCAACTTCATTCAGGAGAAATATTCTGCGGTACAAAACCAGTCATACTACCGTAGCGACCCTGAAGGGTCAGGCAGGGTGCGAGTCCCATTGTGCTCCCTATTGCACAAACACAATGAGGTTCAGCCCTTTGGGGTAGAGCCTCTGTCAAACGTTTGTGCCTTCGGACAATGTGTTCTGCGGGATATTTGTTTTCAGATCCATAGCACTGTACACGTATACAAAGATTTACAAAACAGGGCGTGCTTACAACGCAAGAGAGGCATGGCTATGAGGCGCACCTTGCGCCGAGGACTAAAACAAACCTATGTTACTCTTCTTCAGAAAAGAGCAATTAACGACAATTACATTTTCGAGCTGAAGATAGCTAACTTTGTAATACACACCACAACGCCTCTCCCCTGCAAGTACACCGTTTCTCTTAAAAAAAAACAATTGTCACATGTCACAACATTGTCACAATATATGTCAGGAATATTGAAAGATCCAGGCGAATTCCTGGTCTTTCTTTGCAGCTAAAATCCTAAGTCTGGAGTTTCACCCCTATATACTTAAACCAAAGAAATAGGACTGCGTGTGGTCTGTAGGAAATCTGTCCTGTAATTGTATTTATCAATAAGTAAAGGAGGAAGGATCTCATCTCAAGACACCTTCACCGGGAGAAGTAGCAGTGGCAGCACCAAGCACTACACCGGGAACAAAAGCAGCGCTGCATCTCTTCAGCACAAGTGTAAACTGACCAGTAAACAGCCCTCCAGGAACTACGCAGCTGTCCAACTGCGCTGGCTTCTGATACGGCAGCCAGCACGTCCGTATTCCTCTTTCAGCTTTTAACCGACGCCCAGGTTTGGATTTAACGCTCCAGCCACGAAACACGAGGTCTAACAGCGTACGCAGGCACAGCAAGGTGTTCCCACCCAAGCCGAAGCGAGAGCAAACCAGTTCCTGTACGCTGCTACCTCCGCACGTAAGGCGCAAAGCTTATTTCAAAGCGCACGCACGCGTACACGGCACAGAAATGCACCCGGGACGCCAACGCCCATCGCAGTGCTGGCCGGGGCCTAGGCCTCCTGCGAACGCGTGGCGAGCGCCTGGGTTTCTGCACAGCGGTCGGTGGTGGGGACGCGCACTGCAAGAGCTCTCAGCTTCAGCAAGCGAGTATTCGCGGCGCAAGGGCGCACAAAGAGCCTAAATAAACTCCATGCTGGGATTTTTATATGCCGAGATGGCACCAGACAGCTCATCTGTATCAGACCATCCGTACCCCACTACAAGACGGTGGGGCATCAGTCCCACACACCGGTGACAGCCCAAGTCCATGCTCTAACGCAGAAGCAGAATATGCTGAAGGCAACTTTCTGGGTCACTTGGAAGTTTTTTTTGAATAGATCCTTCCAGAGAGCACAAAGCTTGTTAACACAGGCCCCACATGGCTGCGTACCTAACGCCAACAGGAGAAGCCATGCCTTGGCTACACCCGTCAGCAAAACAAAGGTGAAAAACCTCCACGGCGAGGAAGTACAACTGATTTAAGAGCTGCCCTAAAAGCAACTTGCCTGCTGATGAAGGTTAATCAGAACAAGACCTGTGCAAGGCTGGCAAATCCAGCCGGGTGACAGCAGAACAAAATTTTATTCCGGGTTTTTTGAAGCACCATCATGAGTGACACAAATGCTCCAGCTGGAAGAAAGCCAACAATTAATCAGGATTCCTTAGAATTTGGAGGCAATTTTAGCAGAACAAGAAATACAGAACTATCAGTGAGTCCTGAACATTCCTCCAGGACAAAAATCTATTACTTTGTCTAAGTCCATTAAAACACTTCATCCAGCCCTTTTAATCCCTCTTAACAGATTTGCTTTATTGCAGACAGAGGAACTAATCCTCTCTCACCTGTCTCTGTGATATGGAACCATAAACAAGAGCGAGTACTTTTCATCTGTTAAGCATTATCTCCCCTTGGATAACGCTACCATCCACACTAGCATTCGCGCAATGACACCGTCTTTAGGAAAACACCCCAACTCTCTCTCAAATTCTCATCCTAGCAATGAATTCCTCCGACACGGAATGTGGAAATCTGTTTACCATCCACTTCCAAAGCTCATCTCTTACCACCAGTTTCGAGCCACTAAGCAAAGAAAGACTTGAATTCCAGTTTGCTGGAGGGACTTCCCTTCTTCCTTCATCCCAGACCTTACATGACATGTTTCAGGAGGCTGCTGCGTCAAACCAGATGGCAGGCTGGTGCAAATCCATCACCAACCTACACAATTGGGTTAGTAGGTCAGCTGAACTTACCGCCTATTTACACAATCACTTTATACAGAGTTCTCTGTATTTTTCAAAGTAAGATCTCAAAGCTATCTGAAAACAGTTAAGAAATGTTTGTTATGATCTACATCGCAGTAGACATTGGGCAGTCCGGCACTCTACAGCCATGTAGTAAGGAACCTGATACATCCCACCAACAAATTTTGGGTTGAAGAACTGAAATCTGCGCTTCAGTCCCCCAATCACCAGAAATCTCATCAGCCTTTAGCAAATCCCCTTACAATGAAATACAAGATCTCTAGATGGTCATTCCAGGTGGTATATCATAGAAAGTAGAACAGATTATAATGACTGCCCACTTAGGGCATACTTTAAAACACTTCTGTCTCTTCAGGCTGTGGAGGCTTACTTCACACATCTGTCAGCTCGCTCAGTCTGCTCTCCACTAGACATTTGTTTGCTCTCATGCAATCCTGCATGGTTCTACACCACAAAGCCTGCCTGAAAGCAGTCACAGTCATTTCCATAACATAAGGCAACAACCCTACGTTCCAGAGGACCTGAAAGCGAACTCCAATATACAGATGTATATTAAGTACAAACGATATAGTGTCTAATCCAAGGAAAAAAAATATCATTATTATTCTCATTGTTTTAACACTGCCTTCTCCAGGTAATGCCTAGCAATCAGAGCACAATTTAAGACATGCAAGGAACTCATATTCTTGTTGTTGTGTAGGTCAAACTCAAATTTTCCTGCTAAGGAACTGCAACCTGAAGTTATTCCTACAGTTTAGTTCGTAAAGGGAGCATTAGTTAGTGTGATTAACTAGAGTAGGTTTGGGATGCTATTTTTTTAAAGAAGCCTGCAACAGCACTGTGACATAACTCGTGATGGAAAATAACCATTGGAAGACAGGGTACTTGTGGGTCTTTTGGGCTTTCTTCTCTTCTGCTAGGAACCAAACCGAATTCCTACATAACTCACCTGGCTGAAAAAAAGAGAGACAGGTAAGCAGTACAAGATTTTTCTTGAAGAGGAATAACTAACACCCTTCAAGCAAACTTACTCTACAAAGAGCTGGGTTGCATCCAGTTATGAAAAGGCAGTTGGCTCGGTATTTCCGAGTGTCAGTACACAGTCTACAAAATGGTTGTAGCTGACCAACGGTGGCTGTCTGACAAGGATTTCATTGTCTCCAGGGGCTGTTTGCAGCTGTCACTGTGGCAGGAAAGCAGCGCAAAGCAAGTCCTCACATTCTTCTCTTGGCTTTGCTTCACCTCACGAAGAGTAAGCCTTAGAAAGCAGACGTCGCAAGCCTCTCGCTTGTGTCACACTGAGGTTGGGAGTGCAGTATCACCAACCGCACGCTGCGAAGCAAGCCCTTTCCTAGATGCAGCCAGATGATGATTTCACTTTATACCTCACAGAAGTCATCTGTGCCATTTAATAAAGAACACAACTTTTCAGCCAGCTCGTTATATGACGCTGGATCAGCTTTGATGGAGTTAACTACAAAAGAGGAGCTTATTCAAATCATCAATATGCTAGGAGTCAGAACAGCTTGAAATATGGCAATTTAAGGCAGCAGGACTTAAAACTGCAAGATATGACACATTTGTCAAGTTACTAGTGTGTTCTTAAAAGCAGAGTTTCTCTACAATCACTTACTCCGAATACCATGTGAAATTACATCCCTTTAATAAACATTTTCCTTCAGAAGAATTGTGATGTTAGCCTTGACCCACAGGAACAGATGAATGAGGTTTCCCCATTCACTCCTAATGAAAAGCTTTTCTGTTGAATATGTGTTAAATGGCCACAAGTAGCTGTGACACTTAGGTCACCCTTAAGAGCCTTTAATTTAAAGACAGAAGATAGATTCAGTTGACACTGGGAAAACTTATGGGAAAAGAACCAAACAAGCCCTAGGCACAAACACACACATCCCAAATTTCAAAGCTAGCAAACTACAGCAACACAACCGTTACTTTTTTTATCCTGCCTCTTGCTTTTTATTTAGATTTGAGCTTGGTATTAACCACTGCAGTTAACGAACAATTTAACCAGCCAAGAAGTTCTATCGAGGAAAATTTAAAATAGGTTTACATGTTAATTTGGTATTCTTTAGGAAACAAAAAACCCCAACAAACCCAAACTTGAAGTTATGGTTTCCTCCTCCAGAACTGTATTTACAAACGCTTTGGTAAATAAATAAATAGGGCCCGCACTTCTTGGCACTGTTACGCACAACGTATACATTCAATCGTATTAAATATCCCATAGAAAAACCTTACTTGATACACAGTTAGCAAACTTAAAATGAGGTAAACTAAACTAGAGCACAGACTAGTGGTTTTGAAGTATCAATAGGAAGCTATTTGCTACCTGACAGGCTGCAAGGAGGAGAAACCCCAGCAACCCAGCCATATGTGTACTGTAGCTCACAACCTGCCATTATAACAAAAGAACTCAAGAGCCGTTTTCATTAATTAATATATTTTCTGCATTATAGTTAACATATGTACTTTCTTCGTGTCATCCTTATTTTGTTAAGTATTGATATTTTGTTATATTCGGACATGAGTACATTTTCAAAGTCTTTTGCAATAAATATCATAAAATAATAGAGATTCACATAATAAATATTCTTTACAATAAAAAAAGTTTTAACAGACTTTTGTCTTAAAAATAGTTGGCATTCAACTTTGTGTTTTATACATAAAATATACAAAAAAGGACCACAATTTGTGGCTAAGGCAATAAAACAGGGACAGAATAAAATTATAAAGTACAGAGCAGAGCTAAACTCACTAAACCAAAGGATCACGAGAAACTTGAAGGGTTCAGGAACATCTAGGTGACTCAGTGACACCTGAAGGCTGGATATATGAACACCACCAACTTGAGCATCTACTGACACTGACAGACCGTAAAAGCAGGAGTAGGAGGGTGGAGTTGGCAATATCCTTCAAAGACTTGACAGCAAAAGAAACAAATGAGCGTGTTGCAGCCATAATGTCTCCAATGTGAAGATCTACATAGTGTAGCAAAAACTGAAGTTACATTGAAAATGTAAAAAAAAAAAAAAAAAAAAAAAAAAAAAAGGAGGGAGGGCAATTCTA